>CM035418.1:1347500-1731785 GCA_020310875.1 Ceratopteris richardii | reverse complement strand
CCCCCCCCCCCCCCCCCCCCCCCCCCCCCCCCCCCCCCCCCCCCCCCCCCCCCCCCCCCCCCCCCCCCCCCCCCCCCCCCCCCCCCCCCCCCCCCCCCCCCCCCCCCCCCCCCCCCCCCCCCCCCCCCCCCCCCCCCCCCCCCCCCCCCCCCCCCCCCCCCCCCCCCCCCCCCCCCCCCCCCCCCCCCCCCCCCCCCCCCCCGCGGCCCCCCCCCCCCCCCCCCCCCCCCCCGCCCCCCCCCCCCCCCCCCCCCCCCCCCCCCCCCCCCCCCCCCCCCGCCCCCCTCGGCCCCCTCCCCCCCCCCCCCCCCCCGCCCCCCCCCCCCCCCCCCCCCCCCCCCCCCCCCCCCCCCCCCCCCCCCCCCCCCCCCCCCCCCCCCCCTCCCCCCCCCCCCCCCCCCCCCCCCCCCCCCCCCCCCCCCCCCCCCCCCCCCCCCCCCCCCCCCCCCCCCCCCCCCCCCCCTACCCCCCCCCCCCCCCCCCCCCCCCCCCACCCCCCCCCCCCCCCCCCCCCCCCCCCCCCCCCCCCCCCCCCCCCCCCCCCCCCCCCCCCCCCCCCCCCCCCCCCCCCCCCCCCCCCCCCCCCCCCCCCCCCCCCCCCCCCCCCCCCCCCCCCCCCCCCCCCCCTCCCCCCCCCCCCCCCCCCCCCCCCCCCCCCCCCCCCCCCCCCCCCCCCCCCCCCCCCCCCCCCCCCCCCCCCCCCCCCCCCCCCCTCCCCCCCCCCCCCCCCCCCCCCCCCCCCTCCCCCCCCCCCCCCCCCCCTCCCCCCCCCCCCCCCCCCCCCCCCCCCCCCTCCCCCCCCCCCCCCCCCCCCCCCCCCCCCCCCCCCCCGCCCCCCCCCCCCCCCCCCCCCCCCCCCCCCCCCCCCCCCCCCCCCCCCCCGCCCCCCCCCCCCCCCCCGCCCACTTTTTTATTTATTTGTTTTATTTTATTTTATTTTATTTTTCTTAATTTTTATCTTTTATTGTTTTATTTTATTTTATTTTTTATTTTTCTTAATTTTTATCTTTTATTTATTTTATTTTATTTTTATTTTCTTTTCTTCTTTCTTTTTTTTCTGTCTGAGCGTTGAAAACGAAACGAAAAAAAAAAAATCATTTTTATTTTTATTTTTATTTTTATTTTTATTTTATTTTACTTTATTTTTTTTTATTTTTTTATGGATCAAAGCTATTGGCTCTGGATTGTGCCTCGGTTGGCCGTTTTTTTACAAAAATGGAGTCATTTTCATGTTTTTTGGCCCCTATGAACTCAGTTTTTGACTTTCTTTTTACAAATTCCCACTTTTTGTATGACTTTTGGTCTGAAACCACATGTTTTGAACACCTTTCTCACATGTTTTTATTTCACAACATTGTCCAAATGGTCTATTCTCACCTTGTCTTACCTTATGTTTAATAATCTCCCATATGTACCCTCTGTAGCCCTCCGGTTTGTTCACATTAGCCTCCTCCCGGCCCTGATTCCTACTCCCCATCCCTCCCTTTACCAATATGCCCAGCCACATCCTTTCCCCTCCCTACCCCATCCATATTCTCACCCTCAGCCCTCCCTTCCCCTTCCTTTATCCCCTTCCATCGCCCCCCTTTTTTGCTTTTCCATTCCAAAATCCCACTTTTGGTTCTTCTCTGGGGCTTGTTCTCTCCTGTTTTGGTGGAATTGGTTGCTGCTCCGATGTCCTATTCAAGTTTTTGCGGCTATATCTTCATCGTGATCAAAGTTTAGCTATCGCTCTCCGGGACGGAGAGCACATTAGGTGGTGGGCAACTGTTGAGCCCATAAATGTCATGTTGGTCAAAGTCAACTGCAGTCAAAGTCAACAGGTCAAAGTCAACAGGTCAAAGTCAACAAGGTCAAGGTCAAAGTCAACAGGTGCAAAGTCAAAGTGCGTAAGTGCAGGTGTCAAAGTGCACAGGTAGTGCACAATGAATTATCCACAAAGGGTAAATTGGAGAAAATAGGTTGCAGGTTGCAGAGGTACTTTCTTTAATTTCCCTAAGGTTCAAAGTGTGTTTTAAAGTGTTTTGGAAGGTTCAGGTGAACCCCCCTTATGTGCAAAAGTGAAAAATTAAAAGGAAATGTGAAGGCATGTGAAGCGGCAAAGTGTACGCACAGGCGAAAGTATGGCCCCCCATTAAAATTTTTGGTTTTAGACTAAAGTCACTACAGGACAAAACAGTGAGTAGTTGGCTGCCACTTGTGAGAGCCATCTTGGGACATCAAAGTGAGCACCAAGATTCACTTGCAGTTAGGAGCGTACGTGATCGGCACACTAAAATCAAGGAAGAACCATTCTTGGACCAAGGTTAGAGTAAGCAAGAGAGCATAGGCTAAGTGGAGCAAGAGAGGGAAGTGCAAGAGTCACCAGAGTACGTCGCACAGAAGTGGAAGTGCAAGGTGCATAGAGAGTGACCAAGGATTTTGGTGCAGAGGTGTGCTAAGCTAGAGTTCCCCCAAGTATCTCAAGGTCCTTTGGCAGTGTACGCTTGCCGACAGCAGGTATTCACTCCTCCCCCCTTTGTGGAAGCTTGGTGCAAGGTGTGCACAAGGAGAAGCTTGAAGCAGGTGGAGGTCTGTTGCAGAGGAGGTCGGCAGCAAGAGGACATTGGAATCTTGGATATCTTGTAATTGGGCACTCTGTGGGATTGTGCACAGAGGTATTGGTGTATCTTGTATTTCAAACATTGTACTTTTCTTATTGTAAGCAAACGGCAGAAACTTCCAAGGTGTATTTTCTCTGTTGGTCTTTTCATTTTCTCCTACAAACCCTCAAACTCCTTCTTGTCAAAGAATCCCCCAACAACTGGCTATCCCTTGTTTGTCCATTCTATGTTCTTGTAATGCAATTGATTCCTCCTGATTCTTTTCTTCCAATGACAATTTTACCGACTCCTCCATCTGTACATGTTCAGCTGCCTTACCCTTATTCTTTTTGGTTAACCTCTTTTTCTGCACAGGTTTTTTTTGAACTTTCTTCTTCACTACTATTGTAGTTTTGGTTTCCGGAGGACCTTGTAATTCCTTAAAATATGCCAGCAATTCCACTTCCTTTTTGACAAACACCTCTTCAGTTTTTGCAGCCATCATCTGATCATGTAGTTCTTCGTAATGTTCCACTTCTTCTTGTATCCAATCAGTTGCTTTACACGAATAATTCTCCAACATCTTCTGGTATTGAGCTTTATAAATTGCTCTTTTATCATTTCCTTGAGTTAGATAAGCATACAGCTGTTCCTTACTTGTTTGAGGTGGATGAGGTTCCTTTGAGGACTGTACTTCCTTCTGAGCATAGTAATCTGTACCTCTTTGTTCTCTTTGTCCTTGACTGAACATCTGGAATATGCTTCATTGCCTTTGCCAACTTCCAACAGACTATTCATAACCTGTGGTACTCTCTCAAAATCTATAAAGAATAGAGGTTCATCCAATAGTCTGTGTAACCCTACTGCTTTCCATCTCTTTTATAATTGACTGCAATTTTTTGAAATTTGTAGAATTCCTGACATAGCATTGTATATTTATGACCTCCAACTCCTACTATAAAGATGTGCTGACCAATGATATTTGGGTTTCCTTCAGTTCTTTAGCTATCTTTTCTTCTTCTGGGATATTGTGTTCTTCATCAGAGTCCAGCTCCACACTTTCCACTGTTGCTTCACTGTCTAAAAACCAATGTCCTCTTGACAAAGTTACAGAATCAACTTTGAAATCATGAATGGGTAGTTCCTTTGGATTCACCATTCTGAAAAAATGTATCATAACCAAAAGAAAACTCCACCCACATGAGTCACAAGAAACATAAAAGAAATCACATTTGTCTTGAGATGTAATGAAAAACGATATAACTCAATTGAAGTGATCATCACATGTGTAGCAAGATGTCTAGTGCTCTCTTCCCTTCTCTCTTTTTTTTTTCCTTCTCTCTTTTTTAATTTTTTAATAATAAAAAGAAAAAATGAATGAATTTTTAAGAAAATTTAGTTTTTTTAAGGAAAATAATTAAACAATAACTGAAAGAATAGTGATTGCTTAATCCTACCAAATTATAACCTATATCTTGCTCGTGCTATATAACTTATGTAAACAAAAGAGTTGTTGTTTTTTCTCTCCTTTTCTTTCTCTTTTCTTTTTAAAAAAAAAAATAATAATTTCCTCTTTTCTCTCTTCCCCTCCTATTTCTTTTCCTAGAAAAAGGATGAGGTAAAGTAAATGGAAATAATTTCTAGGATGTCAATTCTTTTCTGATGAAATTTTGAATTCTTTAATAAGAATCCAAAGTGTGTGTCTGATGACCATTTTGCCCTTTCCGTCATTTGTGATTCATCATGCTTTTGCACTATTTTTGTATCTTGATCCTTATTTTCTTTCCATTCAAGCATATCTGATTTTTTCATCCAAAAATACTTGAATCTTGTTGACTTTGTTTTTGGAATAAAACAATCTTCTTTTGATAAACTGTACTTGGAAGTTTTTGGCTTCCATATCCATTTAGTTTTGGAAAATTGTTTTGATGAACAGTGCTTGGATGTACTTTGTTTCCACATCCTTCTTGTCTTGATGCCTAGATGCTTCTGATTATTCCACACTTTCCACCTTTCTTTTGTCTTTTCAACACCTTTGGTTTCTTCAATTTCTTCCTGTTTTTGACTGAAGTAGATTTGGTCATGAAGAAGTTTTGTTTGTGGTTCCTTTGTGGCTTCTAGTGGAAAAGTAAATCCATCCAAATTTGAGTCATAGATATCCTGTTGATTTTCCTGTTCTTCATCACTCAATAAAAACATTAAAAACCTTTGGTCATTTATTGTCAATTTAAGCTTCATAGTTTCAAAATCCAAAATTACTTTACCTTGCCTGAGCCATGGTTGTCCCAAAATCAATTTCTCAGTCATCATATGATCAGGCCATTCTTCACAATCTATTTTCATATATTCTTCATTGAACTTAACTTTAGTAGATGGTGAAGACAAGCTTTGTATTATCTATCCTTCCAGTGTTTTGATAAATGTTTTACTCTCTGTCCTTTTTAAGTTAAACTTATCCAACAAAACTGAACTGATCAAATTGACTTGTGCACCTGAATCTATCAAAACCTTGATTTTCTCATTATGAAGATTCATTGTTATAACAGGCAAATGCTCTCTCACTCTTAAAGGTGTTTCACACAAGAGAACTTCTCTAATCTCCTTGATTTTTCTTATCCTTTCCTTTGCCTCCTGTTGAGCCTCATTCCTAATTTTTTCCTCTTCTTTTTTCTTGTTTTGAGCTTGATGTATTCTTCTCCATTCAGAAACGGTTAATGGAAGATCATACCTTTTTAGCCTACATCCACTTATGAAATTTGGCATGATTTCTCCATCTATATTAGCTAATTGGATAGCTCCACTGTTACTGATTTGATTGATAATATAAGGTCCATGCCCTTTTTTTTGAAACTTTTTCTGATGCTCTTTTATTGTACATGCCAGAACTAGATCTCCTACTTGCAAATCTTTTTCTTTAATATGAACATCATGATAAGCTTTCGGCCTTCTCTTGTCTGCATATATGCTCATGATTGCTTGAAGTCTGGAAGCTCCAAGTTTTTCCAATTCCACCACTCTCTCAGATAATTCATGTCCAGTCCACTTGTATTGATTTCCCACCTTTAATGTTGGAATAAGAAATTCTAAAGGCAGAACTGCATTTTGTCCATATACCAAATTAAATGCTGTTGTTCCAATTGCAGTTTTGTATGCCACTCTATAAGCCCATAAGACATGATTAAGTTGCAAATCCCAATCATTCCTATTTGTATTTACCAATTTTGACAAAACAGTGCAAAGTACCTTATTAGTACTTTCTGCTAATCTATTGGCTTGTGGATGATAAGGGCCTGACTTTCTATGACTATTCATGAAATACTCAGTTATGGTTTCTATTATTTGGTTCAAAAAATGAGTCCCCCTATCACTTACCAATTCAATTGGTAATCCAAATATGGTGATAATATTTTCATAAAGAAATCTTGCAGTGGTCTGAGCATCATTCCTTTTTGTAGCCCTGGCCTCTGCCCATTTGGTCAGGTAATCTGTGGCTACTAGTATATATTCAACATGGGATTGTTTTGCTGGAGGATGTATAGGTCCAATGAAATCCAACCCCCATTTGCTAAATGCTCTTGCTGAAATAAGTGGTACTAATGGCATATTATCTCTTTTATTTGGTTGACTCACTCTTTGACAAATGTCACATCTTTTCACATAGGTTCTTGCATCAGGAAATAGAGTTGGCCACCAAAAGCCAGAATATAATATGAGTTTAACACTCCTTTCACTTGAAAAATGTCCTCCTGCCACTCCAGAATGTGCCATCTCTAACATTTCCATATACTTATTTTCAAGAACACAGATTCTTAAATATCAGTCCCTTTCTTGTACAATTGATCTCCTATCAGTTGATACTCTTCAAAAATCATTTGTAAATTCCTTGAGTCTGCACTAGCTCTTATTGGCTCTCCTTTCTTATTTCTTTTCAACTCCTCAATTATGTTTGCACTCCAATCTGGATTTTTCTGAAACCAATACAAAGTTGTAATTTATGAATTTTGCAAGGATTGGCATTCCCAACAGTTGGAAACATATTTTTTTACATCCTGAATCTTATTAGGCCAATGTACTCACATCCTATTGAGATTGTTTAAGGTGACTATCATGGAAGCATGAGTACAAGGATTCCAACAATGAGCTCTTCTTAAATACTCCTGTTGCTCATCTACTGGAGTACAATATTCCAATATACCCATATGATTGAGATGATACAAATGTCCAACTAGTAGTACAAAATTCCTACTTTGTAATACTAGATGTGTGTTGTTTCCAGATGTTCTACAAGGTCCCATGGTTAACAAAGGTACTAAAGTCATGGCCCATTCAGGAATACTTTCTATTTTGAATAGATATGCACCTGGTAAGTCATCATCTAAAGGTGAACTTGGCTCTCTGGTTTGGATTCTAGACAAATGGTATGCCTTTAAATGAGTTTTTCCTTGTTTGACCACTACCTCAAATTCAAATTCCATCAGTAGGAGGAACCATCTGACTATCCTACCTGTATGGCATGGTTTGTTTACTAAATAGAGTAAAGCTTGGTGATCCACAAAGAATTTAAACTTGTTGGCTAACAGATAATGTCTAAAATTTTTTACAGCAAATATCATTCCCAACCCTTCCCTCTCAGTGGTTGTATAATTTTTTTCTGCTGAATTCAATTGCCTACTAGCATAAGCAATTGGAAAGATTAATTTGCTCCCTTTTATTGGTTGTGCTAACACACATCCCAAAGCATAATTTGAAGCATCCACATGAGCATGAAAAATTTTATTCCATTGTGGGGTTTTTAGAATTGGTGCTGTTACCAAACAAGTTTTTAAAGTCTCAAAGGCTTGATCACATTCTTTGGTCCACTCAAATTCTGTGATCAATGCATACAAAGGTTTTGCAATGTCTGCAAACTTGTGTACAAATTTTCTATAATACCCACAATGTCCCATGAAAGTTTGAAGTTCTTTTACATTTGTTGGTCTTGGAAGTTCCACTATGGCCTTAATTTTTCTTTCATCAGTTGAAATTCCATTTTTGGAAACTATGTGACCTAACATTCTCCCTTGCCTCACAAAGAACACACATTTCTTTGGATTTAAACATACTCTGTATGTTCTACATTTTTTGAATATATTTTCTAGATCCTTCAAATGATCTTGTCTTTTTAATGAAAAAGTGCAAAGATCATCCACATAAATTTCCATTATATTTCTAAGGAATTCTTTGAATATGTGACACATTGTGTACTCAAGTCAAGAAAACTCAAGGACTTGTGCCAAAGAGACTATACCTGATTTGCAACACAAGTGTGTATAGTGGGAAATTAACACACATTTAAATGTCAATCCGAACGAACGACCTAACCAAGTGTATGAGGACATGTGCACACATGATGGAAAATGAAGTGGCTCAGCTACTATGAATGAGAAAAGACTATTCCACCTCTCAAACTCACTGAAAAACTGAAAGTGTCTGTCGCGGTACCTCTTACAGCAGTTTTCAGAAAATCAAGGATTTCTCCCAGCTTTGAACTCCGAATATAGTCAATAGATACTGATTTCGAAGTTCCCGATGAGACGCATCTATTGGAAGTGGTTTCACTTGATTCTCACAACCTTGCTTCAAGTTATGACCAAAATAGTGAATGGTGGGAAGCACCCACACTCACGCCACAACTCCTACAAGCTCACACACACACTACAGTAGCTCAAAAACAGTGGGGTAGACAACAGTCCTACACACACATTCCAAGCATTACAGACACATACAAGATCAAAGGGAAGATGGAAATCTGCAAGAAAGAGGCCAATTCGAAATTTTGGAGAGCTCCTTCTTCACAATGGCAAAAAGTCTCTACAAAGAGTCACCAAGTGACTTATATACATGTACCCTAAGTTTGGTCCTTTCACACAAGAGACTGGCACTTTATTAGTAAAAGGTGAATTTCCTACTAATTTACAAAGGATATTTTACAACAAGTTGGGATTATGCATCTAGAGGACTCCTCTATTGCATTTACATGGCTTTGAGGGAATTCTCTGAGACCTCGAAGAAGAAAAAGTTATGCCCATTAATTTGAAAATTTTGGGGCTCTTCTCTTGTGCTCCTTTGCTCTGCAACACTCTCCCCCTCTTTGTCTCTGTCGTCCCTTGACAGGCTTTACTTCTTGTCTTCAGCTTGTTTAAGAGGTCTGAATGCACGCACCCAGCGGTCGAAGCGGCAACAAGGACTGTCAGAGAATTTGTTATTTTATCCGATGTAAGTCCTTTGCTTCTGTTTTCCCCTTGATATCCCGTACATCACACATCTAGGTTGCTGCATCTAGTCAGGCTGCCACGCACGCCACCAGTGACTAGGAATGTGCTGTCCTTAGTCACCTCTTTCTAGCTTTTGGTCTTCTGATTTGTCCTGGTTGCACACATCTGACCCGGTTGTATTGTTCTGAGCTTGTTTATTTTATTGACAACGCACGCTATCAGCGGAAGGATTATTACCTGCCAAATATTGTCTTGCACTTCTTCATGTATGGTTCCTGGCCCTGGTCCGTCCTTCCCATGAAATGTCCTGGTTCTGATTGATCTTTAATTCCAATTCTCAGGACCTGGATGATTCGCATTGTTGCCTGATGCGTGCCCCTGCGGGGCTTTGGGTAGAGGGTGGTTTTCCTGTATTATGATCTTCATTCTTTATTGAGTCGTTTTTGACTTTGATCTTCTTCTTCTTCTTTTCTTGCTTGATTCCCCTTCCACACGTCCCTCCTCCTGAACTCTGTCGTCCCCGACAGGCTTTTTGTGGCGACGTGTGTACGTCTGAATGGCTGCTTGCTCTCTTTGGTTTAGAAGATTAGCGTGACATATCATAAATTCCTTCCACTGTGTTGACTTCACTCCATCCTCTGGTGCTTGTCGATGATCCGCAAAAAAACTCGTCTCATAAGCGACCAGACGTGCATTAAGGTTCGAAGTCATTTTGACAAAAAATTCTGAATCTATTTCGAAGAAGCCAGTGAAAAATGCTTCTTCGAAAGTTTGCATATATGTTGATGGCAAGAACATAATTCGAGAATAATATGCCATAAGTGTTAAGCGGCTTGGAATAGTAGATAGATAAAAAATGAGTGCTTCGGATCCTTGCGTAATGCCGATGAAATTCAAAAAAGTATAATTTTGCGTGCTGGAAGACTTTGATTATTGTTAGTAGCATTTGATTACTGTTAGTAGCATACTGAATATTTTATTGGTCATTTTAAGTGCTAAGTCTGGGACCGTAGTGTATCTGGTAATCCAAAATTCCATTGTTTTTACCATATATTCTTCCATTGGTAGGTAATTATGAGGCGGACTAGGTAACAATGGGTAATTCAGCCATTGATTATTGATGCTTCCCTGGCGCTCTCCTTCCCAAAATTGCGACCAAGAGCGTCTGCGGGGTATTGGGCAAAAAGATGGGTTTACTTGAAGCGCATATGGTGATGCTTCCCACTGTACTTGCAGTGTTGGATTCTTTTCCAAAACTTTGCGTCTCCAAATGGGATCAGCCTTCTCAAATTCTTCTTGGGTATACTTGAATGTTTCTTGGCTGAAGTGGAGATTGTGGTCCGGATCTTTATTTGTCGTAGTCTTTATATAGTGTCACGTTTGTTCTTTAAGCAGGCCATAGGGTACACTGAAAGGCTTCAGAATCTGGTCCAAGTTTTTGCTTTCTATTTTAGCTTCCTTCATTACTTGAATGATTTGATCTTCAAATTCAGCCGTAAGCTGGGACACCAGTAGTGCCCTTTCCGATCGATTCAGTTCTGCAATGTTTCGATTATTATGTTCAATGTGGACCTCCTGTGCCTCCCTTATTGATGAATGATATGAGGGGAGAGAAAGAGGATGTACCTCAGTCTCCATAGTAGCCTCTGCGGATTTTGGAACTACTGGTGTCCCCTCAATTATTTGCTGCGCTAATTGCTCTTGAAGCTGTTTAATCAATTCATCTTTCTGCTTTATTTCTTCAGTAGCCTGTGCAATAGTATCCTTGTGTTTGAGAAGTTCTTTCGCAACGATATCAAGATGATCTGTGTCTTCTTTACATTGCAGGAGATAACGATTCTCAACTTTTTTCCATTTAGTTCTAAGAGCTGCAGTGTCATCCATGTACCTCTTTTCCCATTCCGCAATGGTGAGTTGCTCCTTCTTGAGCTGATCTTCATACT
Organism: Ceratopteris richardii; assembly: GCA_020310875.1. Classification (NCBI taxonomy): domain Eukaryota; kingdom Viridiplantae; phylum Streptophyta; class Polypodiopsida; order Polypodiales; family Pteridaceae; genus Ceratopteris; species Ceratopteris richardii. Next base: position 1,721,006 of record CM035418.1, on the reverse strand, counting down.
TAGCTATCTTTGTCTCCAACTCTTTGAGATCTTTTTCTGTTCTTTCTTGAACGTCCATTGGCTGATCACTGAGAAGGGCGGTCATGAGCTCTTTATTTCGAGTTCTTAAGTTTTCGGATTCCTCCATGTATACCTTGATCTGTGATTCCAGTATTTTTCTCCGGGCAGCTATTCGTGCCTTCTCAGCCTTGCTAGCTTCGTATTTTGTTTGTACTTCTTGCAGTTGTGCTTTTAATCTTTCGTTTTCTGACATTAAATCATTGCACTGCTTTTTTGCTTCTTGGACTTCTTTTTCTTTGTTTCTGATGTGCTCTCTTTCTAATTTCAATTCTGCCGAAAGACTCTTACTCTTTTCTTGAAGCTCGTGCTTGTCCTGCATTGCTTGGTCATAGTCTTCATCAGCCTCAAGCATTAGTTGTTGTGCGTCTAGTGCGGTTCGGATCACGTCTTGTACGACAGGCTTGAGTTGGGCAATGTCGACATTCAACCAAGTCCTTGGTATGCTCGGAGCTTTGTCGGTTTGCACATCTTTTCCCTGCTCCACATGAATGGTTTTGTTGTGTGGTTGTCTAATTTGTAGATGTACATGTGGTTTGTTTTCTTCTTTATCCACGTCAATAGCTTTTGTGGCACTCCCTTGACATGTGACATCCATGGGGGAGGGTTCTGCCACGACCCTTATCGGTGTGAAGGGTTCATCTTCTTTGGCTGTCTCGTCTTGAGATTCTGTCTTTGGCATCTTTATGGATATTTTGCGAGGTGGTGTGGCCTCCTTGATATGAATAGTGGAGGTTTCATTAATTTTTATTACATGCGTACCTGTTTTGTTGGCGACTATGCCTTCGGTGTTGAGCTCTTGGTGGGTAGAGTTGTTATCCACCTTGATGTCTTCTTCTTCATTGTAATTTACGACATTTAATTCTACCCATTGTCCATCATCCTTTGACTCACTTTGAATATCCACATTTAATAGTGAGGTGTCGGGTTCTTCTTGTGCATCCGAGGATGAGCTTGAATTGTCCATCCCTATTTCTCGGTAGCGATGGACTTTGGTGAGCTTCCTTTTTGCCTCGCTCTCTTTTTGAGTTTGTTGATAATGATGCCCTTGTACAGGTAAATTGACGTCCTCCTGTATATTGGTGCGTTTCTTCCAGGGCCCTAGTTAAGTCTTCCTCTGTAATTGTTCTTTGCTCTTCAATTGTTGTCTTCGGAAGTAAGTGTGTCCTTTTGGTGGTTGGAACTTCCTCTTCTGCTTGCTTGACTTCCTTGAGTCTCTTTGTGCCTCTCATTCTGGGTTGAGAGCTAGTTTCTGCTTCTTCTACAATCTTGACTCCTCTTTTCTTTTTAGGAACAGTGGCAACTTTGGCATACTTTGCCATGGCAGTTGATGATGGCATTTCTTGCAGGTGCTCTCGAATACCTAAAGCGTGGTAGATCAATATCGTCAGGGCCACACTGCCATTGAGGAACTTTTTATTATTCCATTGTTTTTTTGCTTTGAATAACCTTTATTGGATGTAAGGAGTCAGATTAATCTAATTGCCAATCTGCTTAACGGCATGTGAGAGCAGTTGAACAATAATCTTTTGAGGGGCATTGTACCGGTGCATATTCGGGAAGCAGAAGTGTTGGTGAATAAGCCTCACTTCCTCTTCGATGTCCACCCGGTTAATGTCTGTGAATGTTTTGGTCTTTGCGCCGCGGCTCTCTTCTTTTACCATGGTAGTTCCATCCTTTTCCCATCCAAATGCTTCTTTAATCAAGTCATGCGTAAATTGGATGACTACCCATTGACCTATTTTATCCATCACTCTAGCCTGAGGCACTAAGGGATCATTTTGATTCCTTGGGCTTCCTTTGTTTGTTTTGTTTCCTCTATCATCCTAGTGATAGAGGTGTTTCCCTTTCTGTTTCTCGGATGACTGTGTTTTGGCTTCGTCACTCGCCTTTTCCGACGTAATGCTTCCTCCTGAGTGCTTCTCTCGAGCTTGGCTTCCTGTGTGACCTTTTTGGGGATCCATATCTGATGTCGTGCTCTCTGAGCTTCAATCAAAGGCTTGGGGAGCCATACTTGTAAGAGTCCTTTTGGTTTGGACTTAGGTGAAGCTGACTTCTTCATTTCTATTTTCTCCTTATGAGTTGATGCTGACATTTGCTCTTTCTCCTCCTGATCCTTGCGTACCCATTGGTATTTGTCCATTCTTTGACGTAAGTATCTGAGTGTTGGATTCCATATTGGTGGTCCTTTGTCTGGGTGAGAAGCAGCATAAGAGTTGGTTTCCTTAGTGTCTGGCTGCTCTTCAACTAAATGGATTGATTTTCCTTCTTCTTTGGAGATTTGAGGGTTTGAACTTTCTACTTCTTCTAGCTTGGTTTCTGAGATGGTGGGACTGGGATCATGTTTTAGTAGCTTTTCCGTGCATCTCCCTGAACTCTCGATGGAGGTGGGTTGGAATAAAGGCTTATCTCTTAATAGACTAAAACTTTCCTTGTGCCCTATCTTGGCTGAAACGTATCCTTGAGCTAGGTTGATACTGACTTCATTCTCAATGATCCAATCTTGTCCTAGGATCAAATCCTCTATTAAATCCTCGTCTCTACACACTAATACTCGTTGTTCCATGGAAGGATTTCCTAGGTGGAGAGACACTATCGTTGTTCCAATGCATTCTAGGGTTTGACCTCCAATTCCTCTCAATTGGGCTTTTGTGGGACTCATAATCATTTGCAGATCTTTGATGACCGTATTACGTATGCAACTAAGTCCTGCTCCTGAGTCTATAAATGCATCTATCAATTTGTATTCTGTCTTGCCGATCCCTAGGTTCAAGTAAGGCTGTGACATGTACGACTTCATCGTGTCAGAGTCATGGACTTGGTAGTTGGCCATAGGGATAAGCTCTTCTCCTTGGAGATAGCGTTCATCTCGTTGTCTCATCCATTCTTTCCTTTTCTTAATGCATTCTAGGGCTTCTTGTCGGGCCTCCTCTCTAATCCGTTCTTCCTCTTTCTTCCTATTTTGAGCACCTACTAGACGTGCTACCATTTGATCCGTCAATGGATCCATGAACCGTTTAACTCTGCATCCACTTATGTAGTTAGGAAGAATGTTTCCATCTAGAGTGGCTAGATTAACTGCTCCACTAGTAGAGATTCATTGATGATCAGAGGTCCATATCCACGTTTTTGTAACTTCTTGGCATGTTGCTTTAAGGTGTACACCAAGACTAAGTCTCCCTCTTTAAGTCCTTTGTCTTTTATGTGTGCATCATAATATGCCTTTTGTCTTCTTTTAGCTGCATAGATTCCTGCCACTGCTTGTAACCTAGTTTCATGTAACTTCTCGATTTGGTCGAGTTGTTGGGATAACTCATGTCCATTCCATTCATACTGCTGGGATACTCTCAATGTTGGGATTAAAAAATCAATTGGCAAAATTGCATTTTGCCCGTACACTAAATTGAATGGGGTAGTTCCAATGGCAGTCTTGTATGCTACTCGAAAGGCCCAAATTGCATGATGCAATTGTTTGTCCCAATCCGACCTTCCATTATTGACAACCTTTGTCAATACTGTACATAATACCTTATTGGAACTTTCCGCTTGACCATTGGCTTGGGGATGGTATGGGGCTGATTTTTTGTGAATCACTAAAAACTCATTCATTAGCGACTCTATTACTTCATTAAGGAAGTGCGTTCCTCGGTCACTCACAATCTCAATTGGTAGTCCGAAACGAGTGAATATATTCTCAAAAAGGAATTTAGCAGTGGTTGGAGCATCGTTCTTTCTCGTAGCTTTTGCTTCCACCCATTTGGTCAAGTAATCTGTGGCTACTATGATGTACTCAGCATGTGATCCTTTGGCTGGTGGGTTGATGGGTCCTATGAAGTCGATACCCCATTTGGAGAATGCTCTCGTGCACACCATAGGTCTTAATGGCATGTCATCTCTTCGAATTGGGTATTTAGCCCTTTGGCAGGTTTCACAGCTTCGTACATAAGTCTTCACATCCATATGTAGAGTTGGCCACCACAGGCCGGCAAAGAGGATCATTTTGACAGTTCTCTCAGCTGAAAAATGACCTCCCCTAGCACCTGCATGTGCCATCTCTAATATGGGTAGATACTCTCCTTCATGCACGCATAATCGCATTTGGTTATCCTTTCCTCTCCTAAACAATTGTTTTCCCACAAGTACGTAATCCTTGCTCATTTCTTCTAGGGATCGTCTTCTAGTTAAATTTATTCCTTCCTCATGCTCTCTGCTCTTTAGGAATTTGACCAATGTTTTGATCCAATTGGGTGCTATGGTTGAAAAAGATATGGACATATGATCCTCCGGGGTTGTCTCCTGGCATTCTGCACAATTACTCACGTAGTCATGGACATCCTTGGGCATGTCCGGCCAGTATACTCCTAACCTCTTTAATTTCCTGATAGTTCCATGAGTGCCTTGGTGTGTTCTCCATTTGTTCACATGTGCCTGTTTGATTAGCTTTTTTTGTTCATCCTCCTCGACACATCTTAGCAACACTCCATTGGGTTCCTTATAGTACACACTTCCAGCAATAATGTGCAAATTTCTTGATTGAAGAATTTCCTTTTTGCTAACCCTATTGATTGAGTGTTGTGGGCCATGGGTGAGTATAGGAATTAATTTCTCTGCCCACTTTGGACATACTTCCAGATTGAACAAATAAGTATCTGGCAGATCACGGGTACTCCACTTGGCGGTTCTCCATGGGTTAACCTAGAAAGGTGGTCTGCTCTTACATGCGTATTTCCTTTTTTTACTACCACTTCAAAGTCGAACTCCATTAATAGTAAGAACCATCTTACTAATCTCCCCGTGTTACAAGGTTTATTAACTAAGTACAGTAGGGCTTGATGGTCTATGAAGAACTTAAATTTGTTCGCTAACAGATAGTGTCTAAATTTCTTAATTGCATAGACCATTCCTAATCCTTCTCGCTCGGTAGTGGTATAATTCCTTTTAGCTTGATTCAATTGTCTACTTGCATAGGCAATTGGATGATCTAGCTTTCCTTCATCAGCCGGTTGGGCTAAGATACATCCGATTGCATAATTAGAAGCGTCAACGTGAATATGAAAAGGTTTGTTCCAATTGGGCGTTTTTAGAATTGGGGCCGTGCTAAGCCTCTTTTTAATTCATTGAATGCTTTCTCGCACTCTTCCGTCCAAGTGAATTGAGTTAAGAGACCATACAGGGTTTGGCTATTATGGCATACATGTGAATAAACCGACGGTAATATCCACAATGTCCCATAAAGGCTTGTACCTCTTTCGCATTCTTTGGTCTAGGAAGCTCTAGGATGACCTTGATCTTGTCCTCATCCATGGACAAGATCTTGAGACTATGTGTCCTAAGATCTTCCCTTGTCTCACCATGAAGACATAGTTTTCTGGGTTTAGGCAGACTCGATACTGGCGGCATTTATTAAATATTTTTCTCAACTCGGGAATATGATCTCGTCTTTGATTCGAGTATGTACATAGATCATCTACATACACTTCCATACTCTTTTTCAAGAATTCCTTGAAAACATGACACGTCAATCGTTGGAAAGTAGCAGGTGCATTAGTGAGTCCAAAAGGCATCACCCTGAAAGCATAGACTCCCCATTCGATCACGAATGCGGTCTTATGTTGATGCTCAGTAGCAATAGCTACTTGGTTGTATCCGGAGAATCCATCTAAGAAGCTATAGACTTCCTTTCCTACTACCCTTTCCAATAGATGGTCCGTGATGGGTAATGGGTAGCTATCACGTATGGTGGCTGCATTGACCTTTTTCAAGTTAATGCACACCCTCAATTTTACATTTTTCTTAGGCACAACTACTAATGGCGATACCCACTCGGTGTGTTCTATCTCGTATATGAATCCTGCTGCTAATAGTTTGTCTATTTCTTCCTTAATTTTAGCAGCGTAGACCTCGTTATATGTATATGGGCGTTGTTTTGATGGTTTTGCATCTGCAGTCATTGGTATTTGATGAGAAAAAATATTGGGTTCTACACCCTTGAGATCCTTATATGTCCATGCGAACACGTCTCGATATTCTTGGATCAGCTGTATGAGTTCTTCTTCCTCCTCCTCTGATACATCTTTGCCTATGTAGGTGCATCGCTCTTCTCCGTCTTCCACTGTTACTACAATTTTTTTTGTTTGTTCTTTGTTGTCGTATGCTTCTCCATCTCTAGCCTCTCGTTTAGGCATTTGAATGGCTACCTTTCTCTCTTCTACTTCATATCTTTTAAAATGTTCAGGCACTTCAAACGAATCTGGATCAGGTCCTATTTTACTCATGTCTTCTACTTGCTTTTGTACCATGGGAGTAGCTTCGATTGCTAAGATCTTGGTAGGTTCCTGTTTCTCTCTGTTTTGAATGGTGTCTAGGTAGCCTTCTTCGGAATCAAATTCTGGTTCCATTTCTATACTCTCATATTCCTCTTTCCATTCTTTCTCCAAGATTTCCCCTTCATCTACAATCTGGTATTATAGACATTTGGTACAGTGTAGTGTGCTCCACAGGTGGTCTAATACGATAGACTGGGAATTCCTTACATAACTTATGGACATCAGCTTCCATAGTCAACCAATGCACTCCGAGTCTCCTTAATGTCTATAAAGTTCTTTGCGATGAGTAGTGTTGCTCTAATGCACCCACATGTTCTGATTGCAACCATTTTGCATACTCCTCCTCTTCCACATAACAAGCTAATATCCCTTGATCTATATGCTTGTACATGCTTCCTGCCATGATATGGTACTTTTGGGCTTTTATTACCTCCCTATCTTGAGTGTTCATTACTGGGTGTTTTGGTCCATATGTCAATACTGGCACTAATGTCTTGGCCCATTGCGGTACAACTTCTAAATTAAACTAGTAAGCATGAGGGAGATCATCTGATACTCCTTGTGGGGCCTCTTTGGATGTGAGCCTCGAGAGATGATCTGCTCTCAAGTGAGTCTTGCCTTTCTTCACCACTACCTCAAAGTCATATTCCATTAGTAAGAGGAACCATCTTACTAATCTACCTGTATTGCAAGGCTTGTTTACCAAGTATAACAATGGCTAATGATCAATGAAAAATTTAAAATTATTTGCAAGCAAATAGTGCCTAAACTTTTTTATAGCATATACCATGCCTAATCCTTCTTGTTCGGTGGTGGTATAGTTTCGTTTAACTGCGTTCAACTGTCTACTAGCATAGGCAATTGGAAGATCCATATTACCTTCAACCGTAGGTTGTGCAAGTACACACCCAATAGCATAATTGGATGCATCCACGTGAACATGAAAGGGTATGTTCCAATCTGGTGTGGTCAAGATTGGTGCTGAACACAGTTACTTTTTAAGCTCATTGAAGGAGTTCTCGCATTCATCAGTCCACTCAAAATTTGTCAAAAGGGAGTACAGAGGCTTTGCAATGATCCCATACATATGAATGAATCGAGGATAGTATCCACAATGCCCCATGAAAACTTGTACTTCCCTAACATTCTTGGGCCTAGGTAAATCTACAATAGCTCTCACTTTTTCCTCATCCATGGATATGCCATTCTTTGACACTATGTGTCCTAGAATCTTGCCTTGCCTGACCATAAAAACACACTTTTCTGGGTTCAAGCAGACTTGATACTCTCTACATTTGTCAAAGATAGCTCTCAACTCTGGGATATGTGTTTGTCTTATGTTGGAATGAGCACAGAGATCATCAACATAGACTTCCAAATTTTTCCTTAAGAACTCTTTAAACACATGGCACATCAACCTTTGAAAGGTAGCTGACACATTGGTGAGACCAAATGGCATTACCCGAAAAGCAAATATGCCCCACTCTGTGGCAAAAGCCGTCTTATGCTGATCTTCAAGAGCAATGGCTATCATTGTAGCCAAAGAATCCATCAAGGAAGCTGTATACTTCCTTGCCTGCCACTCTTTCTAAGAGATACTCAGTGATTTGAAGGGGATAACTATCTCTTGTAGTGGCTGCATTAACTTTCTTCAAGTTAATGCATACCCGTAACTTCCCATTCTTCTTGGGCACCACAATGATGGGGGATACTCATTCAGTGTGCTTGATTTCATAGATAAATCCAACTTCTACCAAGCGATCTATCTCTTCTTTGATCTTGGTAGCATAGTTGTCATTATAGGTGTATGGCTTCTGTTTAGAGGGTTTTTCATCTGAGGTCATGGGAATCGTATGTGAGCATATGTTAGGGTCTACACCTTTCAAGTCCTTGTAACTCCAAGCAAAAACATCTTTGTATTCTTGTAGCAAGGCTATCAGCTTGTGCTCTTCTTCCTTAGTCAGGTCGTGTCCTATGTATGTGCATTTTTCTTCTCCCTCTTCTATGGTTACAACAATGTTCTTGGTGGTTTCCTTGTTATCATAGGCCTCTCCTACTTGTGCATCACATTTAGGCATTCTTATCATGACTCTCATATCTTCTATCTCGTACTTCTTAAAGTTTTCAAGGACCTCAAATAAGGATTCTTCCTCCTCTAGTGTGACTTCTCTCTTCTTCCTTTTCTTGCCTTCATTCTTAGTGGTTATCTATGTGGCTAATCTCACATCATTTGTAAGTTCTTTGTGTCTCTGAGGGTGAGCTTCTACTTGGTAGGAATATTCCTCATCTGATGCAAAAGGTGAGTCCATAATGATTGACTCTAGATCGGAGTCACTTGCATCCTCAAATGCATCAGTGCTAGGTTCACATTCCTCTATAACCGAATCACATATTATTGGCTCTATGATGAAGACAGAAATGTCATAGCCATCCTCGTCACAGTGGGGTGTCCATTGTTCTTCATTGATGGATACATCCATTGTTGCTAAAATCTTTGCCCAACCACGAGGTTCAAATTCTTTGTGAGGAAATACTACAAGTGCATAGGTTGGGTCTTGAATTGATCTATGAGTTTCCTTTGCACCTACCTCTCTGGCTTTTTCTCTCTTTTCTTCTTCTATGACTACTTTGCACATCCATAAGCGGGTGTCTTCATTCATCCATGAGGATCCTGACCCTATGGAATGCACTAATTTTGTATCATCCTTAGCTCTATGGATCGGATTCCATTGAATAGGGGGTACATCTCTATGAGAGTAGTCCTTGAGATTTACTTTGGTTGTAACACCTAAGTGTTGCAAATACAAAGAATTGGTTCCCCAATCTTGTACCACTTGCAACTGTCGCATAAATGGTCTTCCCAAAATCATCTCATAGGCTTGATTCTTGCTAAAGTCACATAGGGAAAAAGTATGCTCGAACTCGACACCACATGTAGTGAGAGTTAGTCCTTCTAGCAATCCTAAGGGTCTTTCTATGTGACCATCGGCCATCTGCAATTTCATTCTTGTGGGTGTGAGTGCTGACTTGCCCCATTGCTTCCATAGGGAAGTGGTAGCAATTGCTACTCCTGCACCTGAGTCCAAAATTGCCTTGGTGGTGTAACCTTGATGGGTAATGGGAAGATAGGTGTTTCCTTTTTCTCCTTCGCTCATGTCTCCTATCTTGTCCAGGGGTATTTCTGGCACCGTTCTATGAGATCCTACCTGGGAACAAGGTTTAGCTATTTCGGGCACTTGTTTGGCTACATGTTTCCACAATTCTGGCTTAACCTTGATAAACTCTTCTAAAGTGAGATTGCACTGCACTTTAGTGTTCTTTACTACCTCTGTATTCCTGGGTATGATTGATTCTTCATTCCTTACCATGACTGTGGGTGCCCTCATACAAGTAGACTTAGCTTCCCATGGGCCTGTGAAATGGGGTAGCTCCTATAAGGAATTAGACTTGAAGTCTAATCTCTCTTGAGATTGGGCACTCTCCTGCTCTCCATAAGTGGAAGGAATGTCTTGTGGGAATTGATTGTGCAAGTCATCCACAAGTTCAATGGGAGGAGGAACTTCACTTTCTTTAGCCATTTCTCTTCTTGAATGTCTCGTAGGAATTCTGGTGAGCACCGATTCATAGAAGAAGATGCATCTGGTTCTTTGGAGTTAGGCACATAAGCTTCCTGGGCGGAAGGCTTATTCTTTGACATGCCTTGTCCTTACCTTGGGAGGCGGGTCCTTTTCAGATTTTGCAATTAGCCTCTCCAATCTTTCTAACATTCCATCAAAGTGCAACTATGTTGTAGCTGACCTAGAGAAGTTAAAGAGGCAACTGGCTTCAAACATGGTTTGAGCCAATTCCACCATCTTAGCACAAATTTTAGTTCGTTCAAGCTCTAGTTCAGATCTAGGGTAACACTTTTTATGATCCGTTATGTTTGGCCCTTCTTGAAGTCTGGCCTGATATGCCTTAAGCATCATGTGTAGGTCCTCGGGAGTGGCATCTGCTAAGACTGATCTTGCTCTAGAGGGTGGTGGGATGGTGTGAGGTGGGTTGGAAGGTGGTGGATTGGATGGAGATGGGAATGGTGGGTGTGGAGTAGTGTGAGAGTGAGTTTGAGATGTGAGTTCAATTATCTTGGCTTTTGTTTCTCTTAGACTTTCCTCGAGTTCACTCATCTTTTTTGCCCATTTCCTTTTCATTCTCTCTCAGTTGTCCTTCCAAGCTCTGGTCCTCTTCTTAGTTATGCTCTCAGTCTCACTAACTCCGGAACTCTTTTCCTGTCCTAAACCTTGGTTTTGCTGCAAAGCTTGAGCTCTGGTGACCACTTGCACAGGGGCAGTGGAAGTCACACTTCTTGTAGAGTCTACTAGTAACCCAATAACATTGATAGGAGTGATTTTTGGCATATTAGTGGAGTTTTTAGGACAATCTCACAAGAGATGCTCTTTCCCACAATCGAGACAAAAAACTTGAATTGTCACAGATTGGGGTTGTGTAGGTGTAGGCATAGGGCAATCACGAATGAGGTGATCTCTCTGACATCGATAGCATGGTCGTCTAGGAAATGGGGGTCTTACCTGCCTAGGTTGAGGTCTAGAGTTGGGGTTTGCGTACATGACATTTGCATACTCTGGCTCCCAACTAGGTTCACTCGGGTCTTCATAATAGTATGACTCATTATGCTCAGGTGTCTGCATGTAGTACGCCTATGGGCTATCAATGTGAGTAGAGTGAAAACTATAATCACTAGGTTCACTTTTTGAAAGCAATGGTGTTACTGGCACTATGGCTCTATTCAGATTCTCTTCTACAACTGCATACTTCACTGGAATCACATTGGTTGGAGGAGGGGGCTACAACAGTAGAACTCGTTGAGGTCTTTGCTGCCCTTGATAGGGTGGTTGATAGGGTTGTTGTGGCCTGCCATATTGTTGTGGTGTGTACTAGTTCTAGTACCTTCCTTGTTGTGGGTATGGCTGTGCCTCTAAAATGAGCTTTCTAGCTCTTTTTATAGTTTTTGACTAGCTTTGGTCCTGTCTAGACCTAGTGTCTGACCTAGTTAAAAATTAGGTTCTAGGGCCTATTTGAAGGCTCAAATAGAGTCTAAAAAATATGAAAATTGATAGGTAGGTAGTCGGAATGCTCCTCAACCTCAAGGACTCCTTGGCTTAGACAAAATGGAGCTAGAAAAATAGGAGATGATATTTACAATAAACATTAGTGATGAAAATCACTATTTTAAAAGTTTTCTCTTGAGAATTTTGACATACATTCCATCAGTCCTTTCTTCCTTGGCTCCTTTGTCGACTTGTGCTTCTTGTCTCTTCACCTTGGTGCATACTTCCTTGACGAGTTAGCCCTTGACTTCCAACACTTAGCTATCTGAGCTTCTAATTCTTGTGTATTGTTTTGGTTATCTTTTGTCACTTTGAGTGGTTGGTTGAGCAGGATTTGCATTCATTAATTGTTTATTCTTATTTCTCAGGTTGTCTACCTCTTCCATGTATACTTTTATCTAAGCTTCTAAGATTTTGCTTCTATTGGATATACATACCTTTTCAGCTTCACTGGCTGCATATTTGTCTTGAAGCTCCTTAAGTTGATCTTGCATCTTCTGATTTTTTGCGGTTAATAGGTTGCATATTTCCATGGCTTCTTTTGTTTCCTATTCTTTGAGTGTAAGTGCTTGTTGAGCATGTACTACTCTTGCAAATAGCTCCTCACTAAGTGCGTAGAATTGATTTCTTTCCACAAATGATTTGTCATAATCGCTATCTACTTCCATGAGTTGTTGTTGTGTATCCATGGCTGTCTGGATCATTTGTTTCACTACAGGCTTTAGCTCTGCCACGTCCACATTGAGTCATGTTTTTGGTATGCTCGGTTCTTCACCTATTTGTACATCCTTTTGCTTGTCAATATGTACTCTCTCATTATGTGGTTGGCAAATTTGTAAGTGAATCTGATGCTCTTCTTCTTTATATGTAGTAGACTTTGTAGCACTTCCTTTAAATGTCACATCTAGAGGTGAAGGCTTTGCTACTATCCTTATAGGCATGAATGGATCTCGTTCTTTCATTTCTTCTTGTGTTTGTTCTTCCTTTGGATTCTTCATTGTAGAATGACTTTCAAGGTAAGTTTTGGTGACTTGAATCGTTGTTGTGTCATTCATTTTCAATCTATGTACATCTTCTTTGGTTGGCCTTTCTTTTTGTCCATCTTTGAATGTTGCATCCGATACTTGATCCAACTTTTTTCTTTCTACTTCAAGTGGATCCTTGACTTGATTTATGTCATCCCAATTACCATCATAATTTGATTCACTCCTAATATCAATGTTCATAGTTGATGGCTCATGTGTCTCGGATTTTCGAAGAAGAGTTGGAATTGACTAATCCCAATTCTTGATTTTGGTGGAACTTGGTTAGCCTTTCGCTGAGCATGGATGTTGTATGAGCTTGGTGGTAATGATGCCCTTGGACTGGCAGATTGATCTGTCCGTCCATGAACTTGTGAGTCTCCTCCATGGCTTCTTGCAATTCCTCTTCCGTAATAGGTGTGGACTCCTCAACTTTGGTTATAGTGAGTTCATGTGTCCTCTTTGATGGTGGAGTTTCTTCTTCTTCTTGTAGTACCTCCTTTAGTCTTTTCGCTCCTCACATCATTGGTTGTGAACTTGTTCCTGCCTCTTTGATCATCTTCACTCCTTTTTTCTTTTTCAACACCATTGCTAGCTTCACATACTTAGCCATTTCAGCAGATGATGGCATTTCCTTGAGGTATTCTTGAATGCCTAATGTGTGGTATATTAATACTCTTAGAGCCACACTTCCATTAAAAAACTCCTTATGACCCCATTGCTTCTTGGCCTCAAATAATTGTTCTTGAATGTAGTGCATCAACTTTACTTGGTTGCCTATTTGCTTGGTGGCATGAGATAGTAATTGAACTATTATTTTTTGTGGTGTTGTATATCTGTGCATATTAGGAAAGCAAAAATGTTGATGCACTAATCTCACTTCTTCTTCAATGTCAACTCGATTAATATCCACAAATGTTCTAGTTTTAGTGCCATGACTTTCTTCCTTGAGATCCGTGGCCTTGTCCTTGATCCATCCAAATGCTTCTTTAATGAGCTCGTGTATGAATTGTATTGTTACCCATTCACCTTCTGCATCAAGAACTTTGGATTTTGGCACTGATGGTTTGTCTAAGGCTAGATGAATGGTGTTCATGACTTGAGTGCATCTACGAAATCTGGCTTGTAGATTGGCAACTCAAAATACTTACGGATTCCAACTTTTTTCATCACATCCATCGTTGATGGATGCTCATGTAAAACCTTGAAGTCTTGGGACATCACTGGAAATTGATGATCCATATCCATGACCTTAATAGTCACCAAGAACAAATGGTTGCCTGCTGGTTGGTCTTCTTGGAACCAATGACCTTTGGTCTTTGTCACACTCTCCATTGGAAATTTACACACTTCCTCTTGAATCATCACTTCAGAGTCTTCGGAAGCCATCTGCAATCATAATGTAGTAGAGATTAATTGAAGAAAGAACCCAATTTTGCATGTTTATGTGTAGTTTGTTAATATGTTTTTTTTTTCCACTCCGTACTCCCTTGTGTAAGTAGAGAAAAGTAAGATATCTTACCATACTTTTCTTAATTTGCAAGTCTGAAATAAAACAAGAGATTAGTTTATAGCCAAAGCATGTATTTATTTACACTAGATGATCATTCCTATGACAGTAGAAGCTAAGTCCTATTTCCGTTATGGAAATGTGCACCTCTACGTTTATTGAAGAAGGTATGTGCCAAATACGTGGCCTTGTAATGTGGCCCTATCATGCATAGTCTGGATGCAATTGATTCTTTATGAGTGCAAGAAGAGTCTCCTTGATCCTCTTGGTTGATTCCTTGTTGCTTCTTGGGTCTCCATATTAACCTTGTATTCTATGCTGGTGGCATTTGCTTCTGTCGCGTTTCCCTTCTTACTCTTGAATGTAGTCTTTGACTTATTCCTATTCTTGGATTGTGTTTTTCGTGTTGTGATCTTTTGGGGTTTTTGTCAATCCTTGATGGTTTCCTTTGCTTTATTCTACTGGTATGATACTTCCTTGAGTTTTTCTATCTCTTGATTTGCTCTGCTTTGGACTACTTTCAGAATCCATATGTGTCATTGTGTTTTTTGAGCCTCCAGCAATGATTTTGGAAGCCACATGTGAAGAATTCTTTGTTTATCCCATTCTGATTTCGAACAATGGTTGTTTCACTGGTTTTCAACTGGAGGGTCAACTTGCTCCTATGCCGTACTTGCATGTTGAGGCTGTTGATCCTTGCGTATCCATTGTACTCGCATGTTCGTTTGAGGTGGTATTATGGTAGTCAATGTCCATGTCGTTTTTTTCCTTATATTGTTGTTGGGTTGAGAAATATCCTTACTTTTTCCCTCAATCTCATGTCCTATAGAAGAATTGGTTATAGAGTCATGCAACACCTCCCTACATGTAGGCAAATCTTTCTTAGGATACTCATAAGTCACATCCCTGCATGAACCTTCTTCCCTATCTTCCTTCAAGTTTGCTTCCCTAGGTAAGCTTGGGTATTTTAGCTTCCAAAAGACTAAAGACTTCTTTGTGCCCTAATTTGGATGATATATATCCCTGTGTAAGGTGTATGCTGACCATTCTTAAAAATCTATTCTTGTCCTAGAATCCTTGCATACCAAGAATCTTTGCTCCATAGTGGAATTTCCTAGATGAAGGGCTATTAGGACTTCTCCTATACACTCGATGATTTGTCCTCCGATTCCTATCATATATGCCTTAGTGGGACTCATGGTCATTTTAAGGTTAGTGGCTAACAACACTCGTATGCAACTTAATGCCGCTCCCATTTCAATTATGTTGGAACAAACCAATCACAAATTGGTGATTACAAAGAGATTGAAGCAAGTTTATAATCAGATTGAAGTGGAAAAAGACACTTGAGAAAGTGAAGAAATCTCAGAAGTGAAGTTTGTATACATATGTACATTACATTTGGAAATTCTTGTAATCTGAGTATAGATATTCCTTAGGATGATAAGGAGTAATGTAGTAGACATGGGATAAGTCTAAAACCATATGTATATAAGTCAATGATGTATAGAAATAAGTAGGAGAGTCATTAGAGAACAAGTGTCATAGAGATAGATGTGAAGAGAGTCATCTTCAGGAAATAGCGATGGGTATTTCATAGATTTCTCTCAGTCTGATCATGTGGATCAAAAATCCTTTTGTACACATCTAATCTGGAAGCTAATGAAGCTACGTTCAAAATTTTATGATCTAATTCCTTTTCTACTGTGAGTATGATCAATAGGAACATTTGTATGTAGAATCTGCAGATAGACTTCTCAGAGTCACACACTTTTCCATGTCAATGTTTTGCTTAGATCTTAGTGCATAGTGTAAAGTTTTTAATGAGTGAGCATCCAAAATCTAAGTTAGAAGGTAAGGAAGCTATGGCTAAAAGCATTTAGCAAAACGGGAACTGTGCTGTGAGAAATCAACTTAAGAAGTTGACCATGTCAAAGTCTTCATTTTTGGAAGACAGTTTTTGACATACCTTTGATCTTAAGGATCAAATTAAAGTTTTAAGGATTCTTTTGAAGAACTAATGGTTCATATGATTGTGCAAAGGTAGTGTGGAGATTTGTGCATCATTGGTTTGAAGAAATCTGAAGATATGTGCAGGTATTGAAGTCAATTTCTGAAGCAGACTTTCTGAAGAAGGAATTTCTTCACTCAGAGAAGTGCTAGAGAAACTTTTGATAAATGAAGACAATATTTGTGTAAAGTTTGATCCATAAATGATATAGAAGTGTTCTTAGATCAGTATAGATCAAACCTTTGGAGATTAAGAAGTCTCCAACAGTGGTATCAGAGCTATAGGAGCATAGGATCAAAGTTTGAAAGAAAACCTAAAGGAGAATCAAGTACGAGTTCAAAGGATCATGAAGGATTAAAGCTTCATATCCAAAGTACATTCTATTATCATAAATCATCGTAATTGCAGACACAGATGGGAGAAAGCTTGCAGATTGATAAGCTAGATAGGGAGAACTACCCAGCTTGGTCCATGAGGATGGAGGCACACCTCATGAGCAAAGATTTGATGGCATTCATTATAGGAGAAGAAGAAAAGCCTGAGTTTGCAGATCCTAGTATTCCAACTAGGGAAGAGCTTGTAGATTTGAAGATCTGGATGAGAAAGGATGCTCAAGCTAGGAGCATCATTTACATGGCTGTAAATGATTATCTTCTACCTCACATCAGAGGATTGGAAAGTGCAACAGATGTGTGGAATGCCTTGGAAGAGCATTTCCAAAACACAACCAAGTCAAGGAAGTCCTCATTATGGGCAGAATTCACAACTTTCAAGAAGAAGAGTTCACAATCAATTTCTGATTATGTGGCAAGGATGAAGGATATTGCAGCTAGCTTGGGAGCAGGAGATGAAGACATTGAAGAGGATAAGTTGGTAAGGCAAATACTTACAGGTCTGAGAGGAGATGAGAAGTGGAAGCCTTTCATATTGTCCATAGAATTGTCACTTGATCAGTTTACTCCTGATCTTAATCAATTGCTAGGACACATGCTAAATTTTGAGTAGGACATTAAGGGAGAATGGCAAAGGGAAGCAGTCAACTGATGATGAAGGGACCTCAAGTCAAGCTAACTTTACAAAAGGAAAGATGAATTTCATAGGTAAAGGAAGAGGAGGTAAGAACAAAGATAATACTAAAGCTTGTTGGATTTGTGGCACAAACAATCATTTGGAAAATGATTGTTGGTATAACAATCATGGGAAGATTTGAGGCATGTATGCTAGATCGTCTATGGGTCAGTAATTTTGATGCCCTATTGGCCATAATTGTGTTTTGTTTTCTTCTCTTTTGGCCACTGTACACATCCATAGCTGACCATCTTCATTCATCCATGATTGGTAACTAGATCCTGTGCTATGAATGGACATATCACATTCTTCTCGATGGACTAGGTTCTGTTGTAATGGGGGTGCATCCCCATATGAAAAGGTGTGCAGATTTATCTTCGTAGTTGTCGTTTGGTGTTGTAAATACAATGCATCTCTTCCCCAATCTTGTACTACTCTAATTTGTCTCAGGAATGGTCCTCCTAAAATCATTTCATAATTGTTGGCTTTGCCAAATTGACATATGGCTAGAGTATGTTTAAACTCTACTCCGCAAGTGGTTAGTTTAATTTTTTCTAGTATTCCTAATGGTGTCTGTTAGTTGGAGTTTCATGCCTGTGGGTCATAGGGTTGGTTTTCCCCATTTCTCCCAAATCTCTTTGGTAGGTATGCCTACACTAGCTCCGGTGTCTAAGATGGCTTTTGTCATATATCCATTAAAGGTGATGGGTACACACCTATTTCATTAATCTCCCTCACTAAATTCTCCAACTTTATTGATTGGGATTTGAATGGTTGATGGAGATTTAGCTTCCTTCTTATTTGTGGGTTCTCCATTTTCTATTCTCAAGTGTCCCGCTGATTGCTTCCACATTGTGGTTTAGCTCATAGTAATTCTTCTATTGTCAATAAGCATTGTATTTTAGTTTTCTTGAGTTTTGATAAGCTGTGCGATGTCTTATCTTGTGACCTTTCCTCCTTGCCCCGGATTGTAGGAGCATGGAATACTATTGACCTTCTCTCGTATTCTACCATATAATTGGGTAGCATGGAAATGCTATTCGCTTCCTCCTTGTTTTGTTCTAAAATGGAAGCTTCCTTATATACCTCTTCTAAGTTGGTGTTGAAGCTCAAAGTCAAGGACAAAGCATGGAAGCACATCAAAAGGTGGACACACAAGGAAAGGGAGCAAGTAGGGAGCTCCAAGAAGTGTATGTCAAATTTTCAGAAGAATCCCCTACACAAATAGTGATTTTCATCACTAAAAACCATTGTAAATACCATTATCTATTTTTAGTAACTCCATTTTGTTCAAGCCGAGGAGTCCTCGAGCTTGAGGAGTATTAGAAGTACCATCGTACCAATTTTCATATTTTTTAGATCTCGTTTGAGCCCTCAAATAAGCCCGGGAACCTAATTTTTAACTAGGCCGGACACTAGGTCTGAACATGGCCAAAGCTAGTCAAAAACTATAAAAGGAGCTAGAGAGCTCATTTTTGGAGGTTGGATTGTAATAGAAACAAACTTGTAAGAGCTTTTTGAAGAGCAATTGAAGAACTCCATTGATTCTCACTCTTTGTCTTGCCGTGTGTGCGCGTGTGTGTGTATGTGTGTGCATGCTAGTGTGCTTCTCACTCACGCACTTGTGCCGCCACTTGCTCGAGGTCTTCATACCATCCTCACGTCTTCCCGGATTGACATTAAAGGAGGTGCTACTCATCATTGAGCTACACCAAATTTTGGCGCCGTTGCCGGGGATCGAGCTTTGAGGACGAGCGTGTGATGGTAAGACGTAGAGAGGACGCGTTGGAATGGTAAGTAGTAGGTAAATTTCTGATTTTTCTCCATCTCCATCTTCATCTTCACCTCCTTCTCCATCTCCACCTCCTTCTCCACTACATATTCCCTCTTCCTTATCATTCCCTCATTTGTTGTGTGCGAGTTTGAGAGAGAGCGAGTGTGTGTGCTTGTCTTTGTGTGTTTTTTGCATGTTTCTTGCAGGTGGCAGCTCCATCATCATCTCCAGCAAGCTCAGCAGGTACAGAATTTGTCTGCACAGTCCCCGAGGTGTTGAGCTCGAGCTATCCCGACACTCCGAAAATTTCACCCAATCACGATTCTGAGTGCACCACGACACTGCGCAGGCCTAGAGCTCCCAGGATCACTAGACAGAACAGAAAAATTCACCATATCCCGAGCTATCGCGACACCTCACGACCTATCGCGACACCTCACGACCTATCGTGACACCTCGACCTATCGCGACACCTCACGAGCTATCGCGACACTTCCCACCTATCGCGACACTTCGACCTATCGCGACACCTCACGAGCTATCGCGACACTTCCCACCTATCGCGACACTTCCCACCTATCGCAACACTTCACGAGCTATCGCGACAGCCCGACCTATCGCGACACCTCACGACCTATCGCGACACCTCGACCTATCGCGACACCTCGACCTATCGCGACACCTCACGAGCTATCGCGACACTTCCCACCTATCGCGACACTTCGACCTATCGCGACACCTCACGAGCTATCGCGACACTTCGACCTATCGCGACACCTCACGACCTATCGCGACACCTCGACCTATCGCGACACCTCATGAGCTATCGCGACACTTCCCACCTATCGCGACACTTCGACCTATCGCGACACCTCGACCCGACCTATCGCGACACCTCGACCTATCGCGACACCTCGACCCGACCTATCGCGATACCTTGACCTATCACGACACCTCGACCCGACCTATCGCGATACACGGCCTTTAATGCATGAAAATTTAGGGTTATTTTTTGAGTGATTGGAAGGGTAGTTGAGCTTAATTTTAGGCACCTTGGTATAACTTTAGAACCTTGGAAGTGGGCAAAAGACCTAGAAACCAGAGAGGGATCTCCTGAACCCTGAGAGCCTGTCTTGACCCTTTAGTGCCTGA
The DNA here is from genome assembly GCA_020310875.1 of Ceratopteris richardii. NCBI lineage: Eukaryota > Viridiplantae > Streptophyta > Polypodiopsida > Polypodiales > Pteridaceae > Ceratopteris > Ceratopteris richardii. The sequence goes on along the minus strand of CM035418.1, from coordinate 1,700,978 downwards.
ATGGTCATAACTTAACCATACGAACTCCGATTGATGAGATTTTGGTCTCGTTGGAAAGCTCGTTGAGAACATGCATTTTTAAGTTGACCTTTAGGTGGAACTAAGTGGTCCTCAGATTCAGGGGGTGCAGTGAGTTACTCCAAGGGGAGTGAAAATATTGATGTGTGTCTTCCAATTACTTGTGCAGTCAAGGCAATCCAAGGCAAGCTAGCAAGGGTGAGTACCAAGCTTGGGAGAAGGCTTCCTGGGCTTGTGTAGCAGTCTGGTCATCCAGCTAATTAAGGTTGGAAGATCTCTCAACCCTCCTTTGTCAATTCCTAGCCTAGGCTAAGTACGACTTAGGTGTGGTAATTAATTAGGGCAACGTTAGGCACGAATCAAGTCCAAGAGTATTAATCAACCAAGTGCAAGAAGTAAATAGGCCTTAAGTGCGAAAACCCTAAGGGACAAAAGGTAAACGGGAATCGATCACTTATCAAGTGCGGAAATTCACTTAAGTACTCCTGACGACGCGATTTCAGACAAGACCATAAACATAATATTCAACTCAAAAGAACAAAGTGATTGGTGCAAATTAACTTGCAACGAGAGTGTGCTTGAGTCCAAGGGGGTAGATAAATCAGGCATATGAACCTTAGATCAGGCAGACACTTAGGCCGAGACAGACAAAGCCTCAGATCTTCTGAAGCTAGTGTCAATCACACTGCCAGGTCTTGGGCCCAACAGTTGAGTGATTACCCATACACTCCCAGATCAGAAACAAGTGATTCTGAGATGTCCTATCACATGGAGAGACCAATAGGTAGTTCGGGGTTGGCTTATCTAGAAAAGCCAGAGGGACCTTACAAGACTCAATTGGAATACATCAGGACTAATCGTCTGGGTGCTCGCATCTACGAAGACGGACTGAGAAGATCGGTGGTCCAGATTAAGAACCGCGATCAACCCCATGGATTAGACCACCCGGTAGTCAAGTTTGAGAATGGAGCATACGTAGATAAAGAGGGGACTATATATGTAGTCACCACTCTTCCTGATAGAACTGATGAGTTTGGAAATGTGATTGCGGAGACCGACATGGGTGATATAGAGCAAGGGAACTTAGAGAGAGAGCCAAGAACTCCCCGTGGTAAATCTATCTTGACCAGAATCATGACTCCTGAGTGGATTCCACAGGATAATAAAAGCATAGATCTGCTTTTAAACCGAGAAACCGATGAGGCTTTTTGGAGATACAAATCTGCTCAACCTCAGGAAGTGAGTGCCCTCACAATCTATGAGTTTAAAGACCCTGATAGCCCAGGCCAAGTAACCTACCTAGACAATGCATCAGAGAGAATCTTCTTGGTCATTGAGCATGGCAGACATGCCTACACATGGAAGGGTGAATTTGTTTTTCCCCAACCAAGGTCTAATGTGTCCTTTGGTCACCAAGGAGCTGGGATCTCCCAAGCTCATGGGGCTCAAAGAGATAGAAGTAGAGACAAACCTGAGGTAAGTTTTGCCAACTCCCTGGGAAGAGAAAGAACGAGGACGGAGACGAATAGAGTAGAACCTGAGATACTTAGAGCTCACATGAACCAAAGAAACGTGGATGGATTCCCCCTGCCGAGACCTAGAGAGCACACAAGAACTTTGAGACCGACCCAGCTAGTTAAGTCCATGAAGAATTACTTTGATGGCACAGGAGATCCCTATGATCATGTGGCGGAGTTCAAGCAAGTCTTGAGAGCTGAACAAGTGGAGGATCTATTCACGCAGTACAATGCCTTCGGTCTAACCCTTAGGAACACAGCACTTACATGGTTTCAGCCATTGGATGAGCGCCAGTTCAGGAGCATAGACCAACTCTTAGAGGCTTTCATTGTAGAGTTCTCTAAGAGTGGCATAAGACACCATACCTCCTCATTGATTCACAGCTTCAAACAGACTCCCCAAGAGACTGTCAGATTGGCTGGAAGAAGATTTAGGCAATACTTAGAAAGATGCCCTGTCTCGGAGCTACCCACACCTGCCAAACAAGTAGCCTTATTCCTTGATGGATTGCTGAGTACCAAATTGAGATCCTATGTGTACTTGAAGGACCCTAGGACCATAGAAGAGTGTGTACGCATGTGTATTGACATTGAGGACAACCTAGGGGAGGAGTTAGAGCTTTCCAAGATATACAAAGATTCGGATAGTGCCTCTAACATCTCTTCCACGCAATCCACATCAATCGAGGAACTTGCGGAAAAAGTAGCTCAAAAATTAGGCGTCTCTAGTAAACAAATTCCTAGGTTTGCCCCTGTGAAAAGGTGCTATACATGCGGTGGTGACCATATGGCAAACGTGTGTCCCATTATGGCTCAACCCCAGATCAATCCAAATAGCCAATATTGCACCATAGAACAAAGATACACCAATCACACCGCACAAGATTGCCCATACAACAAGCAGGCAGTTAGGCCACCCTACCCTCAGCCATACCCGCAGCAAGGAAGATACCAGAACCCGTACCCTCCTCAGCCATATGGCAGGCCACAGCCACCTTATCAGCAACCATATCAAGCCCAACAAAGGCCTCAACCTGTGTTAGCACAACAACCCCCTGCCCCAGCCAATGTGATTCCGGTAAAGTACACTGCTGCAGAAGAGAACCTGAACAGAGCTATAGTCCCGGTAACATCATTGCTTTCTGAAAATGATCCCAGTGACCACAGCTTTGATTTTACACATGTTGATAGTCCCCAGGCATACTACATGCAGTCTCCAGAACATGGCGAGTCTTACTATAGTGAAGAGCCAAATGAACCTAGTTGGGAGTCAGAGTACACAAATGTCATGTATGCAAACCCCAACCCTAGGCCTCAACCTAGGCAAGTAAGACCTCCATTCCCAAGAGGACCGTGTTACAGATGCCAAGGAGATCACCTCATTCGTGATTGCCCTTTACCCCCACCTACACAACCCCAGTCAGTGACGATCCAAGGCTTTTGCCAAGATTGTGGAAAAGAGCATCTCTTACGAGATTGCCCTAAAAATCCTAATAATATGCCAAAAATCACTCCCATTAATGTGATTGGGTTGGTTGTAGATTCCTCAGGAAGTGTCACTTCCACCGCACCAGTACAGGTAGTCACTAGAGCTCAGGCATTGCAGCAAAACCAAGAGGCAAGCCAGGAAAAGGTCCCAGAGGCTAGTGAAACTGAGAGCATAACCAAGAAAAGGACTAGAGCTTGGAAAGATAGTCGGGAAAGAATGAAAAGACAATGGGCTAAAAAGATGAGTGAACTTGAGGGAAGCATAAGAGAAACCAAAGCCAGGATAACTGAACTCACAACTCAAACTCCCTCTCACACGACTCCACCACCACCATTCCCATCTCCCTCCGACCAGCCACCTTCCAACCCGCCTCACCTAAACCCACCACCCCCTAGAGTAGGATCAGTCCTAGCAGATCCCACTCCCGAAGACCTTAATATGATGCTTAAAGCATATCACGCCAGAATCCAAGAAGGGCCAACCATAACTGATCATGAAAAGTGCTACCCTAGAGCCGAGCTAGAGCTTGAACGAACTAAAAGTTGTGCTAAGATGGTGGAATTGGCTCAAGCCATGTTCGAAGCTAGCCGCCTCTTTAATATCTCTAGCTCAGCTAAGACGCAGTTACACTTTGACGGACTGCTAGAAAGAATAGAGAGGCTAATTGCACAATCAGAAAAGGAACCAGCCCCTCAAAGAAAGGAAAGGGCAAGGGAACGGATAAGCCAGTCTCTTCAGGAAGCCCATGTGCCTCCTCAAGAAGCTTATCTTCCCCCCCAAAAGGCAGATGAGCCTCCCGCGAAAGCTTACATACCTCCAGAGGTTGCCTACAGTCCTTCTCAGGGAGCGCATGAGCCTGTTCGGAAAAGTAATAGAAAAGGTAATCCTCCCCAGGAAGCTTGTGCTCCAAACATCTATGAGAGCGAGGAAAGAGCCAACAATAGAATAAACCCTCCTTCCCAAGTTGCTTATGTGCCTAATTCTACGGAGCCTGACACTTCTTCTTCTATGAATCGGTTTGCACCAGACTTCCTACGAGAGATTCAAGAAGACAAATGGGATAACGAAAGTGAAGTCGCCCCTCCCTTTGAACTTGTGGATGATGCACACGACCAATTCCCACAAGACATCCCATCTATTTACGGGGAACATGAGAGTACTCAGTCTCACGAGAGATTGGACTTTGAGTCTAATTCCATACAAGAGCTACCCCACTTCACAGGCCCATGGGAAGCAAAGTCCACGTGTATGAGAGCACCCACAGTCATGGTAAGGAACGACGACTCAGTCACACCTAGGAACTCGGAGGTAGTAGAGAACACCAAGGTGCAGCGCGATCTCACTTTGGAAGAACTGCCTAAGGATAGAACAAAAGCACAAAAATATGTAGCCAGTCAAGTAACTGAAGTTGCAAAGCCACGTTCCCGGGTAGGATCCCATAGGACAGTGCCAGAAATTCCCTTGGATAAGATAGGAGATATGTGTGAAGGCGAAGAAGGGAACACCTATCTTCCCATCACTTACCAGGACTACACCACCAAGGCAATTTTGGACTCAGGTGCTGGAGTTGCAATTGCCACTACTTCCCTTTGGAAGCGTTGGGGCAAGCCAGCACTCAGGCCAACGAGAATGAAATTGCAGATGGCCGATGGTCACATAGAGAGACCTCTAGGATTGTTAGAAGGAATAACTCTCACCACTTGTGGTGTCGAGTTTGAGCATACATTTGCCATATGTGACTTTAGCAAAAATCATGCCTATGAGATGATTTTGGGAAGACCCTTCATGCGACAATTGCAAGTGGTCCAGGATTGGGGAACCAATTCGTTGTACCTGCAACACTTAGGTGTTACAACCAAAGTAAATCTCAAAGATTACTCTCATAGAGATGTCCCTCCTATCCAGTGGAATTCCATCCATAGAGCCAAAGATGATACAGAATCAGTGCATTCCATAGGGTCAAGATCCTCATGGATGCATGAAGACACTCACTTATGGATGTGCAAGGTAGCAGTAGAAGAAGAGAAGAGAGAGAAAGCCAGAGAGGTAGGTGCAAAAGAAACACATAGATCAATTCAAGACCCAGCCTATGCACCTGTAGTTTTTCTTGATGAGGAATTTGAACCCCATGGCTGGGCAGAAATTTTAGCAACAATGGACGTAGCCATCAATGAAGAACAATGGACACCTCACTGTGATGAGGATGGCTATGACATTTCAGTCTTCTCCATAGAGCCAATCATGGGAGAGGCAGTTCTAGAAGAATGCGAACCTAGCCCTGATGCATTTGAGGATGCAAGTGACTCCGATCTAGAGTCTATCATTATGGACCCACCATTTGCATCAGATGAAGAATACTTCCATGAAATAGAATTTCAACCCCAGAGGCATGGAGAGATTATAAATGATGTAAGATTAACAACACACGTGACTCCAAAGGAAGAAGGAAAGAAACGAACGAAGAGAGAAGTCTCACCAGAAGAGGTAGAATCTTTGTTTGAGGTCCCAGAAAATTTCAAGAAGTACGAGATAGACGACAGAAGAGTCATGATAAGAATGCCTAAACGAGAGGCACAATCAGGAGAGGCCTATGATAACAAAGAAACTACCAAGAAAATCGTAGTGGCCCTAGAAGAAGGAGAGGAGAGATGTACGTACATAGGTCATGACCTAACAGAGGAAGAAGAGCATGCGTTAATTGCCTTGCTAAGAGAATACAGAGATGTATTCGCTTGGAGTTACAAGGATTTGAAAGGTGTTGACCCTGACATATGCTCACACACCATCCCCATGACCTCAGATGCTAAACCCTCTAAACAAAAACCCTACACATATAACGATAATTACGCTGCTAAGATCAAAGAAGAGATAGATAGACTGGTTGAAGCTGGATTTATCTATGAAATTGAGCACACTGAATGGGTATCCCCCATCGTAGTGGTGCCCAAGAAGAATGGCAAGCTGCGTGTGTGCATTAACTTGAAAAAGGTTAATGCAGCCACAATTCGAGATAACTATCCGCTTCCCATCACAGAACATCTCTTAAAAAGAGTGGCAGGCAAGGAAGTGTACAGCTTCCTTGATGGATTTTCGGGCTACAATCAAGTAGCCATAGCTCCAGAGGATCAGCATAAGACAGCCTTTGCCACAGAATGGGGCATTTTTGCTTTTAGAGTAATGCCATTTGGGCTTACCAATGCACCAGCTACCTTCCAGAGGCTGATGTGCCATGTATTTAAAGAGTTCCTGAGGAAAAACTTAGAAGTCTATGTTGATGATCTTTGTGCTCATTCCAACATTAGACAAACCCATATTCCTGAACTCAGACAAATCTTTGACAAATGTAGAGAATATCAAGTCTGCCTAAACCCAGAAAAATGTGTTTTCATGGTCAGGCAAGGCAAGATTCTAGGACACATAGTGTCAAAGAATGGCATATCTACTGACGAGGAGAAAGTGAGAGCCATAGCAGAGCTACCTAGGCCAAAGAATGTCAAGGAAGTACAAGCTTTCATGGGGCATTGTGGTTATTACCGACGATTTATACACATGTATGATGTCATTGCAAAGCCCATGTACGGACTTCTGACAAACTTTGAGTGGACGGATGAATGTGAGAATTCCTTCCAGGAGCTAAAACGAAGATTGTGTTCATCACCAATCTTGACCACACCAGATTGGAATAAGCCTTTCCATGTTCACGTGGATGCATCCAATTATGCCATTGGTTGTGTACTTGCTCAACCTACTGGTGAAGGTAATATGGATCTTCCAATTGCCTATGCCAGTAGACAATTGAATGTGGCTGAACGGAATTACACCACTACAGAGCAAGAAGGATTAGGCATGGTATATGCAGTTAAGAAATTTAGACACTATCTGCTTGCAAATAAGTTTAAATTTTTTACTGACCATCAGGCATTGCTATACCTCGTAAACAAGCCATGCAATACAGGAAGATTAGTGAGATGGTTTCTCTTGCTCATGGAATATGACTTTGAAGTTGTGGTAAGGAAAGGTAGGACTCATTTGAGAGCTGATCATCTCTCTAGGCTCACATCGGGAGAAGCCCCACAAGGAGTATCAGATGACCTTCCTGACGCTTACTTGTTCAATTTGGAAGTGGTGCCGCAGTGGGCTAAGCCATTGGTACCAGTATTGACATACGGGCCTAATCATCCAGTGGTAAACACACGAAATAGAGAGGTTGTAAAAGCCCAAAAGTACCACATCATGGCAGGAAGTATGTACAAGCACACAGATCAAGGGATCTTGGCTTGTTGCGTAGAAGAGGATGAGTACGCTAAATGGTTGCAATTAGCACATGTAGGTGCACTAGAGCAACACCATTCAAAGCAACGGACCTTACAGACACTAAGGAGACTCGGAGTGCATTGGCCAACTATGGAAGCGGATGTCCAAAAGTTGTGCAAGGAATGCCCAATCTGTTGCACTAAACCACCAGTGGAACATGCCACTCTTTATCAAGTATCAATTGTGCCAGATTGGAGCGAACCACTAGTATCCTTCCTGAGGACGAAAACATTCCCGTCAGACATGACTCTGGCTAGGAAAAGGAGTTTAGAACAAGAAGCCCAGGATTACGCACTCATTGGTGATAATCTATACAAGCGTGGTAAAGATGGTTACCTGAGGCTATGTGTCCATGAAAGTGAATATCTTAAGATCTTGGAAACTGCTCACCAGGGTGTAGCAGGAGGACACTTTGGACCGGATCGGGTGATCAAGGCAATACTATTTGCGGGCTTCTGGTGGCCTACCCTTCACATGGATGCACATACCTATGTGAAACGGTGTGATGTCTGTCAGAGAACTCAGTATCCTATACGCAAAGATGAGATGCCACTGAAACCTATGATGGGTGGACGTGCATTTTCTAAGTGGGGAATAGACTTCGTAGGTCCTATTAATCCCCCAGCTAAGGGTTCTCATGCGGAATACATCATTGTTGCAACAGACTATCTCACCAAGTGGGTGGAGGTAAAGGCTACGACAAAGAACGATGCTCAAACAACTGCTAAATTCTTGTTTGAGAATGTATTCACGAGATATGGGCTACCTATAGAGCTTGTAAGCGATAGAGGCACTCATTTCTTGAACGAAGTGATTGAAAATCTACTCCAAGAATTCTTGGTAATACACAAGAAGTCTGCCCCCTATCACCCTCAAGCTAATGGACAAGCTGAGAGCACTAATAAGATCTTATGCAATGTACTGACAAAATTAGTGAACACAAAACGCTCTGATTGGGACAAACAGTTACACCATGCTGTTTGGGCATACCGAGTTGCCTACAAAATGGTACTCCAAGCCACCCCCTTTCAGATGGTATTTGGCCAAAACGCTGTGCTACCCTTGGACTTCTTGATTCCTACATTGAGAGTAGCACAAGAGCACGAATGGACAGGTCATGAACTCTCCTCTAGGATATTTGACCTTGAACGATTAGGAGAAACAAGACTGAGAGCAGCTGCAGGAATATATGCAGCTAAGAAGAGACAGAAGGCATACTTTGATGCCCATGTGAAGGATAAAGGCTTGAAAGCAGGAGATCTAGTCTTAGTCTATACACTGAAACAACACGCGAGGAAGCTAGAAAAGAGAGGCTACGGACCTATGATCATCAATAGGATCTCCACGAGTGGAGCAGTACAATTAGCCACGTTAGAGGGTGATGTTCTCCCAAACTATATTAGCGGTTGCAGAGTCAAGTTGTATCAGGAACCCCTCACGGAGGAAATGCTCAGCCGACTCAACACTGCTAAAAAACGCAAAGAGGAAGAAAAGCGAATTCGAGAAGAAGCTCAAGCAGAAGCTTTAGAACGCATCAGAAGGATGAAATTACGAAGGCAAGGTAGAGATCAGCCTAGAACAAATGACTGTGCAGATCAAGGATATCCTATGGCCATGTGTGAAGTTGCAGGAACAAGCTAGCATAGGATAATTGATCGACGACCTTTCATAACCCTAGATATAGGACAAGGAAAGAGTGCAAGGACCGTGAGAGCCTTGATTGACTCAGGTGCAGCCACTAGTGCTGTTAAATTGTCTTACTGTCAAGAGTTGCAGTTAACTGTCAATCCTGTGGAAGCATATCTCATAGGATTGGGAGGCGTGGAAACCCCTTGCATGGGCGAGGTGGAACTTCCCCTCTATATTCATGATGAGGCTATAACAGTTAAAGTACTAGTGTGTCAAGACGAGGATCTCACTGAACCTCTTGTCTTGGGACAAGATTGGATCTATGACCAAGCAGTCAACTTAAACTTAAGAAGTGGACTTCTTCAGATTTGGGTCAATCATAGTCGAATTACAGTAGAGTTAGATAATGGAGCACTCAAGGAACTAGGAAAGGCACAGACTCCTGGTCCTTCCAGGAATACACATGAAGATGACCATGTTGTTCTTGTCCAAAACTATGTGTTGCAGAGGAATGATATTCGCAAAAAAGGAGTCAGAGATGCAAAGGAACTCCCTTCTTTTCCAAGGGCCAGAAGGAGGCAGCAACTAAGGGCAGATCAATCACTAAAGACTCCCCAGACGAGAGACCAAAAGAACGCGTGAAGCAGAACAACTCAACCGATGAAGCAGATATGGGTACGCAAAGGAGAGCAACCACCAACCTTGCCCCCACAAATTCCATCCATGCAAACCAACGAGGCCAGAAGACGAAGGAAGCAGCTCAGACAAGCTCAATCACAAGGTATCCAACAAGTTTGGGTACCTAAGAAGTTAGCTGCAGCTCAACAAGGGCAAATACAGATGTGGGTACCTAAGAAGCTCCTACATCCACAACAACCTTTGTTCTCCCACATGCAAAAGGTTTCAACAAAGAAGCCAAAAAGAGAAAAGGGTAAGAACCACGTACAGAGACCAAAGGAAGATCAAATCAGCTCTTCAACATTAGTAAGAAGACATGCAAAAAGGATATGGGTTTGGAAGCCAAAAGTGCAAGTAGTCTCCACCGAACCAAAGCGTCAACCACACTGGATACCACAGTTCAGAAAGCATCCAAAGAGAAAGACGCCTGAAGTGACCTCTACAGTGCCAAATGATGTTCTAAAATGGACTCCAATAAGGAGGATCACATCAGTTCGAGACTCAATGGATACCTCCACCAAGATCGGCATCAACCTTCACAAATGACATCAAAAGCCTCGAACGAGCAACAACCATGTGCTCCTTGCACAACCCTGTCCTTTGCACCATTCAGGTCATGCATTTCCAAAGTATGCATTAATATAGGGCCACATTACACGGCCGTGCATAGCCACACTTGAGAATCCCATGCACAAGAGCACAGTGACATATGTCAAATATTTCTATTGATACTAACTTTTGTGTTCTTGTTTTGTGATATCCTTTTCCTCAGAAAAAAAAAAAAAAAAGGGGAGAAAGAAAAGCGGGAGAGAGCCTGTTCCCAGGTTTGACTTATGAAACATGAATGAGTCATGCTTAGTTGAAGGTGGAACTGTTGATTACTAGGCATTTATCAATTTGGATAGAAGTGTGTCTCGGCCAGCAGTGAGATTATTGCTGCCTTATCTGGAATGAAGAGCTTGAAGGTCCGCAACTTGAGTGATGCTTAACTACTTCATGTACCAGAGCATCCAAGGAGATATCTGCAAAAGGTAGTTCTGGAGGAGAAGACTCCTGCATATGAGGAGAGAGGATCCACCACTCAAAAGATCTCATCAGTGGACAATCAACATGGACATTCATCAACAATGTTCCATCCCAAAGGCCGAGTGTACAACACGAAGAGACAAACATCCATCAACCTTCTCCATGGTAAGTATCTTTACTCTGGAAACACCATAACCATGATAGTTTAGGAAACCTCTTCGTCAGCATACCCTTGAGCACTTAGCTGAAGACCCGCAATTTTTGCACCATACTTCTTCCAATGCATTTTCCAAGTAAGCATGCGTAGGGCTACATTACCAGGCCTTGCACAAGGCACACACTTTTTTCAACCCAGGCACGAACACACTTACCCATCATTCATTATGGGTTGTGAGTAGTTGGCATGACTGCTCTCAACATCATCTTTGGAAGAGTTAGCGGACGTCTTGGGAACAACATCCATATCTCGGAAGCAAATTGAAGCCAGTAGTTGCTCCAAATCACTCTTGACAACCTCTTTTGAGCAACTTGCAGTTGTGAAAGCTCACAATGACACATTCTTGCTGGAATCCAAGGAACAAGCTCATACAACGGATGGACACCACCTCTCAAAGCACTACATAGAACAGCCCTTCCAACAAGGGTCTGTCAGGGACGACAGACTCGAGAGGGGGGGGAGTGTTGAAGCTCAAAGTCAAGGACAAAGCATGGAAGCACATCAAAAGGTGGACACACAAGGAAAGGGAGCAAGTAGGGAGCTCCAAGAAGTGTATGTCAAATTTTCAGAAGAATCCCCTACACAAATAGTGATTTTCATCACTAAAAACCATTGTAAATACCATTATCTATTTTTAGTAACTCCATTTTGTTCAAGCCGAGGAGTCCTCGAGCTTGAGGAGTATTAGAAGTACCATCGTACCAATTTTCATATTTTTTAGATCTCGTTTGAGCCCTCAAATAAGCCCGGGAACCTAATTTTTAACTAGGCCGGACACTAGGTCTGAACAGGGCCAAAGCTAGTCAAAAACTATAAAAGGAGCTAGAGAGCTCATTTTTGGAGGTTGGATTGTAATAGAAACAAACTTGTAAGAGCTTTTTGAAGAGCAATTGAAGAACTCCATTGATTCTCACTCTTTGTCTTGCCGTGTGTGCGCGTGTGTGTGTATGTGTGTGCATGCTAGTGTGCTTCTCACTCACGCACTTGTGCCGCCACTTGCTCGAGGTCTTCATACCATCCTCACGTCTTCCCGGATTGACATTAAAGGAGGTGCTACTCATCATTGAGCTACAGTTGGGTATAGGTTGATTTTCCCAAGTGTCTAACTCTTCGAAGGGTGGTGGAGAGCTCTCATTCTTTTTCCACTATTCCTCTTGATTCCTAGCCCACAAGTCTTGTGGCCAATTGGCCTCTAATTCTGGAATTACTAAAATTCATTCTTCCTTGTTACTCTGCTGGTCTTTTTCGCTACTCTCCTCTTATTGTGTCTTTACTGGTTTTCGATTCTTATTTTCTAGACATTTGTTGAACTGGTTTTTTGCTATCCTCGTCTTTGGAAGGATTGGGTTAGTACGTTCCAATGTGGTTTGAGCTATTTCTATGAGTAACTTGCATATTTCCAATCTTTCCTTTCTAACTCTCCTTGTGAATAGAGTTTCTCATGTTGCTCTATGCTTGGTCGGCTTGTCCCTTGGATTGGGCTCGAGTGATAGCTTTTAGTGGTACTGTGTATTCTTTATCACTTCTAGATGATTCAATGACTTCTATTACATTAATCTGGGTAGTGTTATGAACCTTATTGGGGTTTTTTGGGTAGTCTCTCAACAGATGTTCCTTGCCGCAATCATTGCAATATCCTTCCCATGTCGTAGGGTGTTGGAGCAAGACAATCATAAATTGATGATTAAAAAGAGGATTGAAGAATGAAGAATGAAGAATGAAGAAAAGGAGAAGGGATGAAGCATAAAGTGAAGAGAAGATTCAGAGAGAGATGATTTGCAAACCCATGTATACTAACTTTGTAAATAGTTCATAAATACTTTGTATTAGTGATGAATCTTGATATAAATGCCTATATATACTTCCATATAGACATGTAATATAGGAGAGAAAAAGAATAGATGAAGAGAGGATGATTAGATCATGAAAAGGTGAGTTTGAACATGAGAATTATCCATCAGATGTAAGTTCACGAGAATAGAAGGTTTTTAAGAGAATTGGGCCTCAATTTTTCTCCAAACTCTCCTTCTGTGCTTAGCCAATTGAGAAATCCTTTTATACATGTTTGATTCTATAGTTGATGCATCTATAATCAAGATTTGAGAATTGTGAGTAGGAACATTCATATGTGTAAAAGTGATGAGTGACTTCCAAAATAGGTGCAATCTTGATGGTCAAAGATTTGATAAGATCTTAGTGTAGACTATAAAGTTTTACGCAAGTGAGCACTCAAAATCTAAGTTAAAAGGTAAGCTATCTATGTCTAAAAGCATTTGATTACATGGGTTGTATAGATTGAGACAACCAAGTCTTTAAAGTTGCATATGTGAAAGTCGCCTATAGCGAAAGCCTATTTCAGACATAGGTTTACTTATTGAAGTAAATCTGAAGTTTTGTAAGTCATTTTGAAGAATTTCACTTGGACTAGTTGTAGAAACATTATAAGAGTGTCATATCAAAGTTTCATAGAAAAAATCAATCATTTCATCAATCAATGAGTGAGTTTTAAGAAACATACTTTTCTGAGTGAAGCCATAACTCACAAAAGTGTTAAATGTTCATTTGGTGAAGACTTCCAAAATTGGTGAAGGTTTTGAGCTATGCTTGATATAGAGGTGTTTTAAACTCAAGTATAGATTTTCTTTTGGAGATTAAATATCTCCATCATAGGGGGTGGTGGGTTGTATGGCAAAGTACATTCCCTTATGAAGTGATCTCTATTGCATCTATAACATGGTCCCCTTGGTGCAGCTAGTCTAGTAGGCAGTCTCATTGGGGTTTGTGCTTTAGGTGTGGTATACATCAAGTTCGCATATTCCGATCCATAAGAGGTTTGCTCGTAGGTTTGGTTGTTTTCTATCAGACTGGCATCATAAGAATAATATTCTCCATGGGCCTGCTCATATCCTTGATTTGTTGTTTCTACACTAGCTGAAGGTGTAGGTGGTACTATAGCTCTTTCCAAATTTTCTCCTACTGAGTGTATTTGACTGGCACTACATTCTGTGGATCGGGTGGTTGTTGTCCTAGCATAGGTTGTGGTTGTCCATATCCTCTTTGTTCGTATGGCCTAGGTGCTCCCTACGGTCTTGGGCAAGGGTTGTACCTAGGAACCTCACTGCCGTGTTCCCTAGGAGGATATCCATAAGGCGTATATTGGGGTTGAGTTACTGGCCTTGGTTGCCTGTTAAATGGGCAATTTTCAATGTTGTGGTTGGTGTATTTTTGCTCGATATGATAGTATAGGTTGGGTCCTTGAGGTGGCATCTTGTTGTGTGAGTAAGGTTGTGGTAATCCTAATCCTTCTCTTGTGCACGCATGGGACGGATGGTCTCCACTACATAAGGTGCATCCTCTCAACATTGGCATTCTCAATGGGGGATTCTGATAGTTCTTGTGTACCTAAGTCGTGAAGCCTTAGGGACTTGTGTCGATGAGACTAAATCTCAATCGCCCCACAAGTGCATATAGTGGCGGCTGATACATGTTTAATTATCAATCTAAAGAACCACATGAACCAAGTGTATGAGGACGAGTGTGCACATGATGGAAAGTGAAGTGGCTGAGCCACAATGCATGTGAAAAGATTTAACTACCTCTCCTACTCACTAATTCACCGAAAATGCATGCCGTGATACCACTTACAGTAGTAAGCATAAATTCAAACTTTTCTCCCAGCTCCGAACTCCAAATATGGCCAATAGTGGGTTTTTTTGAAGTCTCTCAATGAGACGCATCTAGTGGTGGTATTCTCACTTGAATCTGACAAACGCTCTTCAAGTTATGCGCAAAATAGTGAATGGTGAGAAACACAAACACTCTCTCTGCACCTTGTGGTGGCTCACACACACTACAATAGTTTGAAAAAGGCGGGAAGGGATAGATCACAATCCTACACACATATTCCAAGCATCACACACACAAAAGATCATGGAGAAGGTGAAAATCAGCAAGAAAGAAGCAAATTCAAATTTCTGCTCTCCTTCTTCACAATGGAAAAAAGTCTTTACAAAGAGTCACAAAGTGACTTATATACATGTGCCCTAGAAATGGTCTTTCCACATAAGAGACCGGCACTTTATTAACTAATCTCTAGTTTCCTACCATTTTACAAGAATTATGTTACAAGGATTTGGGGCTCATGCATCTAGAGGACTCCTCTAGTGCATTTACATAGTTTCAAGGGAATTTCCTAGAATTTTAAAGAAGAAATTTTGTGCCCATTAATTTGAAAATTTTGGGGCTCCTCTTTTGTTCCTCTTTTCTCTGCAACACTCTCCCCCTCTTTGTCTCTATCTTCCCTAGAGAGACTTTTCTTCTTGTCTGCAGTTATGCGCTTGTAGTCCCTCTGGTTCCTCATTAACTAATAGCTTCTTTATAGTTGGCCATGGCCAGCTCCTGTGGAAGTTGTAATGATATAGTTTTACCAGTGGTCAAGGAATTGATCATAACTGGGGACTCTTACATTGGTTTTGGCCTCTTCTTTTCTTTTCTTTGCTCACAACCCTTGGAGATGAACTGCAATTCATTTGTAGTCTAATTTTCCAATCGCCTCTTTAACTCTGGGTTGCTGTGTTAAGTCGGATTGCCACGCATGCAACCAGTGGAAGGTATGAAGATCAGGATTTTCAGCCTTTGATCTTGACCCCTTGAAGATCCAGAGGTTGAAGCACCTTCTTGGGCTTGGAATTTGCTGGATATCTTCTTGCACTTCTTCATGGATAATTGCTAGCCTTGATCCGTCCTTGCTTGTGGCGTGCTTCCCATTGTTGTGTTTTCTGGAGCCTGTTTACTTCTTTGCCCTGCATGCATCACTTGGTCGGCCTTACCTCTCATCTAAGCTAGGGTTACATTTCAAAGGCCCTATTCTTAAATCTTCTTTGACATCCTCTGGGGCTTGATGCATTTCTTTCCATTGCACACATCAAGTAGAGGGAAAAGCGTCTAGAATTCTCAGACAATTGGTTATCTTATCCGATGAAGAATCCTTTGTGTACTGTCTCCCTTTGAATGGACTTGGCTGTGATTCATTTGTTTCCACTCTTCGGGCCCTGGTCCTTTGGTGTTGTCGCCTGATGCGTGCCCTTGTGGGGATTTGGGAAGATGGTGGTTCTTTCTTATTGAGCTTCTTTTTCAGTGAGTTGTTTTGGTCTTTGATTTTCATCTTCTTATTTTTTTGCTTGATTCTCCCTCCACACGTCTCTCCTCCTGAACTCTGTCGTCCCCGACAAGATTTTTGTGGCGACGTGAGTATGTTTGTATGACTTTCTGCTCTCTATGGTTAAGCGAATTTTCTTGACATATCATCAGTTACTTCCATTGGCTTGACTTTATGCCGTCATCTGGTGCCTACTATGGTCTGCAAAAAAGCTTACTTCGTAGGCCACCAGTCGCACATTTAAGTTAGAAGATATTTTTACAAAAATCTCCGAGTCCATTTCGAAAAATCTTGTAAAGAATGCTTCTTTGAATGTTTGCATATATGGACTTGGAAAAAACATAAGTCTAGAGTATATGGCCATGAGCGTTAAGCGACTAGGGATAGTAGATAAATAAAAAACTAGTGCATATGATCCCTGGTCAATTCCGATGAAATTAAAAAATGTATATTTCGCGTGTTGAAATACCTTTAATATTGTAAGTAGCATGCTCAAAATTTTTTTTGTCATTTTGATGGCTAAATCCGATACTGTAACATATCTGGAGATCCAAAACTTGATGGTTTTCACCATGTATTCTTCTATTAGTAAGTAATTACGTGGTGGGCTCGATAATAGTGGATAATTTAGCCATTGATTATTTAAGCTTCCCTGGCACTGTGCTTCCCAAAATTGCATCTAGGAGCGTCTTCTAGGGACTGGGAAAAAAGATGGATTGATTTGAAGCATGCACGGTGCCGATTCCCAGTGGATCCGTAACTTAGGATTTCTTTCCAAAAACTTGCATCTCCAAATAGGGTCTGCTTTATCAAACTCCTCTTTATCAAATTCCTCTTGTGTATAGGTGAATGTCCACATTGAATTGCAAATCCCTTTCTCATTCTTTATTGGTGGTCCTCTTTAAATACTATCATGTCTCTTCTTTGAATAATCCGTACGGTATATTGAAAGGCTTCAAAATCTATTCTAGGCTCTTGCTCTCAATCTTTTCCCGTTTCATTAATTTGACCACCTGTTCTTCAAATTGCTCCATAAGCTGGGACACCATTAGTGCCTGCCCATTTCAGCTCAGTCTCCTCAATAGAAGCTTTGGAGCTTGGAACTACTAGTGTCCTCGTTGCTATTTGTTGTCCTATTTGAGCTTTTAATTTTGTAATGAGATTATCTTTTGCCTTGATTTCTTTGGTAGCTCGCGTGATTTCGTCCTTGTTCTTTAGCAGTTCTTTGCCTATGGCAGCCCGTTGATTAGCGCATTCATTGCATTGTTCAAGAAATTTATTCTCTGCCATCTTCCTTTTTTTCCTAAGTTCATTAGTGTCGTCCATATATCTTTTCTCCCATTCCGCTATGATGGCTTGCTCTTGTTTCGGCTTATCTTCATACTTTGCAATTTGATCCTCCAATGCTTTTGTGCTGCTTGCGGTATTTTGGTTGGTTCGATGGGTTGGTTACATAATATGGCAGTCATAAGCTCTTTATTCCTATTCCTTAAAGTATCTCCTTCTTCCATGTATACTTTGATCTAACTTTCGAGCAACTTACTTCAGGTATTCATTCTTGCCTTCTCTACTTCACCAACTTCATATATGCTTTGTAGCTCTCTTATTTGATCTTGCAGCTTCTTGTTTTCAGTTTCCAGCATGGTGCATTTGTCCTTTGCATCTTTGGCTTATGATTCCTTGGCTGAGAGTGCCTTTTGTGCTTGCATTAATTGTGCAAATAAGTTCTCACTTATTACCTGGAACTGGCTTCTCTCTTTCATAGCCTTGTCATAGTCTGCATCCGCTTCAAGCATCAAGTGTTGAGTGTCCATAACCATTTGTATCATTTGCTTGACGATAGGCTTTAATTGTGCCACATCCACATTTAGCCATGTTTTGGGGATGCTTGGTTTTTCCTCTGTTCTTACGTCTCTTCCTTGTTCCACGTGTATGGTTTCTTTGTGTGGTTGTCTTATTTGAAGGTGCACTTCTTCTCTTTTTCCTCTTCTTTGTTTGTGATTGATTTTGTAGCGATTCCTTGAAAGGTAGCATCAAAATTATAAGGTTCCGCTATCACTCTGATTGGTGTGAATGGTTCGGCTTCCTCTACTTCTGTCCGTTCTTTCTCTTCCTTTGGTCTCTTTACTGGAACTGCTCCCTCTAATTAAGTCTCTGTGATTTGAATGTTTGTTTCTTCATTCATTTTGAATATAAGGATTCCCTCTTTAGGTGATTCCGGCCTTGCTATACCTTTGATAGTTTCATTAGTCTGATCTACCTTTGTACCTTCCACCCCAAAGTCATCCGGTACTTGATTCAATTCCTCCCAATGACCATCATCTTTTGAGTCACTTTTGATGTCCACATTTAGCATATATGGTTCTTGCTCTTTTTGCGTATCGGATGATGAACTAGAGTTGGCCAATCCCAAATCTTTATATCGATGCACTTTTGTCAGCCTCTTTCTATGTTCGGTGTCTTTGTGAGACTGTTGGTAATGATGTCCTTGTAACGGTAGGTTTACCTGACCTTCGACGTACTGATGAGTCGCTTCTATGGCTTCGATTAGTTCCACTTCTGTAATTGGCGTGTTGTCTTCTAACCTTGTCCTTGGAAGTACATGTATCCTTTTGGAAACAGGAAGTGTTTCGTCTACCTTCATCATTTCTCGTAGTCTTTTGGTACCTCTCATTCTCGGCCGAGAGCTAGTTTTCACTTCTTCTACTATGTTTACTCCCTTCTTCTTTCTTGGAATCATGGCTAACTTCACATACTTAGCCATGTCTAAAGATGAGGGGATTTCTTTCAAATGTTCTCATATGCCCAATGCATGATAAATAAGTATTTTCAGTGCCACACTTCCGTTCAAGAACTTTTTATGGTTCCACTATTTCTTAGCTTCAAAAAGGCGTTCTTGGATGTATGGTGTCATTTTCACTTGGTTGCGAATCTGTTTGATAGCGTGCGATAGCATTTGTACTATGATTTTTTGTGGTGCGGTGTATGGATGCATATTTGGAAAGCAAAAGTGTTGATGGATTAGTCTGACTTCTTCTTCTATATCGATACGATTGATGTCCGTGAATGTTCGTGTTTTAGCCCCTCGGCTTTCATCTTTCAAAACTATGTTTCCATCCATTTCCCACTTGAAAGCTTCTTTGATCAATTCATGGGTGAATTGAATGATTACCCACTCTCCTGCCGCATCTAGAACTCTGGCTTCAAGCATTAACGGGTCATGTAAAGCTGGTTGCAGGGTATTCATCACCTGCATGCATCGTTGGAAGTCTGGTTTGTAGATTGGTAGTTCAAAGTACTTATGAATACCTACTTTCTTCATTATGTCTATAGGTGACGGAAGTTCATGTACCACTTTGAAATCTTGGGACATCAGTGGAAATTGATGGTCCATGTCCATAATCTTTATCGTTACTAAGAAAAGGTAATCCCCAATAGGTTGATCCTCTCGAAACCAATGACCTTTTGCTTTTGTCACACTCTATAATGGGAACTCTAACACCTCTTCTTGAATAATCGCTTCAGAATCCTTAGAAGCCATCTGCACTTGTAATAGAGAGAACATCAGCTTCTAGTACAAATCAAGTCATGTGTTATATGTGGCTTAGTGATAGGCTTTATTGTATCACTCCGTTTCCCTTTGCTTGAGTAAGTAAAGTCTCTTACCACACTTCTTTTGATCTATATTCTTGAAAGAAAGCAAACATTAGTTTTAGCCGAAGCATTTATTTATTTACATTGTAGGTTCATTCTTATGGAAGTAGAATCTAGGATCTATTCCCAAGTTGGAAATGTGCACCACTAGTTTTGTTGACAAGATTATGTGTCTAATGATGGCCTTGTAATGTGGCCCTGTCATGCATACTCTAGGTGCAATGGACTCTTCATGAGTGCAAGTGAAATCTTGTTGAGTAGGTTGTTCTTGTCCTTGCTGCCTCTTAGGTCTCCATATCCATTTTGTAGATGGTGTTTGAAACCTTTGCTTCTCTCAGTTTTGGCATGCTCTAGACCATTTCTCTTTCTTCCTTGAAGTCTGATTAGTTGATGTCGTGTTCCTCTTGTACTTTTGGTGGCTCCTTGTAGACTGCTTTGTTTCATCTTGCCGGCATAATATCGCATTGAGCTTGTATAGGTCTGGGTAGCAGTCTGTCTGACTATTTTGGAATCCACATACATCGGTTGGTCTTTTGGTCTTTTGGGCTGCTACTAGTGATTTTGGGATCCATACGTTCAGGAGTCTTTTTGGTTCTGATTGTAGTAAAGAGGAGTTGTTGTTCCTCCTTGCTTTCATGGGGTGATTGACCTGATTTGGTGTTGGCTTCTCTGGGTCCCTCATTCGATCCTTGCAAAGCCATTGTAGATAGAGCATTTCCAGACTGTGATAATCAAGTAGTAGGTTTCCATGTGGATGTTCTTTCCTTGGTGGAGGTAGCTTTAGGAGCATTGTCCTCACATTCTCTCTTAGATTCACCTTCCATAGGGAATGAAGGCTCATCATCAAGTGACAACGTCATATTTGTTGGGGATTCTACCTTAGGGTTCCCTTTGGGTATGCTCTCGATTGATTCATCCTTGAACTCCTCTTCTGGGGTTTCTTTTTCAAGCTTGATGACTTCATGTGTCATATTATGGGAACATCTCTTAGATGAGGAGGCATGCTTTGCCACATGGCATCACATAGATGCATTCCCTTTGAAGGAGGGTGGGAGAAAAGTTGAGAGTAGGAACTCTCAAAGGATATATCATATGGGAGAATCTCTAAGTGGTAGTAGTATCTCTTATGAACAAAGAATAGAGAAGCTCGGACGATGGCTGGGTGGATAGAACTCTCAAGATCTCTGTGTGTAGCAGCAGACGGCCTCGCGTAGCTCTTTGTAGTAGCATGCGGCTGCAAAAGAAGGTTCTAATAGTGGTATCAGAGCTCAATTCTGGCCCGTTTCCGCACGCGCAGGCAAGGGGATTTGATCTCGGGTGGCTCAGAGGAGAGGCACATGGACTATCCAAGGCGCCAAGCCCTATTGCTACACCTATGAAGAGCGCGAGCTCATATTGACTCATACTGAAAAGCTGCCGCAGGTGCATGAGCTCGACGGATTCGAATTTTTAACCTCTTCATTGAGAAGGCGTGCGTTTATCTACATACACAAGGCGATTTGGAGTTGGTCTGCCACCATCGCCCCCCCCCACATGGATGAGAGAAGACAAGATCATCATAAAAAACAAGAACTTGCCGAGAATCAAGTGATACTTGTTTCTTGAAGGTATGGAAGATGAGCTCGCATGTCCTCCTCCTCCTTGAAGATGCTTACTATTTGGCCAAATGATAGCTAGCACACAGGTATGAAGCATTTATATTCTTCATAGAGTATGTGCAATCATGGAAGGGTTATGAGGGTCAACCTCTTGGAGGGAAATCACATGAATGGAGAGTATGAGATATGTACTCTCACCTAGAGTCAAGGATTCCCTCAAAATACAACAAAGGGTAAAATTTAGGCACCTCCAAAGTAGCCTATTTTTTATGATTTTTATATAAATTTCAGGAGCTATTTTTTATAAATAGCCATTTTGGGAAGGGGAAAAGAGGAGGTATTTTTCATAAATCTATGAAAAAAACTATGTACACTCATAGTATAGTGTATTGAATTCCATGTAAAATCAAGAAATCCAAAAGATACCTCAGTTTGATGGGAGTTTGAAGCTCCACAAAACCCCCTTCCATCACAGTTTGACAAAAAAATTCAGCACCTAAATCTGAGAAATTCCCATTTTGGAAGAGGGAAAAAGAGGTGCGATAGTTACGGATGGATCGGAAAAGGCATATTTACTGAGAGTATGGTGTATGGAATTCTTATGCGAATCATTAGACTCATCAAAATGATAAGTTAAGGAGGAATTTTAGTTCCTCAAAGACACCCTTCCCGCACTTTTTGAAAAAAGTTTCAGAAGTTAAGTTTTGCCAAACTCCACTTTTGGGAGTAGGAATAAAGATCATTTGTGGCTTCCCATGGATTATTGTATAAAAATCCAAGAGATATCCACATTTAGAGTGGATTAGAAGCTTGCTAAGCTCCCATTCAAGTTTTTGCATAAAAGTAAAAATCTTGTTTTAGGCCTATTTTGGGGAGGGATTTAGCAGGCACCAAGGGAGGATTTGGAAGAGTGAAAATAGGCCTAAGCATCTTCATATACCACTCTCTGAGATTATGGAGAGAATTTTAGCATTTGCTTGATGGAAGAATGCTTTTAGGCACCCCAAAAATCACATTTTTACACTTTTTCCAGCCCCTCCAACAGTCCACTAGGTTGGCATGTCCCGCTTGGAATGGCCATATCTTGGGCTAGAAAACTCCAAATTGGACGTGCTATGGCTCGTTTTGAAGAGCACAAGGTCTAATTTCAGTTTATTAAATAAAATTTTGGAAAGTAAAAATTTTTGCAGGTCTGAACAGCTCTGCAAAGTCTGAACAGTTTTTGGCAACTACCTTCCGGGAGCCATATCTTTCAAACCGGGAAGGCGATTTGAGTAATTTCACTTCGACCTATTTGCACATGCTTTATATTTCAGTTTATGAAAATTTTCAGGTCCTAAAGTGGTTTTTGCAGGTCTAAAGAAGGATTACTAATGCATTTTTGAGCTAAATTTGCATTATTTTTGTAATCATCTCACCATGCTTTATGTTTTGGCGAGTGCTCCGATATTTTCGGACACTTCAAAGTGTATGTTAGGACCTGAGGAGGAAGGTGCAGAGGTCTCGAAGCTTGTCGAGAGCGATTGGATGCATGCAATTCCAAAATCAGACTACTCAGGGACGTATACTTTATGCTTTTTGGCATTTTATTTATGTTATGGCATGTTCTCTATCTACATGCATGAAGGGAATTGCATACATCAAATGTTGATCATTGTTTAAGCTCTTAAATTATGGATCAACATGCAGGAAGTATACCTTTTGATTGTTTGCAGGAAAGAAGATTACAGAAACCATATGGCTATGCAACACCGGGAATGGTTGCTAGCAAATGCTTTTGTGTTTTTGCAGGTCATGGAATCCATATTTGAGTTTATGGCGTGCATGCCATGGGCTTGTCAAGCCCTATGTTATTGGGTGGCCTATGTGCCACTGAGCTATGGTTTAAATTTTTTTGGGATTCCATTTCCTTGGGAAATGCTGTCAAAAAATTTCCCCCCTCATGGCGTTATATACGTACTTTCCATAATGCCTTTTTCTGCAAACGTCAATAAGGTATAGGCATGCTTCTACGCATGTATTTGATGGACTTAGTACCATCATAGTATTTTATATAAGGCAACTTCAGTAGTAACACGATCCCTACACAAAATCCTTATGGATTTAGATTATAGGTTTGTTTAGGGAAGGAGCTACACCTTCACCATTAGTAGTGTGCACAAGCAATCCTATAAGTTTAGGAAGTTGCATAGAGGCACGGGAGATACAGCTTGATAATCTCCAAGTCAGTGAAGATTTAGTTATCTTCACAAGAGTCTCACATGATGATTAGGAGACTATGGGGTATCATGATGAATACCCAAAGAGTGACTACATTCACTAATCTACATCACTTGAGCAAGTAGTGAAGCATTTTTGCTACACTACTAAGGAAACCAAATAGATGGGATCACCAAGATGGGTTTCATGAGACAACATCGACGGGTGTTTATGTGATTCAAGTGATGGTTAGGAAGGCCAGAGGTATGGCACTAGCTCTATGACTCAGAGCATAGATCCCTTTATCAGGAATAGTTGGGGTACCCAATACATGCATATGTATCTTGGGATCTACAGAGAGGTACTTAGACCTAGTCTTTGTACTTAGGAACAAGTTGGTTTGGAACAGAAAGGGATATCCATGGTCACGTACTGACTAGAACCAAACTAACTAGTTCGAGGACATGGGACTTACTTTAGTCCACCTATATGGTTTTTGGATATAGGATTCATTAGAATCCACCTATATATTCCATTACGTATACATGGAATATATATATTCGGTTTAGTGTAGGTATGGTACTGTGAATTGGAAGAAGTTTTCACTGGTATGGGACGGTGGAAATGACTTCCCTTTGAGCACTCTTCTTCTATGGCCAGGAAGAAAAGGACTCATCATTCATGGCATCATGTCTCACTAGATCAGAGGAGAGCTCTTAGTAGACATCTCCTACTAGGATTGGGAATTATCCTTCATAGTATGGGGAAGATTTATTCTTCCAGTAGAGAATGTGATAGGTGATTTTATCGCCATTGGTATCACATACTCATTTTTCAGTCTTTCAGGAAGGATAATTCCATCAGTTAGATTGGATCGTATAGATCTATGCACAGAGTATGGTTGGCAAAGATAGTTCTTTATTATGGATACATTTGTGTTTATGGTATCAATCATATCATTGCTAACCATTTTAGCAGAGGGCTTTGACCCTTGTTAGGAATTTATTTTCTCCACTCTTCACTACATATACCTTCATTAGTCAGGGGAGATGTGTTCTCCATCTTCATAGGAATATGTGTAATGAGGGATTATGCATTAGTTATGGAAGAGAGGACTAAATAAATTCATGAGTTTCTCTTTTAAAGAAAGGAGAAAGTGGGAATCAGCTTAGAGATCCATGAGAGATCTCACTTTAGTTCAGCCATCTCATTTTAGCTCCTACTCTTTAAGAGAGAAAGAAAGAAAGGAAAATACAATTGCTTCATAGGAGAAGAATAGAGCATATTTTCCTTTACACAGAAGAGGTGTTTGGAAAACATCTTTTAGTTTATATTTCAGAAGGAATTTGTTCACTCTACTTGTCAATATAATTTCCTTCATATGGGAGTATGATTCTCCACTATTTTGGAAGGAAAGGTATGGAGAACTTATGTGTATGTTCTCATTTATGGATGAGTAGAGAAAATGGATTCAACTTCAAAGGGAAAGGGAAAGTGGAATAGATTCCACTACCAGAGCTCTTTTCCTTAGAGGAGATTATACAGAGAGATATAGAGAGAGTTTCACTTTCTCATTTTGGTTGTCTTGTTAGGAGTGGCACGCTTCTATCAAGGCAAAAAGGAGATCAGTTAATCATGAAGGTTAGATTGAATCTCACTTGTAGACTCTAGAGAGAAGTAGTTATGTTTATTTCCAGTGATGATCCTTGACTAGATGAGATGATCTAGTTATTGACATTAGTGAGACTGGGAATAGAGTTATGACTTCTCTCTTTAGGGTTTCCAAGAGATAGGGATATATCTAACCTATTAGGGTACCAAATTTTTAGTTGGTGTTACATCATGAGTATGATGAGTAAACATCAGTTAGAAGGATGGGTACTTACGGATTATCTGAATCTCAAAGGGAATGCTTTTTGCATTTATATGGCAAACTACAAGGAAGAGAAATATTAGAGTTTGCACTAGTGCCCAATAGATGCTCTTCCAATAGAACTTAGTCCAATGGTAATGGATGACAAACCACAGAGTTCTTGGCGGGTGAAATGTATAGATTATATTTTACTACCAAGAAATTCTTATATATGAACTAGATGATGGTTTTGCATAGATCACAAGGTAGTTTAGATTAAACTATTACTTGTGAGTACACTCAAGGTTAGGGAGACCTAGAGTGGTATGAGGGCAATCTATCATTTAGTCTTAGATGGGTTTGGAGTCACTAGTTACGGGACTTTGTTCTATACTCCATAGGATTCTGTGGTTTACTACCTCCACTATGGTCAAGCCTATAAGCTTGGCACTTTACACTTCCTTTTCATATTATTACTCAATAGACAATACATCATATGGACTTAGGTCATTTGGATGATGTAGTATGTCATGGGAGTGGTAGTATGGAAGTTGAGTGTACATGGGAGATAGTAGGCACCATTTAGACGGTTTCCCACCTTTGAGATGATCTCATATGAGGCTTCTTAAGGGGAAGGATATGAGGAAACAACACACAGAGATGACCATGTACATAGAGTACATGGGGTTCAGGGGGGTCCGAGCACTTCCTTCTACCATGAGGGACATTTCATTTCCATTTTCGAGGACGAAAATGCTTTCAAGGGGAAGGAAATGTCATATTATGGGAACATATCTTAGATGAGGAGGCATGCTTTGCCACATGGCATCACATAGATGCATTCCCTTTGAAGGAGGGTAGGAGAAAAGTTGAGAGTAGGAACTCTCAAAGGATATATCATATGGGAGAATCTCTAAGTGGTAGTAGTATCTCTTATGAACAAAGAATAGAGAAGCTCGGACGATGGCTGGGTGGATAGAACTCTCAAGATCTCTGTGTGTAGCAGCAGACGGCCTCGCGTAGCTCTTTGTAGTAGCATGCGGCTGCAAAAGAAGGTTCTAATATCATGCATGCGAGGAAATCTTTCTTCTAATAGGCTAAAGATCTCCTTATGCCCTATTTTGACTGAGATGTATCCTTGTGCTAGATGAATGCTCACTTCATTCTCGATAATCCAATCTTGCCCTAGGATCAGGTTTTCTATTAACTTCTCATCTTTGAATACCAAAATTTGTTGCTCCATAGTGCGATTTCCTAGGTGGAGGGATACTAGGGCTTCTCCAACACATTCTATGACTTGGCCTCCAATGCCAATCATGCGTGCTTTAGTTGGGTTTATGGTCGTTTAAAAATGCATAATAGCCATCATTCGTATGCAGCTTAGTGCTGATCCTGAGTCGATCAAGGCATCGATCAAGTGGTATTCTGTAGTTCCAATCCCTAAGTTCAAATATGGTTGAGATATGCTGAGGTTCTTTCTGTCGACTTGCTGAATTTGGTAATTGGCCATGGGAATTGGTGTAAATATCGTTCATCCCTTTGCCTCATCCACTCTTTTCCTTTCTTGATACGCTCCAGGGCTTCTTTGCATGCTTCTTCTCTAATTCTCTCTTCTTCCTTTTTCTGATTTTGTGCTCCTATGAGTCGTGAAAACATATGATCCATCAATGGTTCCATATATCGCTTTACTCGACAACCACTTATGTAGTTAGGCAGTACATCTCCGTCTAACGTGGAAAAATTCACTGCTCCACTTGTTGAGTTTCTATAAATTAGTAAGGGTCCATATCCACGTTTGTGAAGTTTCTTCGCATGTTGTTTCAAGGTATATACTAGGACTAAATCTCCTTCTTTCAGGCCTTTGTCTTTGATGGGCACATCATAATATGCTTTCTGTCTCCTTTTAGCGGCATAAATTCCTGCTAGAGCTTGTAGTCTTGTTTCATGTAACTTCTCAATCTGCTCAAGTTGCTTGGACAACTCATGTCCTATCCATTCATACTGTTGTGCTACTCTTAAAGTAGGCACCAAAAAATTGATTGTCAGGATTGCATTTTGTCCATACACTAGGGTAAATGGAGTAGTTCCAATGGCTATTTTGTAAGCCACATGGAAGGCCCAAATTGCATGATGCAATTGTTTGTCCCAATCTGAACCTCCACTATTGACTATCTTTGTCAATACAGTGCACAACACTTTATTGGAACTTTCTGCTTGACCGTTGGCTTGAGGATGATAAGGGGCTGATTTTTATGAATCACTAGGAATTCATTCATCAAGGACTCTATTACTTTGTTAATGAAGTGTGTTCCTCGATCACTTACTATCTCTATAGGTAGTCCAAAGCGAGTAAAGATGTGCTAAAAAAGAAACTTAGCTGTGGTCTAAGCATTGTTTTTTCTAGTTGCTTTTGCTTCTACCCATTTAGTTAAATAATCTAATGCCACTTTTATATACTTAGAATGTGATCCTTTGGCTAGTGGATTAATCGGTCCTATGAAATCAATACCCCATTTGGAAAAGGCTCTCGTGCAAACCATAGGTCTCAAAGGCATGTCATCTCATCTAATAGGGTACTTAGCTCTTTGGCATACCTCACAACTTTGTATGTAGGTGTCCGCATCCACATGTAGAGTTGGCCACCACAAGCCTGCAAAGAGAATCCTTTTTACAGTTCTTTCGGCTGAGAAATGTCCTCCTACGGCATTTGCATGTGCCATTTCTAATATGGGTAAGCTCTCCTTCATGCACACATAGTCGTAGCTGATTGTCTTTCCCTCTCTTGAATAATTGTCTTCCCAAGATAACATAGTCTTTACTCATTTCTTCTAGGGATTGCTTTCTAGCTAAACTTGTTCCTTCCTCATGCTCTCTTGTCTTTAAGAATTTCACCAAAGTCTTACTCCATCCTGGTGCTATGGTAGAGAAGGGTAATGATGTATGGTCTTCTGGAGTAGTTTCTTGACACTCCATGCAACTACTAACATATTCATGAACATCCTTCGACATGTGAGGCCAATATACTCCTAATCCTTTCAATTCTCTTGGAGCTCCATGGGTTCCCTTGTGCATTCTCCATTTTTTTACGTGGGCTTTCTCAATCAAGTTTTTTTGTTCGTCTTCTTCTACACATCTTAACAATACACCGTTAGGTTCTTTATGGTACACACTTCCTGCTACAATGTGTAAGTTACGCGATTGTAGAATTTCCTTCCTAATCTCCTTGTTAATTAGGTGTTGTGGTCCATGGGCGAATATTGAAATTAACTTCTCTACCCACTTGGGACATACTTCCAAATTGAACATGTAAGTGTTAGGCAAATCATCTGATATTCCATTAGGCGGTTCTCCATGTGTTAAACTAGATAGATGATCATCTCTCACGTGGGTATTTCCCTTTTTTATGATCACTTTGAAATCGAAATCCATTAGTAATAGAAACCACCTAGTCTTCTTGTGTTACAAGGCTTATCGACTAAATACAATAATGCTTGATGATCTATGAAGAACTTGAACTTGTTGTCTAGAAGGCACTGTTTGAATTTCTTTACTGTGTACACCATCCCTAAACCTTCTCATTCCGTAGTTGTAAAGTTTCTTTCAGGTTGATTCAGTTGTCTGCTCACATATGCAATAGGATGGTCCAATTTTCCTTCATCTGCAGGTTGAGCTAGAATGCATCCAATTGCATAGTTGGAGGCATCTACATGAATATGAAAAGGCTTATTCCAATTGGGTGTTTTCAAAATTGGTGCTGTGCTTAGTCTTTTTTTTTTCAGTTCATTAAATGCTTTCTCGCATTCGTCCATCCACATTAATTGGGTCAACAATCCATATAATGGTTTGGCAATTATGGAGTACATGTGAATAAATCTTCAATAGTATCCACAATGACCCATATATGGTTGCACTTCCTTCAGATTTTTCGGTCTTGGAAGTTCTAGTATTACTTTGATTTTATCTTCGTGAGTAGAGATTCCATTCCTAGATACAATGTGTCCTAGGATTTTTCCTTGTCTCACCATAAAGACACACTTCTCAAGGTTCAGACATACTCTATATTGTCGACACTTTTAAAATATTCTTTGCAACTTTGGAATATTTTCTTGTCTCCGGTCTGAGTATGTGCATAAGTCGTCTACGTGTACTTCCATACTCTTCCTTAGAAATTCTTTGAAGACGTGATACATCAACCTTTGGAAAGTAGCAAGGGCATTTGTGAGCCCAAAAGGCATCACCCTGAAAGCATAGACTCCCCATTCAATTGTGAATGCTGTCTTATGTTGGTCCTTAGTAGCAATAACTACTTGCTTATATCCAGAGAACCCATCCAAGAAGCTATAGACTTCCTTACCTGCAACTCTTTCCAAGAGGTGATCAGTGATAGGTAATGGGTAGCTATCACAGATTGTAGCTGCGTTTACTTTCTTCAGATTAATGCACACTCTGAGCTTTGCATTCTTCTTGGGTACAACCACTAATGGTGATACCCATTTAGTGTGCTCTATCTCATAAATGAATCCAACCGCTAATAGGTTGTCTACCTCCTCCTTAATTTTTGCTAAATAGACATCATTATAAGTGTAGGGGTTTTGCTTCGATGGTTTTGCATCATGTGTCATTGGTATTCAATGAGAACAAATGGATGGTTCTACACCTTTGAGGTCCTTGTAGGTCCATGCAAACACATCCCGATACTCTCGAATTAGTCTTATCAATTCTTCTCGTTTCTCATGTGACACGTCTTTTCCTATGTACGTGCATCTTTCTTCTCCATCTTCCATAGTCACTATTAATTTCTTCATTTGTTCGTTGTTGTCATATGATTCTCCTTCTCTTGCCTCTCTCTTAGGCATCTGAATGGCTGTCTTCCTCTCCTCTACTTAGTATCTTTTGAAGTGTTCTAGGACCTCAAATAGATCTGGTGTTGGTTCGGTTTTATCTATGGTTTCCTCATGGTTCTCTCTCAACTCAATTGTTTCTATTGCTAACACCTTGGGTGTTCCTTCTTTGTCCTTGGCTTGGATTGCTTCTAAATATTGTTCCTCTCAATCAAACTCTGGTTCCATCTCTATGCTCTCGTACTCTTCCTTCCATTCCTTTTCTAATACTTCTCTTGCTTCTACCTCCTGAAGGACTACCATGTAAAAGCTTACATCATAACCTTCTTCATCCACACATCCATTCATGGTCAATACTTCTTCATTTACACATACATCCAAAGTGGCTAGAATCTCCATCCAACCATGTGGTTCGAATGCTTCATCAGGAAAAACTTGGGGCATATACATAGGTTCCTCTATAGGTCGGTAATTTTGATGTCCGGTAGGCCATATTTGAGTTTTTTTCTCCTCTATCTTTGCTTCCTTACACATCCATAATTGGGCATCTTCGTGCATTCATGATTGGTCACTTGAACCCGCACTATGAATTGACAACTCATCCTCTTCCTTGTGTATGGGATTCCATTGTAGGGGGGTTACATCCCTATATGCAAATGTATGCAAATTTATCTTGGTAGTAATACCTTGATGTTGTAGGTATAAAACGTCTCTTCCCCAGTCTTGTACCACCCTGAGTTGTCTCATGAATGGTCTCCCTAATATCATTTCATAGTTATTAGATTTTCCAAATTGACATATAGCTAATGTGTGCTCAAACTCCACTCCACATGTGGCTAACTTGATTTTCTCCAGTATTCCCAAGGGTCTCTCTACATGACCATCTGCTAATTGAAGCTTCATATGTGTTGGTCGCATGGCTGGCTTTCCCCATTTCTCCCAAATCTCTTTGGTGGTTATGCCTACTCTTGCTCCTGTGTCTAGTATGGCCTTGGTCATGTATCCATTGTATGTGACAGGTAAACATGTGGTGCCCTCGTCTCCTTCACTAAATTCTCCGACTTTATCCACATGAATTTGTTTAGTAGAAGGGACTTCCATTTCTTTACTTTCCTTCTTATTCTCCTCATGCTCTAACTTCAATTGTCCTGCTAATTGTTTCCAGATTTGAGGCTTGACATGTAATAATTCTTCCACAGTCAACTGACATTGCACCTTGGTCTTCTTGAGTTCTGTTAGATTGTGAGAGGTCTTGTCTGAAGACTCATTTTCCTTTCCTCGTACAGTGGGAACGTGGAAGATTATGGATTCTTTCTCATATTCTCTCATGTAGTTCGGTAAGGTAGAAATGCTGTGTGCCTCCTCCCTATTTTGGTCTAGCATGGAAACCTCTTCATATATTTCTTCCAAATTCGGAGTTGGATGATCGTCTTCCACATCTAATTCCTCAAAAGGAGGTCTTGAATTTCCATTCTTTTTCCATCTGTCTTCCCAAATCCTAGTCCACAACTCTCTTGGCCAATCAGCTTCTAGTTTAGGGACTACGAATATTGATTTGTCCTGAGTGTTAAGTAATTCCTCCTTATTATCTTTTTCTTTTGGTTTCTAGTTATTCTCTTTAAAACACTCATTGTATTGAGTCTTAGATATTCTCGTCTCTGGGAGGACAGGGATAGTCTTTTCTAGAGTGGCCTGAGCTACCTTTGTGAGCTTCCTACATATAGCAAGTCTCTCCTTTTCTATCTCCCCTTGTGGGTAAAGTTTCTCATGCCACTCGATGTTTGGTCCAGTCCTGATTCTGTCTTGGTAAGCCTTCAACCACATGTCCAAATCGTCTGGTCTTGGGTCTGCTAAGATTGATCCTGGTTTGTTTGATTCTGGTGTATGACGCATGAGTCGGGTTTCTTCTCGTATTTCCATTTTTCTAGGTTTCTTACTGTCTTTCATGTTCTTCTTGTCATCCTTACTTTTGTTTTTCATCCATTTATCTCTAAGTTTTTCCCTTCTATCCTTACAATTTTGGGTTTTCTTTGTTTGGGTACTCTCATGCGGGTCTTCAGAGTCTTCAACTACCTGTATTTTGGGTTCTAGTTTTTTATTCTTTTCTTGTTCATAGTCTATTTTTTTTCTCTTGTCCTTTGGCTTGTGCTCGTGTGATAGCTTTTAATGGCACTGTGTACTCTTTATCACTGCCTGATGATTCAACTACTTCAATCACATTGATTTGTGTAGTGTCATCAGTCTTATTGGGATTCTTTGGGCGGTCTTTAAATAGATGCTCCTTTCCACATTCATTGCAGTACCCTTCCCAAGTCCTGGGGGGGTGCTGGGTTGTATGGCCGAGTGCACTCTCTTATGAAGTGGTCTCCTCCGCATCTATAGCATGGTCCCTTTGGCACAAATGGTCTAATGGGTGGCCTCATGGGTGCTGGTGCTTTGGGTGCAGTGTACATTAGGGTTGCAAACTCCCGTCCATAAGTGTTGTCATATCCCTCATAACCACAGTATTGTGGGTCATAAATTTGGTCATACTCCATCAAACTGGTGTCATAGGGATAGTATTCTCATATCCTTGATTCGTTGATTCTCTACTAGCTAGTGGTGTGGCTGGTACTATGGCTCTCTCCATGTTTTCCTCTAGTTGAGTATATTTAACTGGCACTACATTCTGTGGAAGGGATGGTTGTTGTCCTAACACTGGCTGAGGTCGTTCATATTGCCCTTGTTCATATGGTCTAGGTGCCCCTTGCGATCTTGGATAGGGACTATATCTGGGAATCTCCCTTCCTGGCTCTCTAGGCAGGTATCCATAAGGCTTATACTGAGGTTGATTTAAGGGTCTTGGCTGCCTGTTGAATGGACAATTCTCAGTAGTGTGATTAGTGTATTTCTCTTCTATATGGCAATACAGGGAGGGTCTTTGATGTGGCTGTCGATTGTATGGATATGCTTGAGGCATGCCTCCTTCTCCTCTGGCACACATGTGAGATGGATGATCTCCACCACATAGGCTGCATCTCCGCAACATGGGTATTCTCATTGATGGGTGTTGGTAGCTCCTCTGTCCATGGACTCCTAACTTCTTGGCTACCAATTCCGCTAACTCCTCTACGTTGCTGGAGTTAGATGTCACTGTGTGGTGTCTTCTAATTTAGTAGGGCTTGGCGTACTTTTGAGATCGTCAGCTAGGTTATCCTCTAGGTCAATACATTCTTGAAGACACTCGCTCAATGTCTGGAGCCGTTTCATGTAGAATAAGGTTCTCAAAGTCCCGTTTGTCAATCCGTCGAAGAATAGTGATATCATTTTTTGCTGAGAAGGTCCTTCTACTATTGGGCATCTATCAACATATTGATTAAATCTCTAGGCAGCTGTTTTCACTGTTTCATTAGGATTTTGTTTGAAGCTATGGATTAAGGATGAAGAGTTGTGTTTAATCCCTCTCTTGGTGAATTCTCCAATGAACTCCTGAAAAAATTGCTCAATATTTCTAAATTGATTGGGATCCAATGGTTGGAACCAATGGTATCAAATCCCCTCTCAAGACTCGAGTTACCAATGACTTGCCTCTTGGTGTAGTTACTAACTCTTCAGGATCAGGTTTCCCCGAGTTTCCTTGTCCTTCCAATCCTTCTCTCTCGTTGATCGGATCTGGGTGTTCTGTTACCGCGTAAATATGACCTAATTTGTCTATGTACACTCCTCCTTCATACTTGACTGCAGGCCTGGGCATTATTGTTGATTCAGTAGAGTTCACCATCCTTGCCACATACCTATTTAAGCCATCCAAGTAAATAGGGATCCCTTGGGAATGAGTGGACATTTATTGCAAAGAGGTGCGGTATTACCCTTTGACAATTGACATAAAGTTCTCCCTAGGGATAGAAACTCGCATGTCTTCTAAGGCCATAGGTATCTCCTCCTCTGAATCACTAGAGGTGTCAGTATAGATAGAGTGATGACTTTCTTGGGTTGCACTTCTGTAGCTCAAGCGTAAGCACCACCTCCTTTACTTGTCAATCCGCGGAGACGTGAGGACCGGTATGAAGACCACGAGCAAGTGAAGGCACAAGTGCGTGAGTGAAAGCACACAAACATGCACACACATACACACACACGCGCACAAAGTAAGATCAAAGAGAGGAACAATGGAAAGCTTAGATTGCAAAAGGGCTCTCTTACAAAAGTTCTATTCTCTAACAAGCTAACCTCAAAAATGAGCTCTCTAGCTCTTTTTATAGTTTTTTGACTAGTTTTGGCCCTGTCCAGACCTAGTGTCCGGCCTAGTTAAAAATTAGGTTCCAGGGCTTATTTGAGGGCTCAAACGAAGTCTAAAAATTATGAAAATTGGTTCGATGGTACTTCTAATACTCCTCAAGCTCGAGGACTCCTCGGCTTGAACAAAATGGAGTTACTAAAAATAGATAATGGTATTTACAATGGTTTCTAGTGATGAAAATCAATATTTTTGTAGGGGATTCTTCTGAAAATTTGACATACACTTCTTGGAGCTCCCTACTTGCTCCCTTTCCTCGTGTGTCCACCTTTTGATGTGCTTCCATGCTTTGTCCTTGACTTTGAGCTTCAACACTCCCCCCCCTCTCGAGTCTGTCGTCCCTGACAGACCCTTGTTGGAAGGGCTGTTCTGTGTAGTGCTTTGAGAGGTGGTGTCCATCCGTTGTATGAGCTGGTTCCTTGGATTCCAGCAAGAATGTGTCGTTGTGAGCTTTCAAAACTGCAAGTTGCTCAGAAGAGGTTGTCAAGAGTGATTTGGAGCAACTACTGGCTTCAATTTGCTTCCGAGATATGGATGTTGTTCCCATGATGTCCGCTAGCTCTTTTAAAGATGATGTTGAGAGCATTCATGCCAACTACTCATAACCCATAATGAATGATGGGTAAGTGTGTTCGTGCCTGGGTTGAAAAAAGTATGTGCCTTGTGCACGGCCTTGTAATGTAGCCCTACGCATGCTTACTTGGAAAATGCATTGGAAGAAGTATGGTGGAAAAATTGCGGGTCTTGAGCTAAGTGCTCAAGGGTATGCTGACGAAGAGGTTTCCTAAACTATCATGGTTATGGTGTTTCCAGAGTAAAGATACTTACGATGGCGAAGGTTGATGGATGTTTGCCTCTTCGTGTTGTACACTCGGCCTTTGGGATGGAACCTTGTTGATGAATGTCCATGTTGATTGTCCACTGATGAGATCTTTTGAGTGGTGGATCCCCTCTCCTCTTTTCAAAGCAACATTTGTCATGAACAATGTGCATTTCTGAGCTTGGGCTCATGCACGTTCACTTCCCTATATTGACACTCAGAGGAATATTGGACACGTGCCGGTTTCTAAGAGATTACCATGCTGATTGACATAGACCATTCACCAGTGCTACTGTTCCATACTGGTTCAGGAAATACTGTAGAATTGAATTGCTTTATATTCCTTGGCAAGCAACATCGGGTAACTACACCAAGCTGAGTTTCACATATTCTCTTTAGCTCACCATATGCAGGAGTCTTCTCCTCCAGAACTACCTTTTGCAGATATCTCCTTGGATGCTCTAGTACATGAAGTAGTTAAGCATCACTCAAGTTGCGGACCCTCAAGCTCTTCATTCCTACCATGGTAAGAGAAAATCATAGTTGTAGATGCCATGTTCATGCCAAATGCTTGTCATCTACCAGATAAGGCAGCAATAATCTCACTGCTGGCCGAGACACACTGGGAACAAGCTCTCTCCCACTTCTTTTTTTTTTTTTTTTTTTTTTTTTTTTGAGAAAAAGGATATCACAAAACAAGAACACAAAAGTTAGTATCAATAGAAATGTTCGACATATGTCACTGTGCTCTTGTGCATGGGATTCTCAAGTGTGTCTATGCACGGCCGTGTAATGTGGCCCTATATTAATGCATACTTTGGAAATGCATGACCTAAATGGTGCAAAAGACAGGGTTGTGCAAGGAGCACATGGTTGTTGCTCGTTCGAGGCTTTCGATGTTATTTGTGGAGGTTGATGCCGACCTTGGTGGAGGTATCCATTGAGTCTCGAACTGATGTAATCCTCCTTATTGGAGTCCATTTTAGAACATCATTTGGCACTGTAGAGGTCACTTCAGGCGTCTTTCTCTTTGGATGCTTTCTGAACTGTGGTATCCAGTGTGGTTGATGCTTTGGTTCGGTGGAGGCTACTTGCACTTTTGGCTTCCAAACCCATATCCTTTTTGCATGTCTTCCTACTAATGTTGAAGAGCTGATTTGATCTTCCGTTGGTCTCTGTACGTGGTTCTTACCCTTTTCTCTTTTTGGCTTCTTTGTTGAAACCTTTTGCATGTGGGAGAACAAAGGTTGTTGTGGGTGTAGGAGCTTCTTAGGTACCCACATCTGTAATTGCCCTTGTTGAGCTGCAGCTAACTTCTTAGGCACCCAAACTTGTTGGATATC
Organism: Ceratopteris richardii; assembly: GCA_020310875.1. Classification (NCBI taxonomy): domain Eukaryota; kingdom Viridiplantae; phylum Streptophyta; class Polypodiopsida; order Polypodiales; family Pteridaceae; genus Ceratopteris; species Ceratopteris richardii. The sequence goes on along the minus strand of CM035418.1, from coordinate 1,664,349 downwards.
TTGTGATTGAGCTTGTCTGAGCTGCTTCCTTCGTCTTCTGGCCTGGTTAGTGTGCATGGATGGGATTTGTGGGGGTAAGGCTGGTGGTTGCTCTCCTTTGCGTACCCAGATTTGCTTCATGCCCGGAACCGCTTTTTTATCGAATGGTGTCTTTCTATTTGATGTAGCAGTTGTCGTGAACGGTTGTGTTTGCTTGTGTGGTGGGCTCACTACTGTGGCTACTTGAGTCTTTGGAGAAGAAGAAAGATCCACCCGCCTTCGAACCTGGTCTTCCACGATTGACTCCTTCTGCATCATAGAGCTTTTGACACATACAACATCTTCTTTCATATGATTAGTCTTGGAAGAACTAAGAGAGTGTGTGGTGCCATGATTTAGGAGCATGCAGTTCTCTAATTCTAATGTGATGCATTGTTCATGTACCCAAACTTGAAGAATTTGACTTCTTAGGTTTAAGTTAACTGCATGGTCATAGATCCAATCTTGACCCAAGACAAGTGGTTCTGTAAGGTTCTCATCTTGACATACTAGCACTTTGACTTTCATTGGAACATCTTGAAGGTAGATGGGAAGTTCCACCTCGCCCAAACAAGGGGTTTCCACACCTCCCAATCCTATGAGATAAGCTTCTATGGGATTGATGTTCAACCCCAAGTCTTGGCAGTAGGAAAGTCTAACTGCACTACTTGCTGCACCTGAGTCAATCAATGCTTTCACCGTCCTTGCACCCTTCCCTTGTCCTATCTCTATGGTCACAAAGGGTCTTCGGTCAATGACCTGAGAAGTCGCTATGTCTGACTTTTGACACATATCCATGTGATATTTTGGGGCTTTTGAGTTGACTTCTAGGCCTAATCGCCTTAACTTATTTCGCCTAATACGCTCTCTGGCCTCTACCTGTGCTTCTTCTCTCACTCTTAACTCTTCTTCTTTTCGCTTCTTCACAGTGTTGAGTCTCATTAGCATATCCTCATTAAGAGGTTCTTGATATAGCTTGACTCTACAACCACTAATATAGTTTGGCAAGATATCTCCTTCTAGAGTGGCCAACTGAACTGCACCACTAGTGGAAAGTCTATTAATGATCATGGGTCCGTATCCTCTTTTTTCCAACTTGCGGGCATGTTGTTTTAGTGTGTATACCAACACTAGATCTCCCTCTTTCAATCCCTTATCCTTGATGTGTGCATCAAAGTATGCCTTTTGCCGCTTCTTTGCAGCGTAGATGCCTGCTGCCGCTCGTAGCCTCGTCTCACCCAAGCGTTCGAGATCAAAGATCCTAGAGGACAATTCATGCCCATTCCACTCATACTCTTGTGCTACTTTTAAGGCAGGGATTAAAAAATCTAATGGTAGCATAGCTGTGTACTTGAGCCGTAATGACTCAAGGACTTGTACCAATGAGACTATACCTCGATTGCAATACAAGTGCATATAGTGGAGTCCTTTGCACACATTTAATTATCAATCCGAAGGAATGACTTACCAAGTGTATGAAGACATTTGCACACGTGATAGAAAATGAAGTGAGTTAACTATCCAAGCAAGAGAAAAGACCAATACTACCCACACCTACTGATAAACTGGAAGTGTTGCCGCAAACCTACTTTCAGCAGTTTTGGTTTTTTGAGGTTTTCTCCCAGCCCAGAGCTCCGAACATAGTCAATAGGGTACTCGTTTCGAAGCTCTCGACGAGACGAATCCAACGGTGGTGGTTTCACTCAATTCTGACCACTCTGCTGCAAGTTATGGCAGAAACAGTGAATTACGGGAACTACTAACACCCGCGTTTTTGCTTCTCCTAGCTTACGCACGCACTACAGCCACTCAAAACAAGGGGAAAGGGGTAGACAACAGTCCTACACTTGCATTTCAAGCATCACACACACATACATGAGCAAAATGAAGATCAAAATCAGCAAGGAAGAGGCAAACTCGAAATTTCAGAAGTGCTCTTCTTCACAATGACAAGAAGTGTCCTTTACAATGAGTCACTTTTGACTTATATACTAGTGCCCTAAGTTTGGTCCTTTCACACAAGAGACCGGCACTTTATTCACTAAAATGCTAACTTCCTACTAATGTACATGGGTAATTCACTAATCTTCTGAGGGGATGCATCTAGAGGACTCCTCTAGTGCATTTACAACGGAAAATATATACAAAAGTGGTTATGTTACAAAAAATTGTGTGTCCAAATCGGAAAAATTTCGGGGCCCGTCTTTTTTCTCTGCTTTGTGCGCTCTTTCGCTCTGCAACACTCTCCCCCTCTTCGTCTCTGTCGTCCCTTGACAGACTTTGCTTCGCGAACGCGTCCCGTGGGTAGTGTTGTCTGCTTCTTGATCTTGCTTTTCTCCGCACGCTCCCCTTGGTCAGTATTGTCTGCAGTTAAACAGACATGCAGATTCGATGGCCTTCTTGATTCAAGCTCTACAACTCGAGAGCCTGATGTAGTTGTCTTGCCTGTTGACTCGGGTTGCCACGCACGCCACCAGTGACTAGGAATGTGATGTTCTTAGTCACCCTCTTCAACTTTTCAGCCTCTACCCCTTTCTAACTTTTGGTCCTACTCTGATGTTTGAAAAGTCCATAACTCGGGACCCTGGGGTTTAGCTTTGTAGCCTGGTGCGTGCCCCTGCGGGGCTCTGTGCAGAGATGGGTGTTGCGCCCCTGCGGGGCTTCCTGCAGATATATGTTCTTTTTCTCTTCTTAATGAATAGGTTTGGACTTTGATCTTCTTCTTCTTTTCTTCTTGCTTGATTGTCCCTCTACACGTCCCTCCTCCTGAACTCTGTCGTCCTCGACAGGCTTTCTGAGGCGACGCGTGTATGTTTGAATGGCGGTTTGCTCTCGTTGGTTCAGCAGATTTGCATGACATATCATAAATTCCTTCCATTGCTTTGACTTCACTCCGTCTTCTGGCGCCTGTCTGTGATCAGCGAAGAAGCTAGTTTCATAGGCCACCAGTCTTGCATTTAAATTGGAAGTCATCTTTACAAAAATTTCCGAATCGATTTCAAAGAAGCCGGTGAAGAATGCTTCTTCGAAGGTCTGCATATACGTCGATGGCAAAAACATAAGGCGGGAATAGTATGCCATAATGGTGAGTCGGCTCGGAATGGTTGATAGATCAAAAATGAGGGCTTCCGACCCTTGCGTAATGCCAATGAAATTCAAAAATGTGTACTTCGCATGCTGGAAGACCTTCAACACTGTGATGAGCATGCTAAATATTTTATTTGTCATTTTGACTGCTAAGTCCGGCACTGTAGCATATTTGGCGATCCAAAATTCCATGGTCTTTACCATATATTCTTCAGTGGGAAGATAATTATGTGGCGGACTAGGTAGTAACGGGTAATTTAGCCACTGATTATTGATGGAGCCTTGACGCTGTGCTTCCCAAAATTGCGTCCAAGAGCGTCTGCGGGGTACAGGACAAAATGATGGATTTACCTGAAGCGCATAGGGTGATGCTTCCCACTGTACCTGCAAAGTCGGATTTTTCTCCAAAATTTTCCTTCGCCATATGGGATCCGCCTTCTCAAATTCCTCTTGAGTATACTTGAAAGTGTCATGCTGGAATTGAAGGTTGTGGTCCGGATCTTTATTCGTGGTAGTCTTTATGTACATGCGCGTCTGTTCTTTAAGTAGACCATATGGTACATTGAAGGGCTTCAAAATTTGATCTAGCTGTTTATTGTCTATGCGAGCCTCTTTCATTATTTGTATTATTTGATCTTCAAAATCAGCAGTGAGCTGGGACACCAGTAGTGCCCTTTCTGGTCTGCTCAATTCTGCAATGTCGCATGTGTTAGGTTCTAGTGGAACCTCCTTTTCCGCCCTTATTGGTGAATGATACAAGGGGGGAGAGAGAGGACATACCTCTTCCTCCACAGTAGCCGTGGTTTCTGGAGGAACTACTGGTGTCCCTTGTTTCTCTTTTAGCTCAATCTGCTCCTGCAGCTGTTTAATGATGTCATCTTTATTCTTGAGCTCCTCTTCAGCCTTGGTAAGTTTTTCTTGGTGTTTGATTAATTCCTGTGCCACAATATGCATGTGATCTGTGTCTTCCTTGCACTGTCGGAAATAATCTTTCTCGGCTTTTTTCCATTTCTTTCGTAGAGCTGCAGTATCATTCATATATTTCTGTTCCCATTCTGCAACTGTCTCTTGCTCCTGTTTGAGCTGTTCTGTCATCTTTGTCAACTTTGCTTCCATGTCTTTTATGTCCTCATTCGTTTTGTCAAGATTTGTCGATGGTTGATCACTGAGGAGAGCTGTCATTAGCTCTTTGTTTCTGTCTCTGAGCTGGTCTGCTTCTTCCATGCTCACCTTTAGCTGCGACTCGAGTACTTTGCTACGAGTCTGTATTCTTGTTTTCTCTTTTTCTATTACTTCCAGTTTCTTCGTCAGCTCCAACACTTGCTCTTTCAGGTGGGCATTCTCCTTCTCTAATGTTTTGCATTGTGTTTTGGTTGTTTTTATCTCCTCCTGTTTCTTCAACACCTGAGCTTCTACTTTAGATAATTTCTTTTCCAAATTCATACCTTCTTTTTGAAGCTTTTGTTTGTCGAGCATGGCCTGGTCGTAATCTTCATCAGCATCAAGCATTAACTGTTGAGTGTCTAGTGCAGTGCGAATCATATCCTGCACCACAGGCTTGAGCTGAGCTATGTCCACGTTCAACCATGTCTTTGTTACATCCGGTGTTTCTCCTGTTTGTACATCTTGGCCCTGTGCTACGTGAATCAATTCTTGGTGTGGTTGTCGGACCTGTAGTTGTACTTTACATTCTGCTTCCTTTTCGACCGTTTTCCGAACTTTCGTGGCACTCCCTTGAAAAGTTACATCCAGAGGGGACGGTTCTGCCACAACCCTAAGTGGTGTGAAGGGTTCTTCGTCCTCTTTCTCTTCTTCTTGAGGCTTGTCCTCAGATATCATTGCATGCGTCTCAGCTTCAGACTTCTCCTCCTTTGTGTGAGTGATGGAGGCATCCTTCGTTTGCATAGTGTTTTGCCCTTCTTCTTCTGCCTTCTCTGTGGTTGCGTTCTGTTCTGCCAGCAATGATTGACTTTTTTCTTTGTTGTCAAGTTGGGCTTCGTCATAATTGACTTCGTTTAATTCGGCCCACTGGCCATCATCTTTTGATTCACTTTTAATATCTACATCCAGTAACGATGTAGTTTGCTTTTCTTGGGCGTCGGATCCGAAACTTGAGTTGTCTAGCCCAATCTCTCGATACCTGTGTACCTTAGTAAGTTTTCTTTTGGGTTTTTGCACTGTTGCAGCCTGTTGATAATGATGACCTTGCACTGGGAGATTGATTTGCCCTTCTGTATACTTGTGAGTCTCCTCCAGTGCTTGAGTTAAATCTTCTTCCGTAATTTTCCTGGGTCCTTGAGTGGTGGTGGTGGGCAGCACATGTACTCTCTTTGATTGTGGTGCTTCTTCTTCTTTCTGCAGAACTTCTCTAGGCCGCTTTGTACCTCTCATGGTTCCTCTCATCCGCGGTTGCGAACTTGTCTCTGTTTCTTCTGCTTGTTTACTTCCTTTCTTGTGTTTAGGTACTGTAGCACTCTTGACGTATTGAGCCAGCTCCACTGAAGATGGCATCTCCCGCAAATATTCGCGCATGCCCAATGCATGGTAAATCATGATTGTGAGGGCAGTAGTTCCATTGAGGAATTTCTTATTTTCCCATTTCTTTTTGGCCTCAAACAATCTTTCTTGCACATATGGGGTAAGATTTACTTGATTGCCAATTTGTTTTATGGCATGAGACAATAACTGGACAATAATTTTTTGAGGGGCCGTGTATCGGTTCATGCTCGGAAAACAAAAATGTTGGTGAATCAATCTGACCTCCTCTTCAATGTCCACTCTGTTAATGTCGACAAAGGTTCTAGTATTTGCTCCACGAATTTCTTCTTTGGCCGTATTGACACCATCTTTCTCCCATTGAAAAGCTTCTTTAATTAAGTCGTGGGAGAATTGCACGACTACCCATTCACCATTCTTATCCATCACATTGGCTTCTGGCACCAATGGATCATGTAGTGCTGGTCTTAAAGTGTTCATAACCTGTGTGCATCGTTGGAAGTCCGGCTTGTAGATGGGTAACTCAAAATATTTGTGAATTCCTGCTTTCTTCATGATATCAATTGTAGATGGCATGCCATGCAAAATCTTGAAGTCCTGGGACATGATCGGAAAGTGGTGATCTGTGTCCATAATCTTTATGTTGGCCAAAAAGAGATACTCTTCCACAGGCTGTTCATCTCTGAACCAATGTCCTTTTGCTTTCGTAAGGCATTGGGGAGGAAATTCCTGGACCTCCTCTTGGATTGTAGCTTCAGAGTCTTCAGAAGCCATCTGCACTTAATATAGAGTGTTAATCAGTATCCAGATATATTTTTTTAGCAATCCTCCTCCATGTGTTGATCAATAATTTACTATTGCTCCGAGTGCATGGTGCCGTCCCTTTCCCGTGGGTGTGAGAAGGGTAATACCTGAATTTTTATGTGTTTTTATATTTTTTGCTGAAAAGAAAACATAAAAGTTAGTCCATAGCCGAAGCGGTTAGTGAATTTTTTGGAGTAATATTTTTATGTATGTACAAGTGCATTTCCCATTTCTCAAGGGAAAATGTGTGTGATTATTCTGAAGTTAGAAAAAAAAGTGTGCCGAATGCTTGGCCTTGTAATATGGCCCTATCATGCGTACTTTGGGTGCATCAGACACGACATGAGTGCAATCGGGTGCTTTGTCTCCTCGATCATCTGCTCCTTGTGGTAGTTTTGGTTTCCAGACCCATTTTGAGAACACTGAGATAGGTCTCTGGGTTTTCTCAACTCGTGCAGCTCTTCGTGTTCCATTTGCCTTATCCACAGTCCGATGGAATTTGACATTGCTTTGTGATCTTTTCTGATGATTCTCTGGTGGTGGTGGCCTTTGCCTCGTCTCCTGTGGCGTTTCCATCTTGGTCTTCACATTCTGTTTAACTGCTTGTATGACCTTTTTGGGAATCCATATCTGATGTCGAGATCGTTGAGCTTCAAGCAGGGGCTTGGCGATCCATACTTGTACTGATTCTCTTCGTTTGCAGTTCTTTGTAGCTGATTTGGTGATGTCCGTTTCCTTCTTCAAAGCGCTTGTAGACATTTTTTGACTCTGTACCTGATCCTTTCGTACCCATATATATTTGGGTGGTGGTCTGTTCGAATATCTGCTTGTTGGTTTCCAATAGTTCGATCTTCGGATACTTTGAGCCTGTTTGGGAGAGAGCGTCTCCTCGATCGTTGGCTGATCTTCATTTTCTTCGGGTAGCTTCGACACTACAGGGGTTGTCGGACTGATTAAAGTTTCAGTTTCTACACATTTGCTTTTTGAGGGTTGAGCACAGTCGCTACTAGCTTTCATAGCTTCTTGAACTTCTTCTGATCTAGGTATTGATATGGCGTGATTACACGGTTTCTCTTCAAGCAAGCTGAAAACTTCCTTATGCCCTATCGTGGCTGAAATATATCCTTGAGCTAGATGGATACATGCTTCGGTTTCAATGATCCAGTCTTGTCCTAGAATGAAGTCTTCTATTAAATCGTCATCCTCACATACTAGGACTCTTTGTTCCATGGAGGAATTTCCTATGTGAAGGGATACATTAGTTGTTCCAATACAATCTAGGGTGTGACCTCCAATTCCTATTAGTTTGGCTTTCGTGGGATTCAATTCTAATTGCAGTTCATTTGCTATTCTCTTTCGCATGTAGCTAAGGCCTGCTCCTGAGTCGATCAGTGCGTCTATCAATTGATACTCCGTCTTACCAATTCCTAGGTTTAGGTAAGGTTGTGTTTTACCTATAACCGTTGTGTCACCATTTTTGATCTGGTAGTTTGCCATAGGGATGGGCTCTTCTCCTTGGAGATAGCGTTCACCTCTTTGCCTGATCCACTCCTTGCGTTTTCTAATGCGTTCTAGGGCTTCCTGTCGTGCTTCTTCTCGTATTCGTTCTTCTTCCCTTTTTCTACTTTGGGCTCCCAACAGTCTAGCTAGCATTTCATCGGTCAGAGGCTCCATAAATCGTTTCACTCGGCATCCACTGATGTAATTAGGAAGAATGTCTCCGTCTAGTGTGGCGAGATTGACTGCACCACTAGTGGAGATTCGATTTATGATCAGGGGTCCATATCCACGTTTCTGTAGTTTCTTTGCATGCTGTTTTAGGGTGTATACTAGGACTAAGTCGCCTTCTTTTAGTCCCTTATCTTTAATATGTGAGTCATAGTATGCCTTTTGTCTCCGTTTAGCGGCATAGATGCCTGCTACCGCTTGCAATCTAGTCTCATGCAGCTTTTCAATTTGATCTAATTGCTGAGACAATTCATGACCGTTCCACTCATATTGCTGGGCTACTTTTAATGTAGGCACTAAGAAGTCAATTGGCAAAATTGCATTCTGCCCGTACACTAGGTTGAAAGGTGTAGTTCCAATGGCCGTTTTGTATGCCACCCGGAAGGCCCAAATTGCGTGATGCAATTGTTTGTCCCAATCTGACCTTCCATTATTGACAATCTTTGTCAATACCGTACATAGTACCTTGTTGGAACTCTCTGCCTGACCATTGGCTTGGGGATGGTATGGGGCAGATTTCTTATGGATTACTAGGAATTCATTCATAAGTGATTCTATTACCTCATTTAGGAAGTGTGTTCCTCGATCACTCACAATCTCAATAGGTAATCCAAAACGCGTGAAAATATGCTCAAAGAGAAATTTTGCAGTTGTTTGAGCATCATTCTTTCTAGTAGCCTTGGCTTCTACCCACTTAGTCAGGTAATCGGTGGCTACTATGATGTACTCTGCATGTGATCCTTTCGCAGGTGGGTTGATTGGTCCTATGAAGTCAATTCCCCACTTGGTAAATGCTCTCGCACAAACCATGGGTCTCAAAGGCATGTCATCTCTTCTAATGGGATATTTTGCTCTCTGGCATGTTTCGCAGCTTCTCACATATGTTTCAGCATCCATGTGTAGAGTTGGCCACCACAAGCCTGCAAAGAGAATCATCTTGACCGTTCTATCTGCTGAAAAATGTCCTCCCGCAGCTCCTGCGTGTGCCATTTCTAATATGGGAAGGTATTCTCCTTCATGAACACATAATCTGAGTTGATTGTCTCTTCCTCGTCTAAACAGTTGTTTCCCCATTATCACGTAATCCTTGCTCAATTCTTCTAGGGATCGCTTTCTTGCTAGGCTAGCTCCTATTTCGTGCTCCTTCGTTTTGAGGAATTGCACTAATGTCTTACTCCAATTAGGCGCTATGGTAGAAAATGGTAAGGACACGTGATCCTCAGGGCTAGTTTCCTGGCATTCCATACAAGTACTTACATACTCGTGAACGTCCTTGGACATATCAGGCCAATATACGCCTATTTTTTTTAATTCGCGTATTGTTCCGTGCATCCCTTGATGGGTTTTCCACTTGTTGACATGTGCTTGCTGAATTAGTTGCTTCTGTTCATCCTCCTCGACACATCTCAATAAAACTCCGTTAGGTTCCTTATAATACATGTTTCCTGCGACAATGTGTAAGTTCCTTGATTGAAAAATTTCTTTTTTGCTCTTCTTGTTGATTGGGTGCTGAGGGCCATGAGTGAGTATGGGAATTAATCGTTCCGCCCACTTAGGACATACTTCAAGATTGAACAAATATGTATCTGGTAATTCATCCGGTACTCCGTTAGGTGGCTCTCCGTGTTTTAACCTAGAAAGGTGGTCTGCTCTCACATGTGTGTTTCCTTTTTTGACCACTACCTCAAAGTCAAACTCCATTAGTAACAAGAACCATCGTACCAATCTCCCTGTGTTGCAAGGCTTATTGACTAGATACAACAAGGCTTGATGGTCAATGAAGAATTTGAACTTGTTGGCTAAGAGGTAATGTCTAAACTTCTTCACTGCGTAGACCATTCCTAAGCCCTCTCTTTCCGTAGTCGTGTAATTTCTCTCTGCTTGGTTTAATTGTCTACTCGCGTAAGCGATTGGATGATCAAGCTTTCCTTCATCGGCCGGTTGAGCCAGGATACATCCAATTGCATAGTTAGAAGCATCAACATGAATATGAAAAGGCTTGTTCCAGTTGGGTGATTTTAGAATTGGGGCTGTACTCAGCCTCTTTTTAAGCTCGTTGAAGGCCTTCTCACACTCGTCCGTCCAAGTGAACTGAGTCAAGAGACCGTATAAGGGTTTAGCTATTATGGCATACATGTGAATAAACCTACGGTAATATCCACAGTGTCCCATAAAGGCTTGCACTTCTTTCGCATTCTTGGGTCTTGGTAAGTCCAATATGACTTTAATTTTATCCTCATCTGTAGATATTCCATTCTTTGAAACAATGTGTCCTAGGATTTTTCCTTGTCTTACCATGAAGACACATTTCTCAGGGTTCAAGCAAACTCTATACTGTCTACATTTATTGAATATTTTCCGCAGTTCCGGTATGTGGTCTGGTCGTTGATTTGAGTATGTACACAGATCATCCACGTATACTTCCATGCTTTTTCTCAGAAATTCTTTGAAAACATGATACATCAGTCGTTGGAAGGTGGCTGGCGCATTTGTGAGCCCGAAAGGCATCACTCTAAATGCGTAGATTCCCCATTCAGTCGCGAATGCGGTTTTATGCTGGTCCTCAGTTGCAATAGCTACTTGGTTATAACCAGAGAATCCATCCAAGAAGCTATAGACCTCCTTGCCGGCAACTCTTTCCAAAAGATGATCTGTGATGGGTAAAGGGAAACTGTCGCGTATAGTTGCTGCATTTACTTTTTTTAAGTTGATACACACCCTTAGCTTTCCGTTTTTCTTGGGCACTACTACTATTGGCGATACCCATTCTGTGTGTTCTATCTCATAAATGAATCCTGCCTCTAGTAATTTGTCAATTTCTTCCTTTATTTTCGCAGCGTAAACTTCGTTATACGTGTAAGGGCGTTGTTTAGAAGGTTTCGCATCTGCTGTCATAGGGATTCGATGAGCGCATATGCTAGGTTCTACACCCTTAAGGTCTTTGTACGTCCAAGCAAATACATCTCGGTATTCTCGGATGAGGTGTATGAGATCCTCTTCTTCTTCTTCCGATACATCTTTTCCAATATACGTGCACCTCTCTTCTCCGTCTTCTATCGTTACAACCACTTTTTTGGTTTGTTCTTTGTTATCATAGGCTTCTCCGTCTCGTGCTTCTCGTTTAGGCATTTGAGTTGCTATTTTCCTTTCTTCCACTTCGTATCTTTTAAAATGTTCTGGAACTTCGAAGTGGTCTGGTTCAGGTTCCACTTTACTTGTGTCCTCTCTATGCTCGTGCATTCTTGGGATGGTGTCAATTGCTAAGACTTCTGTCGGTTTTTCTTTTGATTCTTTTTGCATATTTTCTAAATGTTGTTCTTCAGAGTCGAACTCTGGTTCCATTTCTATGCTTTCGTATTCTTCTTTCCCCTCTTCCTCTACAATTTCTCCTGCTTCTACTTCTTGGAGGACAACCATGTAGAGGTTCACATCATATCCTTCCTCGTCTATACAGTCGTTCATCGTCAATACTTCCTCATTCACACAAACGTCTAATGTGGCTAGGATTTCCATCCAGCCATGTGGTTCGAAGAGTTCATCTGAAAAAATTTGAGGCATATAGTCAGGGTCTTCTATCGATCGATAATTAGGATGCCCTATTGGCCACATTTGTTTTTTATACTCCTCCTTCTTGGCTTCTTTGCACATCCACAACTGGGCATCCTCATACATCCAAGATTGGTTACTTGATCCAGCACTGTGAATGGATAGGTCATCTTCCTCTTTGTGGACTGGATTCCATTGTAATGGAGGGACATCCCGATAAGCGAATGTGTGCAGGTTTATCTTGGTGGTGTTCCCTTGATGTTGGAGATATAATGAATCTCTGCCCCAATCTTGTACTACTCGCATCTGTCGCATGAATGGTCGTCCTAATATCATTTCGTAATTGTTTGCTTTTTCGAACTTACATATGGCCAATGTGTGTTCAAACTCTACTCCACACGTGGTTAACCTAATTCCTTCCAATATTCCTAGGGGTTTCTCTACATGTCCATCTGCTAATTGTAGCTTCATGCGAGTGGGTCGTAAGGCTGGTTTACCCCACTTTTCCCAAATTTCCTTCGTTGCAATTCCTACTCCAGCTCCAGTGTCTAAGATGGCCTTGGTCATGTACCCATTGTAGGTGACAGGTAAGCACGTATTGCCTTCATCTCCTTCGCTAAATTCTCCTACTTTATCAACTGGAACTTGTATTGTGGAGTGGTTTTCTTTTTCCTTTCCTTTCATTTCTCCTTTCTCTGCCGGTGGCTCTATCTGATTTGCTAGCTGTCTCCATAGATGTGGTCTAAGTTGAAGCAACTCTTCCACCGTCAATTTGCATTGCACCTTCGTTTTCTTAAGTTCTGTTAGGTTGTGTGAACTCTCTTCTGAATTTCCTTTTCCTTTCCCATGCACTGTGGGTGCTCGTATTATTATAGACTCTCTTTCATATTCTCCCATGTAGTTAGGCAACGTTGAAATGCTCATGGTTTCCTCTCTTCCTTTATCAAATCTTGACACTTCCTCATATGCTTCCTCTAGGTTATGATCATGGTGACTATCTGCTCCAATTATTTCCTCAAAAGGAGGTGGACTGATTCCATCCTTTTTCCATTGCTCTTCTCTAATTCTTTTCCACAAATCTTTGGACCAATCTTCCTCTAGGTCGGGTATTATGGATACCCGTTCTTCTTGAGATTTCATTCGTTCATTTCGATCATCTTCCTGACTAGATTCCTTATCCTTAGGTTGTATGCACGCGTCATATAGTTCCTGTGCGACCCTTGTTTCAGGTAAAATTGGGATAGTCTTTTCTAGAGTCGCCTGAGCTACTTCGATGAGTTTTTTGCATATCGACAATCTTTCTTTCTCTAATTCCCCTTGAGGATAGAGTTTTTCATGTTGCTCTAGGTTTGGTCCCATTTTGATTCTAGCTTGGTATGCTTTTAGCCACATGTCCAATTCCTCTGGCTTTGGGTCAGCTAGAATTGAGCCTGGCTTCTTTTCCTCTGAGCTAATTGGTGGTGTATCAGGGGTCTCCTTATGCGTTTGTTGTTCGCTATGTTTTCTAGAACCCTTCGCTTGTTTTTTGCTGTCTTGGCTCCTGTTTCTTGCCCATTTCTCTTTGAGCTTTTCTCGTCTTTCTTTCCATTTTTGTACTTTGGTGTTTTGGGTATTCTCACATGAGTTCTCTGCATCCTCGACTATCTGAATGTTAGCGTCTCCTGCTTTATTGTTCTCTAGTTTCTCTTCAGGTTGTTTTCCTGTTTGTTGTTTTGCTTGAGCTCTAGTAATAGCTTTCAGCGGTACAGTGTACTCCTTATCACTTCCGGATTCTTCTATGACCTCTATTACGTTGATCGGTGCAGGACCTTGAGTTTTTGTAGGGTTCTTAGGGCAATCTCTGAAAAGATGTTCTTTCCCACAATCACTACAATATCCTTCCCAAATCCTGGGTGGTGGAGGGTTGTAAGGTCGAGGACACTCCCGAATGAAGTGATCCCCTCCGCATCTATAACATGGTCCTCTCTGCACGGGTGGTCTAATAGGAGGTCTCAATGGTTGTTGTGTTTTGGGCACTGTATACATTAAAGTTGCAGTTTCCGCTCCATAATTCTGATCAAATCCTTCATATCCATAATAGGCCACGTCATATGCTGGTTCATATTCCATCATGTTGGCTTCATATGGATAGTACTCTCCTGGTGGAGGTTCATACCCTTGGTTGGTTGATTCTACATTGGTCGCTATTGAAGCTGGTATTATGGCTCTTTCCAAGTTTTCTTCTGGTTGCGTATACTTCACAGGTACAACTTGTTGAGGTTGTGACAATTGGGGTCCCAAAACTGGTTGTGGTGGTGGATACGGTGCTTGCTCATATTGTCTTGGAACTCCTACCGGATACGGGTTGTATCTAGGCATCTCCCTACCAAGCTCTCTAGGTGGGTATCCATAAGGTCGGTATTGTGGTGGATTGACAGGTCGTGTTTGCCTATTAAAGGGACAGTTCTCAGTTGTATGATTGGTATATTTTTGCTCGATGTGGCAGTATGAAGAAGTCCCTTGTTGTTGCTGTCTGTTGTATGGATACATTGGTTGTGCACCGGCTCCTCCTCTGGTACACAAGTGTGTGGGATGTTCTCCTCCACATAAGTTACACCTCCTCAACATGGACACTCTTTGAGCTGGATATTGGTAAGCTCTCTGTCCTTGGACTCCTAGTTTCTTAGCTAATAGTTCTGCTAGTTCTTCCATATTACTAGAATTGGACGTCACTGTGCTTCTTGAGTCTTCTGATTTTGTGAGGTCGGTAGTACCTTTGAGGTCCTCAGCAAGGTTATCTTCCAAGTCGATGCACTCTTGAAGACACTCACTCAATGTTTGCAGCCTTTTTACATACACTAGGGTTCTTAGGGTCCCGTTAGAGAGTCCATCCAAAAATAATGAAATCATCTTTTGTTGAGTCGGTCTCTCAGCCGTAGGGCATCTATCCACGTATTGATTGAATCTTCGGGCAGCAGTCTTCACCGTTTCTTTAGGGTTTTGTTTAAAGCTATGGATTAAAGATGCAGAATTGTGTTTAATCCCTCTCTTTGTGAATTCTCCTATGAATTCTTGAAAGAATTGTTCCATGTTTCCAAATCGATTGGGATCTAGAGGTTGGAACCAAGTTAGAGCTGTTCCTGTGAGGGTGAGTCCAAAAGACTCATACTGCACAAAGAAGTCCTCTACTTGTTCTGCTCTTAGAACTTGTTTAAATTCGGCAATATGATCATATGGCTCCCCTGATCCATCATAATGGTTTCTCATAAACTTAGCTACTTGGATTGGTCTCAATCTCCTCATTGGTTCAGGCGGTCTGGGCATTACAGGGAAGACTGGGGCAACTGGTCGTGGTGGAGGCATTCCTGGCTGTCCTCCCACAGGTGGTCGTGGTCTGACCGGTGGTCGGAAATGGTTCCCCATCCCTGTGTAGGTCTGATTATGTGTGTGCTCACCTGGAGTTGCAAACTGTACATGAGTACGGTTGGGCACACTTCTTTGACTGGTCTGTCCTGATGTGGTATGTTCCGTCTCTGGTTGATTTCCAAAAGGATTCTGCGAGGTAGTTGCCTGCTCCCTCTGAGGAAATACAGGCGCCCCCATATATCTCAGCCGAGCCTTGTCTAGGACACCTACCGGCCAATATCTTCTTTGATTCTTATCTAGGTAAGTGAGTCTAGTTTCGTCCTCTGGGTCTTTCAGCTCATAGAATGTCATGGGGCTCTCTCCTATTCCTTGAACAGGTACGTCAGTTTGAAGCAATAAGTCTGCTCCGTGAATCATGTAGACTTCCAACAGGTAGTCATCTTGAGGTATCAAGTCTCCTCTCAAGACCCGTGATACTTGTGATCTGCCTCTAGGGGTGGTCACTAACTCTTCAGAGTTGTTGGGATCCATGAACTCTCCTCTTTCATTGGTCCTCTCCGGAAATTCAGTTACTATGTAGATGTGACCCATTTTGTCAATGTAAGCACCTCCCTCGTATTTGACAGCTGGTCGTGGTATGATGGTGACATCTTGTGCTGTTGCCATTCTGGCAACGGACCTGTTTAAGCCATCCAGGTAGATTGGAATCTCCTGGGCATTTGTGGATACATATTGTAAGGAGGTACGGTAGTCTCCCTCAACAGTAGTCATGAAATTTCCTGCTGGTGTAGGTCCTTGCATGTCTTCTGAAGCCATAAGTAGCTCCTCTTCCGAGTCACTGGAAGTTTCTAAGTAGACTGAGTGATGACTAGCCTGGGCTGTACTCCCTACTGAGGATATGACACTCCTTCTACTACCTAGAACTCTTCCTGACCTCAAGTTCATTCACTCTCTGAGGCCTCTCTTTATGCTGCTTAGATTTACTTTGGACAGCTCTACCAATGATTCAGTTTGCTTGCCAAAAGAAGGGTTTACCTCTGGGCGATACCACACTTGGCGATACTGCTCTCGGCGATACGATACCAGAGCTCCAAACGATACGATACCAGACACCCAGACGATACGATATCAGTCTGGTGTCGCGATACCAGGTTTTAGTGCCAGACGATACGACACCAGATATTGTGTCGCGATACTCCACTGGGAAATACCACGATACGATACCAGCAGAGTAGACGTTACGATACTGGAGATAAGAGGCGATACGATCTCAATGTGGTGTCGTGATACGATGCTTGACAGGAGACGTTACGATACCACCGCAGTAAGTGAGATCGCGATACTAATCTTGGCGACACGATACCACCGAAGTAGTGTCGCGATACCAAGACACGCAGTCGACGATACGACACTTGAGAGGGCACGATCGCGATACTGAAGCAGTGTCGCGATACTGAAATAGTGTCGTGATACCACTGTATCAGGCGATACGATACCACTCGGTAAAGTGAGGTCGCGATACTAGAAACTTAGGCGATACGACACCACAATGGTGTCGCGATACCAAGTATTAGTATCGGACGATACGATACCAGAGATCGAGTGCGATCGCGATACCGACTCAGTGTCGCGATACCAGAATGGTGTCGCGATACCAAAGCAGGTATCAAGCGATACGATACTTCTGGCGAGTGTCGCGATACAAGGGAATTTTGGTATCGCGATACCAAAACTCAACCGATCGCGATACTCAAGCCAAAAGCAAGATTTTTTCCTATCTTTTTTTACCCCCTTGCTCTCCTCACTCTCCTCTTCCTTCCTAGACCTCTGTATCACACAAAAAGATAACTACGATATCAGTTTTTCCCCCCCGCGATACTGCGCAAACTTTTAATCATGCCTTTGATCATTTTTAAAGTGTTTGTGACAGATAATTTGAGAGAATGTTTACCTTGGTATTGTCTTGATTGCAATGTAAGCTCAAAACCTAGCTCTTACTGCCTGAATGCCACGATACCAAGTCCACGATACTGGTCGCTGCTCGCAAACGATACCAGAACACTGTGAAGTGTCAAATGAGCCAAATTTTTTTTGGTTTTTATACTTTTTGACTGAGCTTAAATTTTTTTGGGATTTTTGATGATTTTTTGAGGATTTTGACCTACTCCTACTCCTCTTTCCCTCACTTCTCCTCTCTTTCTAACCTAACCCTAACTCTTCCTTCTCTTCCCTCCTCCTACACTTAAACCTAAAACTTATCACACACACTTCAAGGATGAGAAGTGACAAGTGCTGAAAAGGAATACTACTCGTCAATGGACAAATTCACCTCTACAAGTACGATTCGATCACACTTGCTCTCTAACTATCACGAAGGCAACTTGGTGGAGTGCTTCCCCGGCAACGGCGCCAAAAACGTGTGTACTTGAGCCGTAATGACTCAAGGACTTGTACCAATGAGACTATACCTCGATTGCAATACAAGTGCATATAGTGGAGTCCTTTGCACACATTTAATTATCAATCCGAAGGAATGACTTACCAAGTGTATGAAGACATTTGCACACGTGATAGAAAATGAAGTGAGTTAACTATCCAAGCAAGAGAAAAGACCAATACTACCCACACCTACTGATAAACTGGAAGTGTTGCCGCAAACCTACTTTCAGCAGTTTTGGTTTTTTGAGGTTTTCTCCCAGCCCAGAGCTCCGAACATAGTCAATAGGGTACTCGTTTCGAAGCTCTCGACGAGACGAATCCAACGGTGGTGGTTTCACTCAATTCTGACCACTCTGCTGCAAGTTATGGCAGAAACAGTGAATTACGGGAACTACTAACACCCGCATTTTTGCTTCTCCTAGCTTACGCACGCACTACAGCCACTCAAAACAAGGGGAAAGGGGTAGACAACAGTCCTACACTTGCATTTCAAGCATCACACACACATACATGAGCAAAATGAAGATCAAAATCAGCAAGGAAGAGGCAAACTCGAAATTTCAGAAGTGCTCTTCTTCACAATGACAAGAAGTGTCCTTTACAATGAGTCACTTTTGACTTATATACTAGTGCCCTAAGTTTGGTCCTTTCACACAAGAGACCGGCACTTTATTCACTAAAATGCTAACTTCCTACTAATGTACATGGGTAATTCACTAATCTTCTGAGGGGATGCATCTAGAGGACTCCTCTAGTGCATTTACAACGGAAAATATATACAAAAGTGGTTATGTTACAAAAAATTGTGTGTCCAAATCGGAAAAATTTCGGGGCCTGTCTTTTTTCTCTGCTTTGTGCGCTCTTTCGCTCTGCAACAATAGCGTTCTGTCCGAAGACCATCTGAAATGGGGTGGCGTTGAGTACCGTTTTGTAGGCAACTCGATAAGCCCAAACAGCATGATGAAGTTGTTTGTCCCAATCAGAGCGTTTATTATTCACCAGTTTTGTCAATACATTACAGAGGATCTTATTGGTACTCTCGGCTTGTCCGTTGGCTTGTGGGTGATAGGGGGTAGATTTCTTATGTGTCACCAAGAATTCTTGGAGAAGATTTTCAATGACTTCATTCAAGAAGTGTGTGCCTCTATCGCTCACCAACTCTATTGGTAGTCCATATCTCGTGAACACATTCTCGAATAAGAACTTAGCCGTAGTCTGCGCATCATTCTTTGTTGTGGCTTTGACTTCTACCCACTTTGTAAGGTAATCTGTGGCTACAATGATGTACTCTGCATGGGAGTTTCTAGCTGGGGGGTTAATAGGACCTATGAAGTCTATGCCCCACTTCGAAAATGCACGTCCTCCCATCATTGGCCTCAAGGGCATCTCGTCTTTTCTCACTGGATATTGTGCACGTTGGCATGTGTCACATTTCTTCACATAGGTATGTGCATCCATATGAAGAGTGGGCCACCAAAGTCCTGAGAATAGAATGGTCTTGATCACTCGGTCAGGACCAAAATGTCCACCTGCAACACCGTTGTGTGCACTTTCTAAGACTTTCAAATAATCTGATTCGTGAACGCACAGTCTTAAGTAACCATCTTTGCCTCTTCGGTATAGGTTGTCTCCTACTAGGGCATAGCCTTGAGCCTCTTGCTCCATGCTTCTTCTTCTTGCTAGACTAGCCTCTTTAGGTAATTTTCCCGATCTCATAAACTCTACCAATGGAGCACTCCACTCTGGAATTAAAGACACTTGATAAAGGGTCGCATACTCCACTGGGGGTCTCTCTCTGCACCTTGGACAATTCTTAATCCACTCATGTATTTCTTTGTCCATGCTAATCCAATACACTCCTAAACGCTTTAGATTCTGCAATGTTCGTTGTTTAGAATAGTGATTTCCTAGCATTCCTTCATGGGCTTGCTGCAACCAAGTACTATGTTCATCATCCTCCACACAACAAGCTAATACACCCTCAGTATCTTGTTTGTACATGCTTCCTGCTAATATGTGATATTTTTGTGATTTTACAATTTCTTCTTGTGATGTTTTCACACTCTTATTTGCAGGGCCAAAGGTTAGGACTGGTACCAACTTATTTGCCCATTTAGGAACAACTTCTAAATTGAACAGATAAGCATCGGGTAATTCGTCAGACACTCCTTGCGGTGACTCTCCTGAAGTGATGCGAGAAAGGTGATCTGCCCGAAGGTGGGTTCTACCTTTCCTGACAACAACTTCAAAGTCATATTCCATTAGTAAGAGGAACCATCTTACTAAGCGTCCAGTATTGCAAGCTTTATTGACCAAATATAACAAAGCTTGATGATCAGTGAAAAACTTGAACTTGTTGGCCAATAAATAGTGTCTAAACTTCTTCACAGCATATACCATGCCTAAGCCCTCTCGCTCAGTTGTGGTATAGTTCCGTTCAGCTGCAGTGAGCTGTCTACTAGCATATGCTATGGGCAAATCTAAGTTTCCTTCACTTGTGGGTTGTGCTAGCACACATCCTATGGCATGATTGGATGCATCTACATGGACATGGAATGGTTTATTCCAATCAGGAGTGGTGAGTATTGGTGCCGTGCACAAACGTTTCTTCAGTTCGTTGAAAGAATTCTCGCATTCGTCGTTCCACTCAAAATTAGACAACAAGGCATAAAGGGGTCTAGCTATGATCGCGTACATGTGGATAAACCTACGGTAGTATCCACAATGGCCCATAAAGGCTTGTACCTCTTTAATATTCCTTGGCCTTGGTAGCTCCGCTATGGCTCGTACCTTATCTTCATCTGTTGAGATTCCATTCTTAGAAACAATATGACCTAAGATTTTACCTTGACGCACCATAAACACACACTTTTCTGGGTTTAGACACACTCGATATTCTCTACACTTGTTGAAGATTTGTCTGAGCTCAGGGATGTGAACCCTTCTTTCTTGGGAATGAGCACATAAATCATCCACATACACTTCTAAGCTCTTTCGCAAGAACTCTTTGAAGACATGACACATGAGCCTTTGGAATGTTGCAGGTGCATTCGTGAGCCCAAATGGCATCACCCGAAATGCAAAGATTCCCCACTCTGTAGCAAAAGCTGTTTTGTGTTGATCTTCTGGGGCAATGGCTACCTGATTGTAACCTGAAAATCCATCAAGGAAGCTATAAACTTCCTTGCCTGCCACACGCTCCAATAGGTGTTCTGTGATTGGAAGTGGATAACTATCTCTAATCGTAGCGGCATTAACTTTTTTAAGGTTAATACACACTCGCAACTTCCCGTTCTTCTTGGGTACCACAACAATGGGGGACACCCATTCGGTATGCTCAATCTCATAGATGAATCCAGCTTCAATCAACCTATCAATTTCTTCTTTTATTTTGGCTGCATAGGTATCATTATATGTGTAGGGCTTCTGTTTGGTGGGCTTAGCATCAGCAGTCATGGGGATAGTATGAGAGCAAATTCTTGGATCTACCCCTTTCAAGTCTCTATAGTGCCATGCAAACACATCCCTATATTCCCTTAATAGAGCTATGAGCTCCATTTCTTCTCTTGCACTTAGGTCATCTCCTATATATGTGCATCTCTCTTCGTTCTCTTCAATGGTCACTACAATCTTCTTGGTCTTTTCTTTATTATCATATGATTCTCCTATGATGGCTTCTCTCTTAGGCATTCGTACCAAAATTTTGCGGTCGTCAACTTCATATTTCTTGAAGTTTTCTGGTACTTCAAACAATGATTCCTCCTCT
Organism: Ceratopteris richardii; assembly: GCA_020310875.1. NCBI lineage: Eukaryota > Viridiplantae > Streptophyta > Polypodiopsida > Polypodiales > Pteridaceae > Ceratopteris > Ceratopteris richardii. The sequence goes on along the minus strand of CM035418.1, from coordinate 1,643,120 downwards.
TCTTGTTTCAATGCTTTTCTTTTCTTTTTCTTTTGACTACTCTCACTTCCATCCTTTGAGTTTACTGTTTTAATACTTGTGAGAGGTTCTTCTTCTTTCTGGGTGAACACTCCTATATCTTCTAGATAGTGCTGCTCTGAGTTAAAGCAACTATCCATCACAATAGACTCCAGATCATCGTCATTCTCTTCTTCCTCTATGACATCACTAGGGTCACATTCTTCTAGCAAGGGTTGACACATGAAAACTGAGATATCATAACCCTCCTCATCACAATGGGGTGTCCACTGTTCCTCATTGACAGCAATGTCCATGGTGGCTAAGATTTCTGGCCAGCCATGAGGCTCAAACTCCTCATCTGGAAAGATCATCGGTGTGTAGGCTGGGTCTCTAACTGGTCTATCTCCTAGTGAAGTTCCTTCTTCCCTTGCCTTTAAACGTTTTTCCTCTTCCTTTGCGACTTTGCACATCCACAAATGAGTATCTTCATGCAGCCATGATGGATCAGGTGAACTTTCAGAATGCACAGAGATGGAATCTTCTTTCACTTTGTGGATAGAATTCCACTGTAGGGGTGGTACATCTCTGAAGGTGTAATCCTTCAAATTGACCTTGGTGGTAACCCCTAAGTGCTGTAAGTACAAGGAGTTAGTTCCCCAATCCTGTACTATTTGCAATTGTCGTAGGAAGGGTCTTCCTAGGATCATCTCATAGACATTATTTTTCTCAAAGTCACATATAGCAAATGTGTGCTCAAACTCTACACCACAAGTGGTTAGAGTGATCCCTTCTAGCAATCCTAGAGGTCTTTCAAAATGACCATCAGCCATTTGAAGCTTCATTCTAGTTGGTCTTAATGTGGGCTTGCCCCATTGCTTCCACAAGGAGGTGGTCGCAATAGCAACACCAGCACCTGAATCTATGATTGCTTTGGTTGTGTAACCTTGGTAGGTGATTGGAAGATAAGTATTACCTTCTTCACCCTCACACATGTCCCCTATTTTGTCTAGAGGTATCTCTGGTACCCTTTGCTTGGATCCTGCTTTTGGTATGTTGGAATCAAGTTCTGGAACCTGATCCTTCACATGATTCCAGAGCTCAGGTTTTGCTTTGAGCAGCTCTTCTACAGTGAGATGACACTGAACCTTAGTGTTCTTCACGACATCCGTGTTCCTTGGAACCACTGAGTCTTCATTTCTTACTAGTATTGTGGGAGCTCTAATCTGGAGAGATTCAGATTCCCATGGGCCTGGAAATTGAGGCAGTTCTTCTAAGGTATTAGATTCAAAATCTAACCTTTCGTCTCCTTGTTGTTCTGCTTCATCTTCGTAAATAGATGGGATGTCTTGGGGAAATTGATCATGAAGATCATCAATCTCAGGAATAGGAGGGGAATTACCCTTCTCCTTGGCCCATTTCTCTTCTTGTATTTCCCGCAAGAATTCTTGAGAGTACTGTTGAATTGAAGGAGGTATTCCTGGATCCGTGGAATTAGGAACATAAGCTCCCATTGGTGGTGAGCTTCCTCTTTCAATAACTAGTTGAGCCTGTGGAGGTAAAGAAACTTGTGGTTTGTTTACCAATTGCTCTAATCTTTCTAGTAAGCCCTGGAAATGCAAATCTGATTTGATAGAGTTTGTCTGATTGAACTTTTGACTAGTCTCAAGTATGGCTTGAGCTTGTTCTACCATTTTCATGCACATTTTCATCCGCTCAATCTCTAAATCTGCTCTAGGGTAACTCTTGTCTAGGTTTGCCGCTGTAGGCCCTTCTTGAAGTCGAGCCTGGTAGGCCTTGAACATCATGTCCAAGCCTTTTAGGGTTGGATCTGCAAGAACAGACCCTGGTTGTGGTCTATTTACAATGGGTGGTGGGGTGGGATGAGGTGGAGTGGATGGAGTTTCGGCATGCGAGGGGCTTTGAGATGCAATGTCTTCTATTTTTGTTTTCGCTTCTTTTAAGCTTTCTTCTAGTTCCGATAACTTTTTATTCCACTTGCGATTGGCCTTCTCTCTGGTATCCTTCCATGTTCTTGTTTTCCTCTTACTAGGCTCTCCCGATTCACTCGACTCTGATTGTTCTACTGGTTTATCCTGTTTTAAGGCTTGTGCTCTAGTGACAGCTTGTATAGGAGCCACATTGCTACTACTTGAACTTGGATCTGCCACTAAGCCTACCACATTAATGGGTGTAATCTTGGGTGCACTAGAGGGGTTTCTTGGACAATCTCTGGGGAGATGGTCTTTGCCACAATCAGGACAAAAAGCCTGTATTGTGATAGCCTGTCCTTGACTCGGAGATGGTGGGTGGGGACAGTCACGAATGAAATGGTCACCATGACATCTGAAACAAGATCCTCTAGGGGCTTGTGGTCTCATTTGTCTCAACTGGGGCCTAGGGTTAGGATTTGTGTACATGACATTGGAGTATTCTGGCTCCCAATTTTGCTCCATAGGCGGTGCCTCATATTGATACGAGTAAATCTCACTATGTTCAGGTGACTCTGTGTAATAAGCATGTGGACTACCTTCATGGGAGTAGTCTGAACTATGAGCATGAGAGTCATTATATGGTATCAATGGGGTTAGTGGCACCAAAGCTCTATTTGGATTTTCCTCTCCCACAGCATACTTGACTGGAATCACGTTGGCTGGAGCTGGTGGTTGGTTTCCCAAGACAGGTTGTGGCCTATATGGTACCTGATATTGCTATTGTGGTCTAAAATATGGCTGTTGGTATTGGTTCTGATACCTACCTTGTGGATAAGGTTGCTGATAATTCTATCTAACAGCCTGCCTATTGTAGGGACATTCTTGAGCCGTATGGTTTGTGTACTTCCTTTCAATAGTACAATAGGGAGCATTCCTTTCTCTAATATTTTGGTTTTGCGTTGGGCATACGTTAGCCATGTGGTCACCTCCGCAAGTATAGCACCGATTCAATGGAGTGACTCTCTGTGTTTGTTTATTTTGGACTCCCAGCTTCTTGGCAACTTGCTCAGCTATCTCTTCTATTTCCGTGGAGATCTTTGAAGTATGACTAGTAGAACTATCCGAGTCTTTGTAGAGTTTGGACAATCCTAACTCCTCACCCAAGTTATCTTCTATGTCTATGCACGTCCGCACACACTCTTCTATGGATCTAGGATCTTTCAAGTACACATATGATCTTAATTTTGTGCTCAGTAAGCCGTCTAAGAACAAAGCCACTTGTTTAGCTGGTGTGGGTAACTCTGGAGTAGGGCATCTTTCTAGGTACTGTCTGAACCTTCTACCTGCTAGTCGCACTGTTTCTTGGGGAGTCTGCTTGAAGCTGTGGATCAAGGATGATGTGTTATGCCTGATACCACTCTTGGAAAATTCTACAATGAATTCGTCTAGCAGTTGACCTATATCGTGATAGCTGCTTCTACTCAATGGTTGAAACCAAGCTAAGGCAGTGCCCTTAAGGGTCAAACCAAATGCCTCGTACTGGGTGAACCAGTCCTCAATTTGTTCGGCTCTCAGCACTTGTTTGTACTCGGCCACATGATCATAAGGATCCCCTGTCCCATCGAAATAGTTCTTCATTGCCTTGATCACTTGAATGGGTCTAAGGGTTCTTGGGTACTCTCGGGGTCTAGGCAATGGAAAATCCTGTTCATCTCTTTGTTGCCTATGTGCTTGATGTCTCTCTCTTTCAGGTCTTTCATTTTCAAATCCTACTCTATTCCTGCCCACGGTGTGTGCAAAACTTACCTCAGGTCTCTCTCTAGTTCTTCCTCTCTGGGCTTCATGAGCGTGGGATGATCCTACTCCTTGGAGGCCATGGGAAACATTGGATCTTGGTGGGGGGAAAATCAATTCATTCTTCCAAGTATATGCATGTCTATCATGTTCTGTTACCAAGAAAATTTTCTCTGATGTGTTATCCAGGTAGACAACCTTTCCTGGTATCTCTGGATCCTTGAACTCGTAGATGATGACTATGCCCAATTGGCTAGGTTGATCTGGCTTGAACCTCCAAAAGGCTTCCTCTGTTTCTCTATTCAAAAATAGTTCTATGCTTTTGTTGTCTTGAGGGATCCAGTCCGGAGTGATCACTCGGGTCAAAACTGACTTACCTCTAGGAGTCTGGGGTCCTTGTCCTACGTTTCCTTGTTCTAGGTCTCCTATTTCATTCTCAGGAATGACATTTCCAAACTCATCAGTCCTATCTGGTAGGTTGGTGACCACATACATGGTTCCTTCCTTATCAATGTATGAACCCTCTTCAAACTTGACCACCGGGTGTTCAAGTCCAAAGGATTGATCCGGATTTTTGAGTTGGACCACTGATCGCCTCAGACCATCCTCATAGATGCGAGCACCTAAATGGTTGGTCTGAATATATTCCAACTGTGTCTTATAGGGCCCTTCTGGTGTTTGTAGATGGGCAGTCCCTGAGCCACCTGCAGGTTTTCCCATACTAAAAGACATTTCTGAATCACTTGTGTCTGAACTTAGTAAAAGATGACCACTTAGTTGTTGTGCCCAAGACTTGGATGTATGGTTGACACTAGCCTCAGAAGATCTAATGCTTTGTTTATCCTTACCTAAGTGTCTACCAGATCTCAGGTTCATAAGCTTTAGTCAAGAGTCCAAAATTTCCCCTTGGTATGGTTCAAAATTCTTTGGAGTCCCCTTGGTTCCCTAGTCCCACTTGAGGGTCAACTTCAAATTATCAAATCTCAAAATCAACGCGTTATTCTTGAAAAAAACAGTTGAGGTCGTGTAGGATTTGAAACAAGCTTTCCAACGAGCTATAGAGCTCAAAAAATGGACTTTGGATGAAAAAGTTATGCCAATTCAGGCTCCTGAGGGTCAAAACAGGCAAACAAGACCTTTTGAAAAAATCGCGATTTTGTACCTTGAGAATCGTGTTCACAAAATCGTGTTTTCACAAAATCATGTTTTGAAAATCGCAATTTTGAGTAGAAAATCGTGTTTCTGAAAATCGCGATTTTGAGTAGAAAATCGTGTTTTGAAAATCGCGATTTTGATCACAAAATCGTGTTTCTGAAAATCGGGTTTTTTGACATGAAAATCGCGATTTTGATCACAAAATCGTGTTTCTGAAAATCGCGTTTTTTTTGACATGAAAATCGCGATTTTGATCACAAAATCGTGTTTCTGAAAATCGTGTTTTTTGACATGAAAATCACGATTTTGAGCACAGAATCGTGTTTTAGAGAATCGTGTTTTTTGACATGAAAATCGCGATTTTGATCACAAAATCGTGTTTCTGAAAATCGCGTTTTTTGACATGAAAATCGCGATTTTGATCACAAAATCGTGTTTCTGAAAATCGTGTTTTTTGACATGAAAATCGCGATTTTGAGCACAGAATCGTGTTTTAGAGAATCGTGTTTTTTGACATGAAAATCGCGATTTTGATCACAAAATCGTGTTTTTGAAAATCGCGTTTTTTGACATGAAAATCGCGATTTTGACTCAGAGAATCGTGTTTTTTCCCAAAATTGTATTTTTTCAGAATCGTATTTTTGGCATGAAAATCGCGATGTTGAGCACAAAATCGTGTTTCTGAAAATCGCGATTTTGAGCAAACAAACGTGATTACACAGAATCGCTTTTTTTTTCTCAAAATCGTGTTTTTGACTAAAAATCGTGATTTGTGAGAATCGCGATTTTGAGCCCGCTGAAAATCGTATTTTCTCAGAATCGTGTTTTTGGCATGAAAATCGTGATTTTGAGCACAGAATCGTGTTTTAGAGAATCGTGTTTTTTGACATGAAAATCGCGATTTTGAGCACAGAATCGTGTTTTTGAAAATCGCGATTTTGAGCAAAAAAACGTGATTACACAGAATCGCCTTTTTCTTCGCAAAATCGTGTTTTTTTTACTGAAAATCGTGATTTGTGAGAATCGCGATTTTGAGCACAATCACAGAATCGCGATTCTGAGAATGACCACAGAATCGTGATTTTTTTCAGCCAACTTTTAGGCGGGAAAACAAAAAATCGTGATTTTTCAAAAATTTTGAATTTTCACAGAATCGCGATTTTCATCACAAAATCGTGTTTTTTGGCGGGAAATTCAAATTTCTGAGCGCCGGCTATGGCGAGCTCCGTATGAGCAGAAAATCATGAAAAAAACACAGCGCTTGCTCTCCCTTGCTTCTCCTAACTCCTTCCCACACAATAATGCATGAAAAATGGTATGAAGATGGTGAAAATGCACTAAAAAACAAGAATTTTCTATGAAGAAGAAGATGGAAGAAGGTGGAGATGATGATGATGATGAAGATGAAGAGGAAAAAACAGAAAATGAACTGAAATGACAGTTTTTTTACCTTCCAACGTCGCAAATCTACGATCTTACCATCACAACGCTCGTCCTCGAAGCTCTCTCCCCGGCAACGGCGCCAAAATTTGGTGTAGCTCAAGCGTAAGCACCACCTCCTTTACTTGTCAATCCGCGGAGACGTGAGGACCGGTATGAAGACCATGAGCAAGTGAAGGCACAAGTGCGTGAGTGAAAGCACACAAACATGCACACACATACACACACACGCGCACAAAGTAAGATCAAAGAGAGGAACAATGGAAAGCTTAGATTGCAAAAGGGCTCTCTTACAAAAGTTCTATTCTCTGACAAGCTAACCTCAAAAATGAGCTCTCTAGCTCTTTTTATAGTTTTTTGACTAGTTTTGGCCCTGTCCAGACCTAGTGTCCGGCCTAGTTAAAAATTAGGTTCCAGGGCTTATTTGAGGGCTCAAACGAAGTCTAAAAATTATGAAAATTGGTACGATGGTACTTCTAATACTCCTCAAGCTCGAGGACTCCTCGGCTTGAACAAAATGGAGTTACTAAAAATAGATAATGGTATTTACAATGGTTTCTAGTGATGAAAATCACTATTTTTGTAGGGGATTCTTCTGAAAATTTGACATACACTTCTTGGAGCTCCCTACTTGCTCCCTTTCCTCGTGTGTCCACCTTTTGATGTGCTTCCATGCTTTGTCCTTGACTTTGAGCTTCAACAACTTCCTACCGATGAAATGACACTCCTCCAGCTACTTAGCACCCATCCTGATCTCAAGTTCATTCACCCTTATGGGCTTATGTTGGCTTCCTACTTCCCCATGATGAGCTCTTCAAATCCTCCCAATTTAGCCCTCCAAAGGCTTGATTGGTCCTGGACAATACCACTTTTGGTGATACTAGACAGATGATACGATACCAGTTTCAGCACGATACAATACGAGAAACCTCCGACAATACGATACCACCAAATGAGGTGACACGATATGATACCTCTATATTCGATGATAAGATACAAAGTTTACGGATGATACGATACCTGACCTCTAGATGATACGATACTGGATTCCTCACGATACGATACTCGATTGGTCAGACGATACGATACAATACCAGTTTTTCATTCGATACGATACTAGTGCAAGTGACGATACCAAAATAGAGGATGATACGATATTGTATTATGCACGATACGATAATGGGTTGGCGATACGATACCAACCATGCACACGATATGATACCGCCAGTTGACAATACGATATCGTGACCGGGATGATACGACACCAAGTGGACTGCGATATGATACCACTGGCCAATCGCGATCGCGATACCAACTTGACGATACGATACCAAAATGGTATTGTGATAGCTCAAGTGAGTATGCCACGATATGATACTAGGTGAGTATCGCGATACTAGGGAATTTTGGTATCATGATACCAAAGCTCAACCGACTGTGATACCTCAACCAAAATCACTCTAAACTCAAGATTTTTTGTGCAATTATGTTTAGTTCTCACCCCTCCTCACTCTTGACCCTCTGTATCACTCAAAGAATCTCCAAAAACTCTCTGTTCTATCCTTCGATACTGGAAACATCTCTAATCATGCATAAGTGAGTTTCTGAGGTAATTTTGATATCAAAAACTTGTTGTAGCTTACCTTCAAGGATGTCTTGCCTAAGACTTGAGCTCTCAAGGTTGCTTTTTAGCTTGCCAAGCACGATACTACTCAGGTGATACCGATCACTGCTCTGCTCACATTACCAGTTCTCCAACTTGAGTCAAATCAACTGAAATTTTTTGGTTTTTATAGTTTTGTGATACCTGAGACCTACTGTACACTAATTTTGACAATTTTTGGGATTTTTTTCTTGGTTTTTTCCACTTTTTCCTACTCTACTCCTCTCCGTAACCTAACCCTAAATCTTGCCTTCTTCCTCACTCTTAACCCTAAACCTAAAAACTCATTACACACACCTTAAGGATGTGAAGTAACAAGTGCTAAAGTGCTTGACGACTTGCCAATGAATGAATTCACCTCTACAAGTATGATTCCTTCACTCCACAGCTATAACCATCACGAAGGCACCTTGGTCAAGTTTGTTCCCCAGCAACAGTGCCAAAAACATGTGTACCTAAGTCATGAATCCTTAGGGACTTGTGTCGATGAGACTAAATCTCAATCGCCCCACAAGTGCATATAATGGTGGATTGATACATGTTTAATTATCAATATGAAGAACCACATGAACCAAGTGTATGAGGATGAGTGTGCACATGATGGAAAGTGAAGTGGTTGAGCTACAATGCATGTGACAAGATTTAACTACCTCTCCTACTCACTAATTCACTAAAAATGCATGCCGCGATACCACTTACAGCAATAAGCACAAATTTGAACTTTTGTCCCAGCTCCAAACTCCGAATATGGCCAATAATAGGTTGTTTTCAAAGCTCTCAAAGAGATGCATGTATTGGTCATATTTTCACTCAAATTTGACAAACACTCTTCAAGTTATGCACAAAATAGTGAATGATGGGAAACACAAACACTCGCTCTACACCTTGTGGTGGCTCACACACACATTACAGTAGTTTGAAAATGGTGGGAAGGGATAGATAACAATCCTACACACACATTCCAAGCATCACACACACACACAAAAGATCATGGAGAAGGTGAAAATTAGCAGGAAAGAAGAAAATTCGAATTTTTGCTCTCCTTCTTCACAATGGCAAAAAGTCTTTACAAAGAGTCACAAAGTGACATATACATGTGCCCTAAAAATGGTCCTTTCACACAAGAGACCGGCACTTTATTGACTAATCTCTAGTTTCCTACCATTTTACAAGAATTATGTTACAAGGATTTGGGGCTCATGCATCTAGAGGACACCTCTAGTGCATTTACATAGTTTTGAGGGAATTTCCTTGAATTTTAAAGAAGAAATTTTGTGCCCATCAATTTGAAAATTTTGGGGCTCCTCTTTTGTGCCTCTTTTCTCTGCAATAGTTCCTCCATCCTTGCACTCCAAATTTTTTAGCCACCAATTCTGCTGATTCTTGCACATTATTTGAATTGGACATCACAATGCTCCGACTGCCTTCTGAGTTAGTGAAGCTTTGTGTGCTTTTGAGATCATTGGCCAAGTTGTCTTCCAAGTCTATTCATTCTTGGAGACACTCGCTCAACGTGTGCAACTATTTTACGTAGACTAAGGTTTCAATGTCCCATTAGTCAATCCATCTAGAAATAGAGATATTATCTTTTGCTATGAGGGCCTCTTTGTTACTGGACATCTATCAACATATTGGTTAAATCTTCAAGCCGCTACTTTTACTATTTCATTTGGAGATTTTTTGAAACTATAAATCAACAAGGACGAGTTGTGCTTAATCCCTCGCTTGGTGAATTCTCCAATAAACTCTTGTAAGAATTGTTCGATATTACCAAAGCGGTTTGGATCCAAGGGTTGGAACCAAGTTAAGGCTATTCCCATGAGGGTTAGCCCAAAGGACTCATATTGCACAAAAAGTCATCTAGTTGTTATGCTCGCAACGCTTGCTTGAATTCGGCGATATGTTCATAGGGCTCTCCCATGACATCATAATGACTTCTCATGCATTTGGTGAGTTGCATTGGTCTTAGCCTTCTAGCTGGCTCTGGGGTTTTGATTACTATAGGAATTGTTGGTCTTAATGGTTGCATCCTTGGTCCTACTCCTACTTGTGGTCTTGGCCTAATGGGTGGTCTATTCATATTTCCTATCTCTGGATTAGGTTGGTTGTGCGAATTCATTCCTCGCATAGTGAATTGAACATGGGTTTTGGTGGGGACACTCTATTGACTCTTTTGACCTGACATAGCATTCTCTGTTCCTTGATGGGATCCGAAAGGCTTTTGTTAGGTAGTTGTCTATTCTTGAGGAGGGAATATAGGCAACCCCATGTACTTTAGCTGAGACCTATCAACTTCGTCTACCGACCAATATGTCCTTCAGTTTTGGTCTAGGTATGTGACTCTGGATGCATCCTCTCAATCATTCAACTCATATATAGTTACTGGTTCTATCCATTCACCCTGTGTAGGTGAGTCAATTTGTAAAAGTAGATCTGATCCATTGATCAAAGACAAATCGACTAGGTAATCATCTCGAGGTATTAGATCCCCTCTCAGGATGGGTTACTATGGACTTGCCCCTCGGGGTAGTCACAATATCTCTATTGTTAGGTCTTCCTAGCATTCCTTGCCCTTCTAGTTGCCCTCTGTCATTGATCTGATCTGGGCTTTAAGTCACTACATATATCTAACCCAACTTGTCCATATAAACTCCTCCTTCATACTTGATGACGGGTCTCAGAACTATTTCTAAATCCATAGAGTTTACCATTCCTGTTACTAACCTATTTATGCCATGAAGATAAATGGGTCCTTCTTGTGGGTTGGTGGACACGTACTATAAGGATGTTTAGTATTCTCCCTCTATGGTGGACATAGAACTCTCCCTTGGGACTCAACCATGCATGTCATCAAAGGCCATGGGTATTTCTTCCTCTGAGTCACTAGACGTGTCAGAATAGATTGAATGAGAATTTGGTTGGGTAGCACTTCCTACCAATGAAATGACGTTTCTTCAACTGCCTAACACATCCAGATCTCAAATTAATTCACCACTCAGGTCCTATATTTTCTTTATTCTCTTCCCAATGTTTTTATTTGTCTCACTTTTCACTTTCAGGTTGTTGGATTTTGCCACAATACATGATACTACTCAGGGCAATACCAAGTCTAGACGACACACAGTAGTGGATTGGGATAATACGATACCTATTGGTCTCCCTGATACAAGATACCAATATGGGTGATACCAACCCAAGGCGATACATGATACCAACAAGGGTGATACTTGATACCCAACGATACGATACTAGGAGGGTCATGATACGATACCACTGAAATCAATGACACATGATATTGCTCCTCTAGCGATATGATACCTGCCAGCCCACAATACGAGACCACAATACCTAACGCACGATCCGATACCAAAGTTCCTTATGATACAATACCTCTAGGTAGACAATACACGATACCTCCTATTCTCCCAATACGATACCTCTATGGATCATGATACAATACCACAAGGTTCCGGATATGATATCGCTCAGATTTGCGATCCGCGATACCTCAACTTGGTAATACACATTACCTTGATGGTATCATGATGCCTCAAGGAGGCACTCACGATATGATATCTGGCAAGTATCATCATACTAGGGAATTTTGGTATCGTGATACCAAAACTCGACTGATTGTGATACTACAACCAAATGAGACCAAAACTTAAAATTTTCTTGTGCAATGTGTATCTCACTCTCTCCTTTTCCCTTTTGGCTCACTGTGCAAAACAAAAATTCACTCCAACCCTTCAGGTCTACCCTGCAATACTGGTAATGTATTATGTCACATTTATGAGTGCTTCTTTAATCTTTTGAGATTATAGGGATGAAGTACTCACTTTCAAGAAGATTTCTTCCTAGACTTTTGCTCAAAAAGTCAGGAAATCACTAGCTCTCCATGATATTCCTTCTCGAACTAAGTCCTATACTTGAGGCCTTTGAATTGTCCTTAGTTTGAACTGAAAATAACAATTTTTTTTGGGATTCTCTTATGGTGACCTACCTATCCTAATCCTACCTCTCTCTTTTCCCTAAACCCTAACTCCTTCTCACTCCCTCACTCCTAACCCTAAAAACTCATTACACACACTCCTAAAGTGTGAAGTAACAAGTGTTGAAGTATTTGATGACTTGCCACTAATTGAAATTACCTCTACACATATGACTCATTCACTCCATAGCTATAACCATCACGAAGGCACCTTGATTGGGCTAATCCCTAGCAACTGTGCCAAAAACGTGTGCACCTAAATCATGAAGCCTTAGGGGCTTGTGTCCACTGAGACTGTACCTCAATCACCCCACAAGTGCATAGAGTGGTGGATTAATACACATTTAATCATCAAATCGAGAGATTAGACGTATTAAGTGTATGAAGACATGTGCACACATGATGGTAAGTGAAGTGTTAATGCTACAATGCATGTGACTTATCTTAGATACCTTCCCAACTCACTAATTCTTTGAAAATGCACGTCACGATACCTATTACAGTAGTAACACAAATTCAAACTGTTCTCTCAGCTCTGAACTATGCACATGATCAATACCAGGTTCCTTTCAAAGCTCTTGATGAGACACATCTAATGGTGGTATTCTCAGTCAAACTTGAGAAACATACTTCAAGTTGTGAGCAACATAGTGAATGGCAGGAAATGCCAACACCTGCTCCACAACTCCTCAAGTCTCACACACACACTACAACAGTTCAAACACGAAGGGAAGGGGTAGAAAACATTCCTACACGTGCATTTCAAGCATAATACACATAGAAAAGCTCTTGGAGAAGAAGATAATCAGTAGGAAAGAGGAAAATTTGAAAATCAGCTTCAGTTTGGACAATGGCAAAAAGTCCTTTGCAAAGAGTCACCAAGTGACTTATATACATGTGCCCTAAAATTGGTCCTTTCACACAAGAGACAAGCACTTTTATTGAAAAAATCTAATCTCCTACTATGTTACAAGGATTATGTTACAATAATTTGGGTTTATGCATATAGAGGACTCCTCTAGTGCATTTACATGGCTTCATGAGGTTTTCATAGAAACTCAAAGAAGAAAATTTATGCCCATAATTTGAAAATTTTTGGGGCTCCCTTTTTGTGCTCTTTTTCTCTACAACAGTTGGCGTGTGAGTGCCATGGATCTTTAGGGCATCTTGAATGAGGTCTTTTGAGAGATAAAATTTCTTATATTGGGGATCATTCACTAGCAATGGCAAAATGAAAGTTTCGAGCAATTCCTTTCACACCGGGGGTTCAAGAGTGGTTACCAAATAGTAGCATCGATAGAAAATCAGGTTTCAGCAAAGATGCATAGAAGTACTCTATGAATATGGCCCTAGCCCAAATATGTTGTAGTTCCTCTGAGTTCTGAAGGTCTTCAAACTCGCATGAGAAAAATTGGTATCTGCCCCATGTGCTACTACTAAAACAAAGCATCGCATCATAGATGTAATTTGCATCTGCTAGAGGTCCTGCAAGTCCTTGGAACCAATGTGAGTTGCTGTGTACTTTTTTAGTGCATCCAAGAGGAGGATCATCGATGGGCATGGGTCCCATGAAACCTTGAAATTCCAATGGTTGTGATGTAGGGTAAGACTCAACTAACAGATTATCAAAATTGACTACTGGTGCATTGGGGCTAGCCTTGGAAGTTCCTTCAACTTGCATGATGGGTGAAATAAGTGCGTAAGTGATCTACTATGAAAGAATAACACATTAGTATGGAAATTAATTATAATCCCAATAAAGTGAGACCGCAATCCCTTTCCATAGCCAATGTGTAACCCATGTAGCCGAGTTTCATGAGGTGGTTTATGGAATGATCTCTCATAAACTAATGTAGGTCACTAGACAACCTACATGCTTTCGACAATGCATACATTGCTTTTGATGAGATGTTATTACAAGTGATGGCGGGTTAGTGTGGATGAATTTATACAAGGTTTAGTTGTGGGTGAATTATTACAAGGGTAATGGTTAGACAAGGGAAATACAATTCTTGGGTGCCCAAAACTGTGTGGGTGTGGGTTGGTTTGTTAAGTACTTCTTGGAAATCCAAATATTGGGTCCTCATGAGTGGAGAAGAAGGTCGAGGAAATGTTGGATGGAGCATTTGCTTCTGCAGTGATTTCTTCTTATCATAGCCTGTGCTGTTGGAAAATGTTGGTGGTTTCTGACCTTTCGACACCCATGCTTGCTTTATACTAGTTGGCTTGACATGCTGATGCTGCTTTCACCGTTGGGTTGTATAGTATGGTCATCGGTTTGGGTTCCTAAGTCATGGTTAACTCCTTGGAGGTTGTTGTTGATAGGTCTATTGAAACTCTACTTTGGAAAAGAAGGGAGGTCCAACACTTGCGTGACCTACCCATCAAGAAGTGAGGCATTCTATACCACACATCTAGGCTGGTCTGTAGGCAGTGTGGAGGATGGGCCACTAGAGACTATGGTGCTCATTTGGCCACTGATGCAACCCACTTGAGTGATGATGTAGTCCCCTTCCTGTGCAAAAGAAGACCAAGGGAAGATCTCTTGACATCCTCCTGATTGGCAACTATCCATCACGAGATCCACATGGGTTGATCATGGATTGATCTGACTTATCTGACGAATTTGACCAAAACTCTTTTGGTCCTCATTCACATTCATTTCATCGGGTCTAGGCTTACATTCCTCAGGGGGTGTATTGTTAGGGAAGTCAAGTGGTATCACTCGATGCTAGTCTTAGGTCCTTATCTATGGGGTGCATTTCCTAAGATTTAAGTCCACTGAGTGATTGTATAACCAATCTTGGCCAAGGATTAATGATTCTATTAGGTTGTCGTCATGGCACACTAGGAGTTTTACATCCATGGTCATCTCGTGTATGAGGATAGGAAGGTCCACCTCACCCATGCAGGGAGTTTCCATGCCTCCTAGCCCTATGAGGTATGCCTCAATTGGCTGCATTTATAATCCTCCATTCTTACAATGGGACCACCTAATCACACTGGACGCAACACCTGAATCAATTAAAGCCCTAAGCTCTTGGTGGGTGGTTCCTTGTTCTAACATGACTATAATGAATGGTCTCCTATCTACTATGCTAGGGTGAGTAGCTGACCTTGTTTGACACATGGCCATGGGATATCTCTGTGTTTCTTTGTGATGGTTATAATGTTCTCTCCCTAGTCCTTGTCTTCTTAGTTTCATGCGTTTAATGCATTCCAGGGCTTCTGCTCTGAGCTTCCTTGCATATTCTGTTTTCTTCCTCCTTATGTTTCTTTGCCACTGTGAGTAGTCTAAGCATATCCTCTGTAAGAGGTTGCTGATAAAACATGACTCTATAGCCACTAATGTAATTAGGCATGATCTCTCCTAGGGTGGCTATTTGTACTAGTCAACTTGTCAAAAGTCTTTTAATAGTCATAGGTCCATAACCACGTTTCTCTAGCTTCTGTGCGTGCTGTTTCAACATATAAACTAGGACTAAGTCACCTTCTTTTAAGCCTTTATCTTTCACATGTGCATTGAAATAGGCTTTCTATCGCTTCTTGGTTGCATATATGCCTACTACTGCTTTCAACATGGTTTCTCCTAATTATTCCATGTCCATTATTCTTGATGATAATTCGTGGCTGGTCAACTGATGTTCTTGTGCAACCTACTAGTCTATGAAGAGTCTGCAATGTTCACTATTTTGAATGATGTTGCTTCAATGCACCTATGTGTGCTAGTTGCAACCAATTATTGTGCTCTGATTCGTCTACATAACAAGCAATAATTTTTTGATTATCTTGTATATATATGCTTCTTGCTAGTATCTAGTATCTTTGTGACTTGGTGATCTCTCCTTCTTTGATCCTAATCTTAGGATTCTTGGGTCCAAATGTGAGAATAGGGACAATAGGTTTGGTCCATTCAGGGACTATCTCAAGGTTAAACATGTATGCATCTGGTAGTTCATTTGCTTGTCCCATAGTTAACCTTGAAAGGTGGTCTGCTCTAAGATGGGTCTTTCCCTTCCTTACTACCACTTCAAAATCATACTCCATTAATAATAGAAACCATCGTATCAATCATCCAATGTTACAAGGCTTATTGACTAAGTGTAACAATGCCTGATGATCCGTGAAGAACTTGAACTTATTCGCCAATAAGTAATGCCTGAATTTCTTTACTGTGAAAATCATCCCTAATCCTTCATGCTCTGTCATGGTGTAATTCCTTTCTGCTGCATTTAGCTATCTACTTGCATAAGCTATAGGAAGATCCATATTACCTTGATTCGTAGGTTGTGCCAACACATATCCTATGGCATAGTTGGATGCATCCACATGTACATGAAATGGCTTACTCCAATTTGGGGTTGTTAATATGGGTGCTAAACGCAAGTGTCGTTTAAGTTCATTGAATGATTTCTCACATTCATCCGTCCATTCAAACTTGGTCAAAAGAAAGTACGGAGGCTTTGGTATGATAGCATACATGTATATGAATCGTCGATAATAACCACAATGACCCATGAAAGCCTGTACTTCTTTCACATTTTTTAGCCTAAGTAAATCTACAATCACTTTCACTTTCTCTTCATCTGTAGAAATTCCCTTCTTTGACACAATGTGTCCTAGAATTTTGCCTTGCCTGACCATGAAAACACATTTTTCTGGGTTCAAGAAAACCTTATATTCTCGACATTTGTCAAATTACTTATCTTAATTCAGGGATATGGGTCTGTCTCATATTAGAATGAGCACATATTTCGTCCACATAAACTTCCAAATTCTTCCTTAAAAATTCCTTGAAAACATGACACATTAGTCATTGGAAAGTGGCGGGTGCATTTGTCAACCCAAATGGCATCACACAAAATGCAAATATGCCCCACTCTATGGCAAAGGCTGTTTTGTGTTGATCTTTAGGAGCAATGGCTACTTGATTATAGCCTGAGAATCCATCAAGGAAGCTATATACTTCCTTGCCTACAAATACTTCCAATAGATGCTTCATGATAGGAAGAGGATAGTTTTCCCTAATCGTGGTGGCATTAACTTCTTTAAGGCTAATACAAATACACAATTTTTTGTTCTTCTTTGGTACAACCACAATGGGGGATACCCATTCGGTATGTTCAATTTTGTAAATGAATCTTGCTTCTATCAAACGATCTATCTCTTCTTTAATCTTGGCCGCATAGTAATCGTTATAAGTGTATGGTTTCTACTTGGAAAGCGTGGCATATAGGGCCATAGGAATTCTATGGGAGCATATATCTAGGTCTACCCCTTTCAAATCTTGGTAACTCCAAGCAAACACATCTCTGTATTCTTGCAATAGATCAGTTAACTCTTCTTCTTCTTCCGTCGTTAAGTCATGCCCTATGTATGTGCATTTTTCTTCTCCTTCTTCAGTTGTGACTATTATTTTTTTGGTTTTCTCTCGATTATCATACAATTCTCCAATGCTTGCTTCTCTTTTAGGCATCCATACCATGATTCTTCTATCTTCTATTTCATACTTTCTAAAGTTCTCTGGTACTTCTATGAGTGGTTCTTCTTCTTGTCTTAGGTGATTTTTTTCTCTTCTTGTGCTTTTTTGTACATTCTGTGAGTGGCTTGGGTCATTCAATTTGATTCTCCTTGTCCATTTCAAGGGTAGTGGCTTCCACAAAGTAAAGATACTCCTCTTCTGTCAAACAAAAGGGTTCCATGATAATGGACTCTATGTCCTCATCACTACTCTAATCTGGTTCTTGAGTCACTGCCATGCATTCTTCTAGGATAGGCTCTTCCTCTAGGGGTTCTATCATAAATATTGAAATAGCATAACCTTCCTCATCACAATGAGGCGTCCATTGTTCTTCATTTATAGCTATATCTATAGTGGCTAGGATCTCTGCCCAGTTGTGAGGTTCAAATTCCTCATTGGGAAACACTATAGGTGCATAAACAGGATCCTAAAGGGTTCATGGATGTCATTCTGAACCTAAAGTTCTTGTATCTAATCGTTCTTCCTCTTGTTTGGCTACCGTACACATCCATAGATGAGTTTCCTCATGCAACCATGATGGATCTGATTCTAATGAATGCACACACTTTGTTTCTTCAGGGGTCCTATGGATGGTATTCCATTGTATTGGGGGTACATTGCAATGAGAACAATCCTTGAGATTAACTCTGGTTGTCACTCCTAAATGTTGCAAGTACAAAGAATTGGTTCCCCAATCTTGTACAATTTGCAATTGGCCCATGAATGGGCATCCTAAAATCATCTCGTAAGCGTGATTTTTCCCAACATCACAAATGGTGAAAGTGTGCTCAAATTCTACATCACAAGTTGTGAGAGATATGCCTTCTAGTAGGCCCAATGGTTTCTCAATATGTCCATCAACCATTTGTAGCTTCATTCTTGTGGGTCTTAGTGTTGGTTTACCCCAACATTTCCATAAACTAGTGGCAGTGATGTCTACTCCAACACCTGAATCTAGGATGGCTTTGGTGATGTAGCCCTTGTGGGTTATTGGAAGATGTGTATTACCTTCCTGTCCCTCGCTCATGTCTCCAATTCTTGGCATAGGTATTTCTGGTACCTTCTTGTGTGAACCTTCCTAAGAGTGAGTGGTAGCTGTCTCTGGGAGTTGATTTGCTAAGTGCTTCCACAACTTAGGTTTAATCTTCAATAACTCCTCTTGAGTGAGATGACACTGCACTTTAGTGTTTTTGATCACTTTTGTGTTTCTAGGGGGTACTGATTCTTCATTTATAACTATTATGGTGCGTGCCCTCATAGTAATAGACTTAGTTTCCCAAGGTCCTCTGAACTGGGGTAATTCTTGTAAGGAGTTAGATTCAAAATCCGTTTGTTCACTAAGCTGCTCTTCCTCTACATTGCCATAGATAGAGGGTATGCCTTGGGGAAATTGTTCTTAAGTTATCTATCTCTTGAATAGGGGGATGGTTTTCTAGCTCTCATCTCCACTTCTCTTCTTGGATTTCTCTTAGGAATCCTTGCGAGTACTTATGTATGGAAGAAAGGTTCTCCAAATCTGTCGTTTTTGGTACTCAAGATAGGGATGGTGTTTTACCTTCTTGTGTCTCTAGGATAGTAGGGTTCTATTGCAAACACTTCTTTTCATTGCTAGTGATCAAATATTCTAGCTTCTCCAATAGTCCTTGACAGTGTAACTCTAGTTTTGCTATATTACTCCAATTGAATATTGAGAAGTGTTGCAGAGTAAAGAAGCACAAAAAAGGGAGCCCCAAAAATTTTCAAGTTATGGGCACAAATTTTCTTCTTCAAGTTGCTATGAAAATCTCATTAAGCTATGTAAATGCACTAGAGGAGTCCCCTAGATGCATAAACCCCAACTAGTGTAACATAATCCTTGTAACATAGTAGGAAATCAGAGTTTTCCAATAAAAGTGCCAGCCACTTGTGTGGAAGGACCAATTTTAGGGCACATGTATATAAGTCACTTGGTGACTCTTGTAAAGCACTTTTTGCCATTGTGAGAATTGAAAGAGATTTTTTTTTGAATTTGCCTCTTTCTTGCTAATTATCATCTTCTCCAAGAGCTTTTGAGTGTGTGTAATGCTTGAAATGTGTATGTAGGACTGTTGTCTATTTCCCCCCATTGCTTTTGAACTACTGTAGTGCGTGTGTGAGCCTTAAAGGGTTGTGGATCAGGTGTTGGTGTTTTCCACCATTCACTATTTTGCTCATAACTCGAAGTCCATTTATCAGATTTGACTAAAAGTTGACCATTAGATGTGTCTCATTGAGAGCTTCAAAATGAACCCTGTATTGACCATATTCCGAGTTCTGAGCTAGAGAAAAGTTAGAAATTGTTCTTACTATTGTAAATGGTATCGCAACATACATTTTCAAAGACTTAGTGAGTTGGAGAGATAGTTAAAACTAGTCACATACATTGTAGCACTGATACTTCGCTTACCATCATGTGTGCATATGTATTTATACACTTGGTACATCTAATCTCTCGGATTGATAATTAAACATGTATTAATCCACCACTATATGCACTTGTGGGGCGATTGAGGTACAGTCTCATTGACACAAGTCCCTAAGACCTCATGACTTAGGTACACACATTTTTGGTGCCGTTTCCAGGGATTAGCCCAACCAAGGTGCCTTCATGATGGTTATGGCTTTGGAGTGAATGAATCGTACTTGTACAGGTGAGTTCAGTGAGTGGGAAATCCTCAACCATTTTCACACTTGTTACTTCACACTTTAGGAGTGTGTGTAATGAGTTTTAGGTTTAGCTCTAGGAGTAAGGGAGTGAGGAAGAGTTAGGGTTTAGGGAAGAGAGAGAGGTAGTGCTAGGATAGGTAAATTTCCACTAGGAAACTCAAAGAGAAAAAAGAAGCAAAAATTTTCTAGTTTAGTTCAGTTCAGGCACTTGATCAACCAAGGCCTTAAAACCCAAAACATAGTTAGTCTTTAGTTACTTGTGTTGAGCAAGTATCATGGAGAGCAGTAGCGACCGGTATCGTTGAGGCAATATCATGGAGAGCGAGCATTTTATTGATTGTTTGAGCAAAAAGCTTGGGTGAAATACTCTTGAAGGTGAGCTCATCTACCCTGTAACGTCAGAAAATCAAAAGAGCACTCACAGATGTGACTAAATGCACACACAATATCATGGGGTAAAACTGAAGGTTTTGAGTGGTACAATAGGTTAACAACGAAGAGGAGAGAGAAGTAAGCACTTTGAACAAAAAAAATTTCAAATTCGGTCACTTTTGACTGGAATATCGCAATCGGTTGAGTTTTGGTATCGCGATACCAGAATTCCCTAATATCGGGATACTCGCCTGATATTGTATCCTATATACCCCCTTGAGGTATCGCGATACCATCAAGGTATTGTGTATTGCCAAGTGCTGGTATCACGATCATTATTCTTATGTGGTATCATATCGCAGTTCACCTAGTATCGTATCGTGCTTCTCTCAGTATCGTATCACCATCATCTTGGTATCGTATCATCATCTAGGTATCCTATCATCTAGGTCACAATATCATATTGGCGATTGGATCGGTATCATATTGTTCACATAGTGGTATCATATCATTCCTAGATTTCCTTGGTATCATATCATCTCTCTGCAATAGTATTGTGTCTTGAGGTTGGTATTATATTGTGACCCGACAGAGGTATGCTATCATATGCAGATTTAGTATCATATCATCTTGCTGAGTAGTATCATGTCATGCCAACCATTGGTATCATATTGTGGTGCACTATTGGTATCGTATTGCCACAATAGCGGTATCATATTGTCGAAAAGGCATTGCCTGGAGTGGTATCATGCTATGCTATCCTGTATCGTATCATCCATCACTAGTATCATCTACAGCAATCCAGGCAGAATGAAATTAAAACTCTGAGTGATCTAAGATATAATTAAGGGAAAGAAGAAAGAAGATCTAGACTTAAGAGGTGAATGAACTTAAGGTTAGGAAGGGTGCTAAATAGCCAGAGAAGTGTCATTTCATCGGTAGGAAGTGCAGCCAAAGCAAGCCATCACTCAATCTACTCAGATACATCAAGTGACTCAGAGGAGGAACTACCCATGGCCTTAGAGGACATAGGAATTTATGTCCACCATAGAGGGAGAATACCGGACCTCTTTGCATTATGTATCAACTAATCGGAAGGGATTTCCAATTTACCTTGACTACATAAACAAGTTAGTAGTGAGAATGGTGAACCCTGATGGTTCAACAATAGTTCCAAGATCGACAGGCAAGTACAAAGGAGGAGTTTACATGGACAAGTTAGGTCAGATCTATGTAGTGATTGAAAACCCTGACCTGATCAACAATAGAGGGGAACTAGAAGGACTAGAAACTTCAGTAAGACCTAATGATGGAGACACTGTGACCACCCCAAGAGCAAGTCCATGGTGATTCAAGTCTTGAGAGGAGACCTAATACATCAAGTTGAGTATCTATTGGATGTATATTTAATCCATGGGTCAGATCTACTTTTACAAAAAAACATTCACCCACATGAGGAGAAGACGTAAGCCCAGTAACCATCTATGAGTTGAAGGATCCAGAGGATGAGTCTAGAGTCACATACCTAGACCAAAATCAAAGAAGGTATTGGCGAGTAGATGAAGTTGATAGGTCTCAATTGAAATACATGGGATTGCCTGTATTCCCTCCTCAAGAACAAGCAACTACCTCACAAAACCCTTTTGGAGCCCACCAAAGATGGAGAATACGATGTCAAGACAAATGAGTCAACGAAGTATCCCTACCCAAACACATGTTCAATTCACTATGCGAGGAGTACATTCACACAACCAAGCCAATCCAGGGATAGGAAATATGAATAGAACACCTATTAGGCCGAGACCATAACCGGGTGTACAACCAGGAATGCACCAGTCAGACCAACAATTCCTGTAATGATCAGACCCCTAGAGCCAGTTAGAAGATTGACACCAATCCAAGTCGCTAAATGCATGAGAAATCATTATGATGGCACGAGAGAGCCTTATGACCATAAAGCTGAATTGAAGCAAGTGTTGTGTGCGGATCAAGTTGATGAATTTTTCGTGCAATAGGAATCCTTTGGACTAACCCTTACGGGAACAAGCTTAACCTGGTTCCAACCTTTGGATCCAAATCACTTTGGAAATATTGAACAATTCTTCCAAGAGTTTATTGGGGAATTTACCAAGCAAGGGATTAAGCATAACTCATCATCTTTGATTCATAACTTTAAACAAGCCCCAAATGAAATAGTGAAAAGCATTGGCCCAAATATTTAACCAATATGTTGACAGATGCCCTGTAATAGAGGGGCCCTCACAACAAAAAATAATATCCCTATTCTTAGATGGATTGACCAATGGGACGTTAAGGACATTAGTCTATGTGAAACAGTTGTAGACATTGAGTGAGTGCCTTCAAGAATGCATTGACTTAGAGGACAATCTAGCGGATGACCTCCAAAATACACAAAACTCCACTAAATCAGAAGACTCTAGGAGTACGATAACGTCTAATTCAAGTAACATTGAGGAATTAACAAAATTGGTGGCTAAAAAATTAGGAGTGCATGGATAAAGAAACTATCAGAATCCCCCAATGAGAATGCCTATGTTGTGAAGATGTAACCTGTGCGGTGGAGACCACCGTCCCACGCATGCACAAGAGGAGGTTTAGGTATGCAACAACCTTACCCATACAATAGACAACCATCCCAAGGACCCAACTTGTACTGTCACATTGAGCAGAAATATACCAACCAAACTACTGAAAATTGCCCATTGAATAGACAATCAAGACCAATGACTCAACCCGAATACAAACCTAATAGAGAGCAAGATAGAGAGATTCCTAGATACAACCTATATCTGGGACCACAAGGAGCATCCAAGCCATATGACCAAGGAGGATATGGACAACTACAACTGGTGCTAAGACAACAACCACCCCATCCATAGAATGTTGTACCAGTCAAATATACTCAACCAGAGGAAAACATGGAAAGCGCCATAGTGCTCACTACACCTTTAACTAATGCAGAGGCTACAAATCAACGATATGAACAGATCCAAGGAGAATACTATCTTTATGATGCCAACCTGGCAGAATATGATCAAACATACGAACAACAATATTACAGTTATGAAGGATATGACAACTCTTTCTAGAGACTAGGATACTTGAGAGCCGGTTCAATGAATGTCTAAAAAATAACAGTAAAAAACAAGTAAGAATACCAAAAGAGGAACATAGTAAAGAGGAACAACTGAGTAACCAAGGCAAACAGATTTTTGTAATTCTAGAGCTAGAAGCCGATCTAGGAAGAACAATGGAAAAAGAACGATAGTTTAACACCACCCTTTGAAGAATTAGTCATAGGGGAAACCCAATCAATACCAAATTTAGAAGGTGTATGAAGAAGTTTGTATGTTAGATAGAATGAAAGAATCAAACAACATTTCCACATTACCAAATTATATGGGAGAATACGAGAGAGGGTCTATAGTTTTTCATGCTCCCACGATCAGAGGCAAGGAAGATAGGTCTCAAGATGAGACATCAAATAACTCAGCAAAGCTCAAGAAGACTAAGGTACAATGCCTCTTGATAGTAGAAGAACTGCTAGGAGCCAAACCCCAATTGTGGAAGCAATTAGCTGGACAATTGAGAATAAAAACTAGAGAGCCTATGAAGGAAAAGAGAGAAGTTAAAGTTCCATCAACCATTCAAATCCCAGTTGATAAAGTTGGAGAATTCAGTGAGGGAGATGAGAGAAATACTTGTTTACCCGTCACTTTTAATGGATATATGACCAAAGCCATCTTAGAAACAAAAGCTAGTGTAGGCATAACTACAAAAGAAATTTGGGAGAAATGGGGAAAATAGCTCTATGAACAACATGCATGACACTTCAACTAGTAGATAGCCACGTGGAAAGACCACTTGGAATAGTGGAGAAAATTAAACTCACCACCTGCGGAGTAGATTTCAAACATCCTCTGGCTATATGTCAATTTGGAAAAGCCAATAACTAGGAAATGATATTAGGATGACCTTTTATGAGAACTCCAAGTATTACAAGATTGGGGAAGAGATGCATTGTATTTACAACACCAAGGGACAACCGCAAAGATAAATTTACATACCTTTTCATATAAGGATGTGCCCCCACTACAATGGAATCCCCTACATAAAGAAGAGGACTATTTGTCAATTCATAGTGCAGGATCAAGTGACCAATCATGGATGCATGAAGATGCTCAATTATGGATGTGCAAAGAGGCAAAATGAGAAGAAAAAAAACCCAGTTATGGCCTATTGAACATCAAAATTACCTACCCATAGATGATCCAGTGTATATGCTGCAAATTTTCTAAAATGAGGCTTTTGAACCACATGCGTGGATGGAGATCTTAGCAACCCTAGATGTGTGTGTTAATGAGGAAGTGTTAACCATGAACGAGTGTGTAGATGAAGAAGGTTATGATATAAGTCTCGATATGGTAATCCTTCAAGAAATGGGAGCAAGAGAATTACTAGAAAAAGAATGGAGCGAGGACTATGAAAGTATAGAAATGGAACCGGAATTCGATTATGAGGATTAGTACTTAGAAGAATTCAAAGCAAGCAACAAAGAGGAAACACCCAAGGTGCTAGTGATAGAAGCAACACAAACAAAACAGGACAACGAGGAAACATTAGATAAGGCAGAGCAACCACCATATCTTTTTGAAGTCCCAGGGCACTTCAAAAGATATGAAATAGAAGAGAGGAAGATAGCTATTCAAATGCCCAAATGAGAAGTCGGAGAAGAAGAAGCTTACGATAATAAGGAACAAACTAAGAAAGTGCTAGCGGCCATGGAAGAAGGAGAAGAGAGATATACGTATATTGGAAAAGATGTAATACTTGAAGAGGGAAAAGAATTGATAGCACTAATTAGAGAATCTAGGATGTATTTGCATGGACCTACAAAGATCTCAAGGGAGTAGATCCATCCATTTGCTCCCATAGAATCCCAATGACACCTGACGCAAAACCTTCAAAACAACATCCATACACATACAATGATGTCTATTTGGCAAAGATCAAAGAAGAAATAGACAAACTGTTACTAGCAGGATTCATTTATGAGATAGAGCACACAGAATAGGTGTCACCATTAGTGGTAGTACCAAAAAAGAATGGGGAAATTGAGAATTTGTATTAACTTAAAGAAAGTAAATGCAGCCACTATCCGTGATAGCTACCCATTACCAATTACCGATCATCTTTTGGAGAGAGTTGCAGGCAAGGAAGTCTACAGCTTCCTAGATCGGTTTTTAGGTTATAATCAAGTAGCCATTGCTATTGATGAACAACATAAGACAACTTTTGCTACTCAATGGGGAGTATATGCTTTTCGTGTGATGTCATTTGGGCTCACCAATGCTCCTGCAACTTTCCAACGTATGATGTGTCATGTGTTCAAGGAATTTTTAAGGAAGAGTATGGAAGTATATGTAGATGATTTGTGTACATATTCAACTCAGAGAAGTGATCATATCCCAGAACTAAGGAGAATATTCGAAAAATGTCAACAATATTGAGTTTCTTTGAACCCAGAGAAGTGTGTCTTTATGGCGAGACAAGGAAAGATCCTAGGGCACATTGTATCTAAGAATGGAATTTCCATAGACGAAGTTAAAATTAAGGTAATCCTAGAATTACCTAGACCTAAAAATGAAAAGGAAGTACAAGCCTTTATGGGTCATTGTGGGTACTATCATAGACTTATCCACATGTATGCCATAATCGCTAAACCGCTATACGGGTTATTGACTCAATTCACATGGACTGAAGATTGCAAGAAGGCATTTAACGAATTGAAATGATGATTGAGTTTTGCACCTTTATGAAGATACCCAATTGGAATAAACCATTCCAGATCCATGTGGATGAGTCTAATTATGCAATAGGATGCATATTAACTCGACCAGCAGACAAAGGAAAATTAGATCATCTGATTGCATACATGAGTAGACAACTAAACCAGGTAGAGAGAAACTATACCACCACAGAAAGGGAAGGCTTAGGAATGGTTTACAAAGTCAAGAAATTTAGACATTACCTCCTAGCTAACAAATTCAAGTTGTTTATTGCAAGATTACGACTCCCACGTGCTAGAGAGATGACTCTCCTCCCAACCAAATGCCTTTATATATAGCTCTCTCCAGGGGATTGCCTGCTTGGGCAGGTGGATACTAACCATCCATGTGTTAGCCATATAATTGCATGTGTGCCAAGTGTCCCAATTAACTAGAGTTGACTCAAGTGGATGCTTCTCGAAGGTTCTAGATCTCTTTGGGCAAAACACTCTCCCCATGTACCTCATGGGATTGAACCCAAGACCTCCTCCTTCACACCCTTGAGACTTAACCACTAGGCTAAGTGGATGACTTGGTTACAAGAGTAAATGACCTTCTAGTAAGTCTACACTTGAGACCTTTGGTCATACACATGGGTGACCAAACCATGTCCGATTTCAGATCTCTTTGAACCAGTCGGGCCCTTGGATCATAGAATTACTTTTATTACATTTTGGTCCCCTTCGAAAAAATATTTTCATCCTCCAAAATAGAGCTATATATCTATTGTAGGCAATCCCCGAGCCTCATGTTCTAAAACTGGAAGAACATGGTCATGTTCTAGAACTGGAAGAACATGTCTCATCTCTGTGGTGGCGTCCCTGCCTAAATGATTCAAAACACTATCTTGCTTTGTACTTTGATAAACTAGTCAAAATACAAAGTAGTGAATGAATAATAAGGGTGGATCTAAATACATCCATGGCGAATTCATAGTTTCTCGATGTGCGATCTAGGCACAAACATATGAACTGAGTGTATTCAAATTACTAGTCCATTTTCTGGCCATGGTTGGTGGATGGACTTAGTGACAAAGGCATGATTCTTATCCCTCGCAAGACTTTCAAAACTCTTGATTCACTTGTATTTGTTTTGGAGAACTAGAAGTTTGGTTGTCCCAAACATCTAACTTGGATGTTTGTACAATGGTTAAATCTTATCCAATAGTTACTGGATTTTATCACCTCATAGAATACTACTTTGTCCTAATGAGTTTAAAAATCCTATGTAAACTATAGGAGAAAGTTTACCATTTTCTTTGAGTCAACCATACTATAACTTGACCAATTCAAATTCAAGTGAAAATTGTCCAACTTAGTACACTTTTCTCAAAGACTTGACATAAAGTTCTTGGGAATTGTCAATCTGCTGAGCACTTCCTAACTTCTCTATTCTAGAGTATACTAGACTCTAGGAAATCATTTATGCTATAACTTGAAGCAAACTCAAACGAATAAGTCAATCTTGAACTTGTCATCTTTCAATGTTTGAAAAGGTTCTTGTACAGAGCATCTATCTAGTGTTACCGTTAGTGTCCATGTGAAAGGCCAAATGGCCACGGGGCACTTCTTTGTATATGTTCTTTAATAAAACATATAGTGGCCTGGTCAGTCATAGACTATAAGTTCAACCGCATTTGTAAGACCTAAGAAGTTTGTCTTCGTGCTCTCTGTGTACTGTGTTTTTTGCGTATTCTACAGCCTCTATGCGGAGTACTGGGTGCCGCCTTAGGAGCTCGGTTTTATACTCCGAGCATATCATCGTGGAGCTCTCGAGAAGGAGAGCGCACTGTGGTGCATCGCCATTGAAATACTTCACTGGTATCAGAGCAGCTCGTTGCAAAAGCTTTGTTCCCTTTGTGCGAGCGAAGCGAACCCCCCCCCTAGGCTTACGACTAAGGTGGCGACCAAGGCATAGACCTTGGCATACCTTGTCATCCGAGTCACCGAAGTCATCGTTGGCGCCGTTGGCGCCGTTGGTTGCACGCGAGGGAGGACCTCAACGATCAAGGAATATAGAGGTTCCTAGTACTTCCCGGGAGGTCACCCATCCCAGTACTGTTCCCCCTAGAGCTCGCTTAACCGTGGCAATCTCTTGCCACTAAGCTACACTCTTATGGTGTCTGAAAAAGGGGAAAGACTAAGGTTGACATTACCTTGAAGAAGTTTTGGTCCCTCAAAGCTTCATTCTTTGCTTTCAAAGCCTATTTCTGAAGCATTTTGGGGTGTCTTTTGGAGCCATTTTGGAGTGCTTTTGCACATAGTTCTCTTCACACAGGTCCAAGAACATCAAGAAGAGTGTTCTTTGTACTTTTCAGATAATAAATATCAACCTTTGGGGCTATATTTTCAGCCACAATTGTAAAACTACAGGTTTCTCGAGAGGTTTTCAGTTTTGGTGGGAGCAGCCGCTATAAATTTATGTAGGTTTTTTAAGCCTAAAACATCAGAGTTGACATACACTTTCAGGTGTTATTGGCTAGTTTTTGGGCTGTGTATTCAGCCTTTTGGTGTCATTATACTGCATATATTGAGCACATACACACCATGTATGCTTCTATGGATACCGCTTATGTACGTCCATGTGGTCATTGATATAGCAGTTATGTTCTTTGCATAAAGCCTCTTACGTTTGATAAAGAGGGTCGAGGTGAGGTTTTCTTAACTGGGAGACACCTAGATGTCGGGGGTCTCTTCGGTGATGCAGGTGGAAGACTTACCCAGCTTCACCATAGGAGATGTATGATAGCTGTTCATAGGTGCTCGATAAGCCTAGTTGGCTTCTATTGGGTAACTGATTATATGCAGTGGAGTCAGTGATTCACCATGCAGGAAAACATGTCAATACTTGCAGTTTTATGATATTTTGACATTGGTCATACGCTCATTTTGCAAAGGATACTCTGGCAATTTTTTTTTCAGATTTTTGGTTTTGTCAACTATACAGTGGTCGATTTACTCCTTGATACACTTATTCATTGGTGTTCGGACTCTTCTAGCTCCATTATCATTCTATTCAGTTCTTTACCATCATGGCATCAGAGGTCTCAGGCACATCTGGTGGATCAGGGTCTAGTGCTAGTGTTCCTAGGAGGAGCTATAACTTGCAGGGCAAAGACCATTTTGAGATCGGAAAATTCGATGGCACAAACTTTGCTCTATGGAAGAATCAGATTAAAGGTGTGCTGATTCAAAGGAGGCAATGGAAGCCAGTAAATGGGATTTCAAAGAAGCCTGCTGACATGGATGAAGATGATTGGGATGAGTTAGATGAAGGCATCAAATAAAGTGTACCTGATGAGAAAATTATATGACCTTCGTATGAAGGACACAAATAGTGTTGCTGCTCATCTAAATGATTTTGATGCTATATTCTCCCAATTACAGGCTCAAAAAATGGATATGGATAATGAAATGAAAGCAGTATTGTTGTTATGCACCCTGCCATCATCATGGGATACGTTTTGCACAACTATTAGCAACAGTGCACCTGGTGGTAAACTCGTCTATGATGACATATGTGGAGCACTCTTGAGTGAGGAGATTCATAGAAAATCTATGGTTGGCACTCAGAGTGGAGATGCATATAATGTTCGTGATTCTTACCAAGGAAAGAATCAGCAACGTGGCAGGAGCAAGAACAAGGAAAAGAATGGTCAACGGAATAAGAGTAGAAGTAGATCAAGGAAGAGGGATATCAAATGCCATTATTGTCATAAGAAAGGACACATGAAGAAAGACTGTTATTGTTGAGCCCATAAATGTCATGTTGGTCAAAGTCAACTGCAGTCAAAGTCAACAGGTCAAAGTCAACAGGTCAAAGTCAACAAGGTCAAGGTCAAAGTCAACAAGTGCAAAGTCAAAGTGCGTAAGTGCAGGTGTCAAAGTGCACAGGTAGTGCACAATGAATTGTCCACAAAGGGTAAATTGGAGAAAATAGGTTGCAGGTTGCAGAGGTACTTTCTCTAATTTCCCTAAGGTTCAAAGTGTGTTTTAAAGTGTTTTGGAAGGTTCAGGTGAACCCCCCTTATGTGCAAAAGTGAAGAATTAAAAGGAAATGTGAAGGCATGTGAAGCGGCAAAGTGTACGCACAGGTGAAAGTATGGCCCCCCATTAAAATTTTTGGTTTTAGACTAAAGTCACTACAGGACAAAACAGGGAGTAGTTGGCTGCCACTTGTGAGAGCAATCTTGGGACATCAAAGTGAGCACCAAGATTCACTTGCAGTTAGGAGCGTACGTGATCGACACACTCAAATCAAGGCAAGGGCCATTCTTGGACCAAGGTTAGAGTAAGCAAGAGAGCATAGGCTAAAGGGGAGCAAGGGAGAGAAGTGCAAGAGTCACCAGAGTACGTCGCACAGAAGTGGAAGTGCAAGGTGCATAGAGAGTGACCAAGGATTTTGGTGCAGAGAAGTGCTAAGCTATAGTTCCCCCAAATATCTCAAGGTCCTTTGGCAGTGTACGCTTGCCGACAGCAGGTATTCACTCCTCCCCCTTTGTGGAAGCTTGGTGCAAGGTGTGCACAAGGAGAAGCTTGAAGCAGGTGGAGGTTTGTTGCAGAGGAGGTCGGCAGCAAGAGGACATTGGGATATTGGATATTTTGTAATTGGGCACCCTGCGGGATTGTGCACAGAGGTATTGGTGTATCTTGTATTTCAAACATTGTACTTTTCTTACTGTAATCAAACGGCAGAAACTTCCAAGGTGTATTTTCTCTTTTGGTCCTTTCATTCTCTCCTACAAACCCTCAAACTCCTTCTTGTCAAAGAATCCCCCAACAAATTTGGCACGCCCGGTGGGACTTCCAAGGAGCTTTGAGCATAGGAGGCTATATATTGCCATTGGAGGACAATATTCCAGTGTCGACAACATTACTCCAGTGGGCCAAAAGGTGCATACTTTTATCAAGTGTCTCATTTTAAGTGGACTATGCATAGCTCATGACCGCGACCCGGTCACA
Organism: Ceratopteris richardii; assembly: GCA_020310875.1. NCBI lineage: Eukaryota > Viridiplantae > Streptophyta > Polypodiopsida > Polypodiales > Pteridaceae > Ceratopteris > Ceratopteris richardii. Next base: position 1,611,758 of record CM035418.1, on the reverse strand, counting down.
AACCTTGAGAATCAAGTGCAAGCAGACAAGAAGAAAGACGAACAGAAGATCATCGAGTCCACTTTCATCGACTTCATCGGTAGGAAGCATGGCAGGACAGGTGGACCTAGAAATCTTGCTCTCCAGATTAAACATAAAATTTCCCTCCTTCAGGGGTTTAGCCCAGGAGGACCCAGATGAGCACATTCGACAATTTCTTGCATTATGTAAGACTAGGGGGCTAATGGGTAGGGAAGATGCTTTCTTGATACTCTTCCCAGCCACATTGGAAGGACTGGCAGACAAGTGGTTCAGCCAGTTTGCTGAAAACCACTTTACCACTTGGGATTTGATGAAGGATGCTTTTAGAAATCAATTCCAGCAGGGGAACACAGCAGAGATTATCATAGAAGAGCTAGAGAACTTGAGATTGGGTCCAGGAGAAAAGTTCCCAGAATTTGTGACCAGAGCCAAAGCACTAATGGCCAAACTACCAGATCCACCCCATGATTTTTTTGTCAAGAAATGGTTAGCCAAGCCCCTACCAGTAGCCACTCAATGCAAAATAAAGGAATTAGTATTACCTACAGCCTCCATAGAGGAGTTCATCACCACGGCTACAAGACTGGAGCAAATAAGGCACCAATATGGGACAACTTCTTCACCACCAACATATGGTACAGAGATGGAGGATCCAGTGACCCAGCTGAGGAGGGAGTTGGAGGACTTAAAGAGAAATAAGCCCTACAAAGAGGAGGAGACTGCTGTGGCTCAATTGAGAAGGGAGATTGAATCACTCAAGCTCCAAAAGGAAGAGGAAGCCCAGGCAGAGGAATTAGCTCAGCTGCGATAGGAGTTGCAGGAGCTCAAAGGAGGAGGCATCAAGAGTGGTCTTTGGTGTTCCATGTGCAGCAAACAAGGGCATATAGTAAGTGAGTGCCCTCTGTTAAGTGTAACTTGCCAATTATGCAGGAAGGTTGGCCATGAGGCCCATGAATGCCAATCAAGGGGAATGCCTGCAACGACATACTGGACCCAAGGAGGACCCCCAACAACCACAAATGTGATGGCTGCACAAAATCAAGGTAACAACTATAACCCTAGACAGAGGAATAATTTTGGAAATGGGCCTAGGAGGCCAATAATCTGTTTTAGGTGTGGAGAATGTGGGCACTACCAAAGTAGGTGCACCCTACCAGAGAATGCACCTGCTTGCAGGAACTGCCCTGAGGCCAGAGACCATTATACATATGGTTGTCCTAAGAATCAAGCCTCTTCATCTGGGCCCCACATTCAAATGATTTCCGTGCAGGAAGAAGTAATGGCAAATCAAGTTAAGGTGCCATCACCATCTACCAGGGTGGTGCAGTTAGAGGAAATTGACTCTTTTACTGTGCAGACAAGAAGCAAGGGGAAGGCTCCAGTGGACATGGGTCAAGAATCATTGATTAATGGATTAAACAGAGACAAAGGTGTGTCCGAAGACCTAGCCACCACAAGTGCAGACACAAGGCAAAAGGAAAATTGCACAGGTACCAGTGATGCCATTGGACATGCATTCAGCAGGGCTCATGAGGAGTTGGATAAGTCAAATGAAGCCCAAGCTCTTAAGGAATCAGAAGCCTCCAGACTGCTCAAGTCCATGAAAAAGGAGGTTAGTATTTTTGATTTAATAAAGATGGATGGGAAGTTCAGGTCAGAACTCTTGCAGATAATTGATGAAGCTTCCACTACAAGTTTGGTGGCAAAGACTGCTGTTGTACATGAAGGAAAAATTGTAAGGGAAGCACCCCTTACAGATTATAAAAGTCCTCGGCTGACAGTATCTATCAAGGGTCATGAATTTAAAGGAGTTATTGTGGATGGTGGTTCTGGCATTAACTTGATGCCTGAACATACAATGAAAAGAATTGGACTCCACCCTTCAAGGCCTGCAAATTTCACTGTCACTTTGGCAGATTAGAGCAAAGTAAGGCCCTTGGGAGTAATCCCAAAAGTTCCACTTGAAGTACAAGGTAATTTATTCATCCTGGATTTTGTGGTTTTAAGATTACCCCAGGTTGAAGGAGGATTTCCTCTCTTAATTGGACGACCATGGCTGAGGCACGCAAGTGTCATTCATGATTGGGGCAAGGATACTATGTGGGTACAAAAGAAAGGGCAGGAGCTGACACAGATTCATTTAGAAGAGGGCCGAGATAATCAAGGAAACACTAGCATGATGCAAGCAGTTGGCATTTGCATGGAAACAGAATCGGAGGATCAACCCCAAATAGATTTTGAGGAAGAAGAGGATATTCTAAATTGGCTCCAAGCAGGCAACTCTTCCTCTTGTTTTGGAATTTTTCTTAATAATTGTTGTACAATTGAAGGTTATGATGAAGATAAGGAAAAAGTCCAGGTTGATGGATTGGGAGAGCCCATTACAAACCACAGAAGGGGCAGGAAGACAACCCTCAAATGCATTTTTGAGGAGGATATGACTACTACAGAAAATGAAGTTAATAAAGCTAAAGGCAAGGTAAAAGATTCTAGTGAAGAGTGTTCTTTTCCAATTCAAGAAATACCTGCAGGATGGATGCAGGATAAGGAAGAACAGATTGAAATCCAAAACACCCCTGCTTATGAAGCAATGCAAGAAAAGCTAGAAGACAAAGACAAGGAAGGAGAGGAGAAGGAGGATACTCTGGTAGAGAGAAATCCTGTCCAAGAAATACAATTAGGCAATCAAGACAATGATCGGCCAGTTTTGGTGGCCACTTGGTTGTGGAGCCACCCAGGGCTCCTTGAAAAGGTAAAATCATTCTTGACCAAATATATAGATGTTTTTGCTTGGCATTATAAAGACTTAGAGGGAGTGCCTGCAACTTATGGAGAGCATAGAATCCCTCTGGTTGATGGAGAAAAACCTATAAGAGGGAAGAGTTATAGACTTAACCCAAAATATGCTGAAGCTGTCTATGTGGAAATCCAGAAGATGGAGGATGCAGGAATCATCATTCCTGTAGAACACTCAGAGTGGCTCTCCCCTATGGTTATAGTACCAAAGAAGAATACTAATAAAATCAGAATTTGTGTTGATTTTAGATCACTCAATAAGGTGACCATTCCAGATGGTTTCCCAATGCCTTTTGCAGAACAGGTCATTGAAGAAGTAGCTGGGCATGCCTTATATAGCTTTATGGATGGATTCAGTGGCTATAATCAAATATCAATACACCCAGAGGATCGAGAAAAGACTGCTTTTATCACACCTTGGGGAACATATGTGTATGTAAAAATGCCATTTGGGCTCAGAAATGCCCCAGCCACCTTTAACAGAACGGTCAATCTCATCTTTGGCCCCCTATTGCTGGAATCACTTAGAATCTTCATGGATGACTTCTCTTCGTTTTCAGGATCTCACAAAGAAACTCCTCTAGATTGTTTGGACCACCATCTGAGGCAGCTGCATAATGTTTTCAAAAGATGCAGAGAAACTAAGTTAAAGCTCAATCCAAACAAATGTCATTTTCTTGTGACAGAAGGAACTCTCTTAGGACATGTGGTGTCAGCTAAAGGTATGGCCCCGGATCCTGACAAAATCATTTCTATCTTAAAGTTGCCTAAACCTAAATCCCCTAAAGAGATCCAGAGTTTTTTGGGGCATACTGGATACCATAGAAGGTTTATTAAAATGTATGCAGAGATAGCTAGACCTCTGGCTAGACTTACAGGTAAGGAAGTACCTTTTAAATGGGAAGAAGAGGAAGAAAAAGCATATCAAACATTGCGGTCCAGGTTAGTGTCTGCTCCTATTTTGATCACACCTGAATGGTCAAGAATCTTTCATATACATGTAGATGCCAGTGCCTATGCAGTGGGGGCAGTTTTGACACAAGCTAGTGAAGAATTTAAGATGGACAGACCAATTCAGTATGCTAGTAGAATTTTGACTAAGGCTGAAAGGAATTACAGCACCACTGAAAGGGAAGCCTTAGCAATGGTTTTTGCGGTCCAAAAATTTCGTCATTACTTGTTGGGAGTAAAATTCGTTATTATAACTGACCACCAACCTCTCAAGTACTTGCTCAACAAACCACAAGCCACTGGTAGAATATGGAGGTGGTTATTGTTATTCCAAGAGTTCGATTTTTCTGTGGTCCACAGACCAGGTAAAGAGAATGTTATGGCGGATCACCTTTCCAGAATCAACATGATGGAGCAAGTTAGTGGAATCAATGATGATTTTCCAGATGCTCATCTGTTTGCTGTCCAGGCTCAAGGTTGGTATTATGATATCAAGAAATTCATTAAAACAGGGATGTATCCAGAAAAGGCTAGTGCTGTGCAAAGGAAGAGATTGCTACTCAAGAGCAGACCATACACCTTCCTTGAAGATAAATTATATAGACAGGGAAAGGATGACAGACTTAGGAAGTGCTTGGAGGAAGAAGAAGTGAGGAAAGTCCTTCACTCTGCACATGAAGGACCAGGTGGTGGGCACCTTCCAGGGCATATTATGAGTCAGAGGATATTAGATGCTGGTCTATGGTGGCCTACACTATTTAAGGATGCAGATGAATGGGGAAAGGCATGTGACGTTTGCCAGAGGTGTGGACCTAAGCCCACAACGCAGAGACATAACCCCTTGATTGTTTCCACTTCCTGGCAACCATTTGAAAAGTGGGGGCTGGATTTTGTAGGGCCCATCTATCCTCCGACAATTCCAAAAAGAGAGAAATATCTCTTGATAGCTACCGATTATGCGACCAAGTGGGTTGAAGCTATTGCTTCCCCCGACTGCACTGCCCAAACTGTTGCCGATTTCATTTATAGTAACATCATTTGCAGGTTTGGATGCCCATTTGAAATTTGTACAGATCAAGGTACACATTTTGTCAATAAGGTCCTGCAGGAAATTTTTAATAGGTATAGAATTCTACATAGGACTTCTTGTGCTTACTATCCAAGAGCCAATGGACAGGCTGAATCGACAAATAAAGTTTTGATCTCAATGTTAAGGAAGGAATGTATGTTACAACCCACTTCCTGGGGCATTGCTTATCAAGGTACCCTATGGGCATACAGGTTAGCTTACAAAGAGGCCACAGGATATTCTCCATTTCAACTGGTTTATGGAATATTGCCCATTGAGCCCTTTGAATTTTTACATGGCTCACCTAAGATAGCATACATGCAGGGCAAAAAAGACTGTGATGTCTCTCAGAGAATAGGGGCACTACATAAAGTGGAGGAGATTCGTCTCCTAGCAACAAAACAATTGATCGAAACTCAGATGAAGAGGAAAGAGGCACATGATCGACACCTGTGGAACAACAACATTGAAGCAGGCATGTTGGTTCTTCTCCATAGACCTAACCTTCATACACAACTGAGAGGAAAATGGTTTCCAAATTGGGAAGGACCTTATAGAGTCAAAACAATGCTAAACTTGGGTGCTGTGGAGTTAGAGACGCTGAAAGGAGAGGCCTTGCCACTGGTCAACATTTCAAGGCTGAAGGCTTATCATCAACACACTTAAAGACGTATGGATCACCTGGAACTGCCAAATATGTCCAGGTTGTACATAACTTTCTCATCATATTTTGCTCAGTTTTAGTAGTTTTCCTTATCAATTTCATCTTTGTTATTGGTGTTTTTAGAAAACCTAGAAGATATTTCAAAACCACTGCCAAGCAAGCTCTTTTTTGGAAATTTTCTAGCAATTTTAGCATTTTTCTAGCAATTTTTATCCCTTTTCGATGTCTTTTTATTGCCCAATTTGAGGAATAAATGGAGGGTCTCTGTGGTTTGATGAAGGATTTTAGGCTCAACATGTAGAAAATTTCATCAAAATTTTTTTAGAATTTTTTGGCCAATTTTTGGCATTTTTTTCAGATTTTTCCTTGATTTTTCTCTAAATTGGGCTATTTATAAAATAAATAAATAAATAAATAAATAAATAAGCCCCCTAGGGAATTTGCGGGTTCCCAAAAAAAAAAAAAAAAAAAAAAAAAATCCCCCCAGCCCCCCCCCTCCCCCCCTGCCCCCCCCCCTCCCCCCCTCCCCCCCCCTCCCCCCCCCCCCCCCCCTCCCCCCCCCCCCCCTCCCACCCTCCCCCCCCCCTCCCCCCCCCCTCCCACCCTCCCCCCCCCCTTCCCCCCCCCCCTCCCTCCCCCCTCCCCCCCCCCTCCCCCCCCCCCCCCCGCCCGCCCGCCCGCCCGCCCGCCCCCCCGCCCCCCCGCCCGCCCGCCCCCCCCCCCCCCCATTCTGACAGCCCCTCCCCCCACCGACCATCCCCCCCCCCCCCCCCCCCCCGCCCCCGTTCTGACAGCCCCCCCTCTCCCCCCCCCCCCCCCCACCGACCATCCCCCCCCCCCGCCCCCGTTCTGACAGCCCCCCCTCTCCCCCCCCCCCCCCCCCATTCTGACAGACCCCCCCCCCCCCCCCCCGCCCCCGTTCTGACAGCCCCCCCCCCCCCCCCCCATTCTGACAGCCCCCCCCCCCCATTCTGACAGCCCCCCCCCCCTCCCCCCCCCCCCCCCCCTCCCCCCCCCCCTCCCCCGTTCTGACAGCCCCCCCCCCCCCCCACCCCACCGACCACCCCCCCCCTATTTTCTTTTTATTATTATTTTTTTATTTATTTATTTTATTTTATTTTATTTTTTTTATTAATTTTTATCTTTTATTTATTTTATTTTATTTTATTTTCTTCTTTATTTTATTTTCTGTCTGAGCGTTGAAAACGAAAGAAAAAAAAAAAAAAGAGCGATCATTTTTATTTTTATTTTATTTTACTTTATTTTTTTATTTTTTCATGGCTCAAAGCTATTGGCTCTGGATTGTGCCTCGGTTGGCCGTTTTTTACAAAAATGGAGTCATTTTCATGTTTTTTGGCACCTATGAACTCAGTTTATTAATTTCTTTTTACAAATTCCCACTTTTTGTATGACTTTTGGTCTGAAACCACATGTTTTGAACACCTTTATCACATGTTTTTATTTCACAACATTGTCCAAATGATCTATTCTCACCTTGTCTTACCTTATGTTTAATAATCTCCCATATGTACCCTCTGTAGCCCTCCGGTTTGTTCACATTAGCCTCCTCCCGAGCCCTGATTCCTACTCCCCATCCCTCCCTTTACCAATATGCCCAGCCACATCCTTTCCCCTCCCTACCCCATCCATATTCGCACCCTCAGCCCTCCCTTCCCCTTCCTTTCTCCCCTTCCATTGCCCCCCCTTTTTGCTTTTCCATTCCAAAATCCCACTTTTGGTTCTTCTCTGGGGCTTGTTCTCTCCTGTTTTGGTGGAATTGGTTGCTGCTCAGATGTCCTATTCAAGTTTTTGCGGCTATATCTTCATCGTGATCAAAGTTTAGCTATCGCTCTCCGGGACGGAGAGCACATTAGGTGGTGGGCAACTGTTGAGCCCATAAATGTCATGTTGGTCAAAGTCAACTGCAGTCAAAGTCAACAGGTCAAAGTCAACAGGTCAAAGTCAACAGGTCAAAGTCAACAAGGTCAAGGTCAAAGTCAACAGGTGCAAAGTCAAAGTGCGTAAGTGCAGGTGTCAAAGTGCACAGGTAGTGCACAATGAATTGTCCACAAAGGGTAAATTGGAGAAAATAGGTTGCAGGTTGCAGAGGTACTTTCTCTAATTTCCCTAAGGTTCAAAGTGTGTTTTAAAGTGTTTTGGAAGGTTCAGGTGAACCCCCCTTATGTGCAAAAGTGAAGAATTAAAAGGAAATGTGAAGGCATGTGAAGCGGCAAAGTGTACGCACAGGTGAAAGTATGGCCCCCCATTAAAATTTTTGGTTTTAGACTAAAGTCACTACAGGACAAAACAGGGAGTAGTTGGCTGCCACTTGTGAGAGCAATCTTGGGACATCAAAGTGAGCACCAAGATTCACTTGCAGTTAGGAGCGTACGTGATCGACACACTCAAATCAAGGCAAGGGCCATTCTTGGACCAAGGTTAGAGTAAGCAAGAGAGCATAGGCTAAAGGGGAGCAAGGGAGAGAAGTGCAAGAGTCACCAGAGTACGTCGCACAGAAGTGGAAGTGCAAGGTGCATAGAGAGTGACCAAGGATTTTGGTGCAGAGAAGTGCTAAGCTATAGTTCCCCCAAATATCTCAAGGTCCTTTGGCAGTGTACGCTTGCCGACAGCAGGTATTCACTCCTCCCCCTTTGTGGAAGCTTGGTGCAAGGTGTGCACAAGGAGAAGCTTGAAGCAGGTGGAGGTTTGTTGCAGAGGAGGTCGGCAGCAAGAGGACATTGGGATATTGGATATTTTGTAATTGGGCACCCTGCGGGATTGTGCACAGAGGTATTGGTGTATCTTGTATTTCAAACATTGTACTTTTCTTACTGTAATCAAACGGCAGAAACTTCCAAGGTGTATTTTCTCTTTTGGTCCTTTCATTCTCTCCTACAAACCCTCAAACTCCTTCTTGTCAAAGAATCCCCCAACAGTTATGCATTAAAGAATGCTAAAGGTAAAGGACAGAATGTTGATGGCCATGTTAAACAGTTACCTGCACCATCTACTTCGACTGTGAAGATTGAAGAAATAAATGCTATTTTTGATGATGCTGATGTGTTGACACTTGATAGTACTGTGCCATCTGAGGCACTTATGGCTGATTCTCTTTCCCACACCTGGCTGCTAGATTCTGGTGCTTCTTTCCATGTGACACCACATAGAGAATGGTTCTCTAATTATGGAGCAAAGTCTCTTGGTACCGTGAGACTTGGTGACTCTTACCAGTGTGATGTTGTGGGGATTGGAGATGTGGTTATGCAATTCATTGATGGTTCAAAATTTACTATGCATAATGTATGCCATGTACCTAAGTTATCACGCAGTTTGATGTCAATTGGTCAACTTGATGACCTTGGTTACAAGGTGGTCTTCTATGCTCAGTCCTTTAGTATATCAAAGGGCAATATGGTTCTTGCAAAAGGAAGCAAAGTTGGCTCACTTTATCCTTTATTTGTATCACAGAAAGAACACTTGTTAGCTGTTACTGAACAGCCTACGACTTGTATTTGGCATGGTCATTTGGGCCATATATCTCATAGTGGAATGGAAAATCTTTCTCATTCTAGCTACTTACCTGTGTTATCTTTCTCTGATTTTTCATTTTGTGAGCATTGTCAATATGGAAAGCAAACCAGAAATGTGCATAGAAGGCACATTGACTCTTCAATTCAGCCTTTAGATCTCGTTCATACAGATGTGTGTGGTCCTATGCCCACTAGGTCCTAAGGTGGTTCTCTTTACTTTGTCACCTTCATAGATGATGCTACTAGAAAAGTCTGGGTATATCCTATCAAATTGAAGGATGAGGTATTCCGTACTTTCAGAACATGGCTTGCTGCAGTTGAGACTGAAAAAGGAACTAAGCTTAAGGTTTTACGTTCAGATAATGGGGGTGAGTATACCTCACATGAATTCAGCCTTTTCTGTAAGTCTAGAGGGATTTGTAGAGAGTTTACAGCTCCTTATACCCTAGTACAGAATGGTGTAGCTGAGAGGATGACTATAAATATTCAAGATAGAGTAGTCTCTATGTTGCATCATGCAAACCTCTCACAAGGTTTTTGGGTAGAAGCAGTATTGACTGCAGTTCATGTGATTAACCTTTCACCTAGTACTGCCAAAGGTCTGAAAGTGGCACAAGAGTTATGGACAGGGAAGCCACCATATTATGATCATCTTTGAGTTTTTGGGTGTGAAGCATATGTTCATATACCCAAGAATCTTAGACAAAAGTTGGACCATAAGTCAAAGAAATGCATTTTTCTTGGATATGGTAGAGAAGGACAATTTGGATATCGCTTATGGGATCCTGAAACACGATCAGTGATCAGAAGTAGTGATGTCATTTTTAATGATTCTAAAATGCATAAAGAGCCCATTAAGGAGGTTGAAGTGAGAAGAGTGGTGTTTGAGGATACTAGTCCTCCGGTTAGCATGCATAAAAATGTTGCACATAGGGATGTTCAAGAGAATGTCTATTCAGATCAGTCTGCACATGTTCCTGTTCAGCAACCATTGAGACGTTCTACACGTGTCTCACATCCACCTGATAGATATGTTCCAGGTTTAGATTTTGTTATGCTAACAGATGCCGGTGAGCCTTCTTGCTACAAAGAGGCTATGCAGAAAGAGGATCATGTCAAGTGGGAGCGTGCCATGAAGAGCGAGTTGGATTCTATTCACAAGAATGGTACTTGGGATTTAGTACCTTTGCCAAAGGGCAGGAAAGCTTTACCATGTAAATGGATATATAAGCTAAAATTCACATCAGAGAGTGCTTCTCCAAAATATAAAGCACGACTTGTTGCAAAGGGTTTTAAGCAACAACATGGTGTTGATTTCGAGGAAATCTTCTCTCCACTGGTCAAGATGACTACCCTGCGCATGTTGCTTGGATTCGTTGCAATGGAGGACTTAGAGTTAGTCCAAATGGATGTGAAAATAGCTTTCTTGCATGGAGATCTTACATATGAGATCTATATGGAACAACAAGAGGGTTATGTAGTTCCTGGCAAGGAAAGTCTAGTCTGTAAGCTCAAGAAGAGCTTGTATGGAATTAAACAGTCTCCTAGACAATGGTACCAAAAGTTTGATGCTTTTATGAAGTCCCAAGGCTATTCTTGGAGCAATGAGGATCACTGTCTCTACACAAAGAGATGCTCTGGTGGCAGCTTGATATGCTTGATACTTTACGTCAATGATATGCTGATTGTTGGGAAGTCCTCTTATGATTTGTCAGTTCTCAAAAGGAAATTGAGTCAGACATTTGATATGAAAGATTTGGGGGATGCCAAACATATTCTTGGCATGCACATTACTCGTGATAGGAGTAAAAGATGCATATACTTGTCTCAAAGTGAGTACATATCCAAAGTACTTCACCGGTTCAATATGCAGGGTGGAAAGGCATTGAGTACACCTTTAACCACATATGTGAAATTGAGCAAGGATGATTGTCCCAAATCGGATGAGGAAAAGGAATTCATGACCAAAATTCCCTATCAGTCTGCTGTTGGTAGTCTCATGTATGCTATGGTAGCTACGAGACCAGACGTTGCATTTGCAGTGGGAGTTGTGAGCAGATATATGTCTAATCCTGGAAAGAAACATTGGGAAGCAGTCAAGATGATTTTGAGATATCTGAGTGGCACTAAGGACAAGTGTCTATGCTTAGGTAGAGGGAAAGCATCCATTATTGGTTACAAAGATTCTGATTATGCTGGTTGTGCAGACAATCGTAAGTCTACATTAGGGTACATTTTTCATTTTGCTGGAGGTGCTATCTCTTGGAGATCTCGTCTTCAAGAATGGACAACTGTTTCCACCACAGAAACAGAGTATGTTGCAGCAAGTGAGGCATGTAAGGAAGCATTGTGGCTTTCTCGTCTTGCTTGAGATATGGGTTTACCTCGGCATGTACCTCGCTTGCTCAATGATAGTCAGAGTGCCATTGCTTTGGCTAAGAATCCGGTCTATCATGCAAAGACCAAGCACATTGAGGTGAGGTATCACTTCATTAGAGATTGCTTAGCCACTGAGCACATTATTCTTGAGAAGGTTCACACTAGAGACAATGTTGCAGATGCTTTGACTAAAGCTCTACCACACGATAGCTTTGAACATTGTTGTCACTTGATGGAGATTACTTGATTCTTGATCTTACACAGTCACTTGTATACTGTGTAACATGCCCATCAGGTGGGAGGTATAGTTTGTATACTTACAATTAGCTATTCTTTATCATTCTTTATTTTTCTCCCATAGTTACTTTGGCCATGTTGGCCTTTAGTGGGAGATTGTTACCGTTAGTGTCCATGTGAAAGGCCAAATGGCCACGGGACACTTCTTTGTATATGTTCTTTAATAAAACATATAGTGGCCTGGTCAGTCATAGACTATAAGTTCGACCGCATTTGTAAGACCTAAGAAGTCTATCTTCGTGCTCTCTGTGTACTGTGTTTTCTGTGTATTCTGCAGCCTCTGTGTGGAGTACTGTGTGCCGCCTTAGGAGCTCGGTTTTCTACTCCGAGCATATCATCGTGGAGCTCTCGAGAGCACACTGTGGTGCATCGCCATCGAAATACTTCATCTAGGATGTTTAATTTAGTTACCTAGTTCTATCTGGCTATCCCTTGAATTTTATGAAAAGAATTAGATACCATATATGAGTCAAATCCAAAAGATTCGGAAAGCAGAAAGAAAGAACTAAAACTCTGTTCAACCAATTCAAACTTTGAAAATATGTAAACTTGCTATGAGTCAAAGTCTAGATGACTCAGGACTTTAAATTCTCAAAGAACTGTTTCAAGAGGGTATTGAAGCATATTTTCTATTTTTAAGAGAAATAAGCTGGATTCTCAAAAAGATTCAAAGCAAATCGAAAACATCATCCAAACACAAGATACTAGTGTAGTAATCAACATTAGTGTGTTGACCCACTGAGGTTCTGTTGATGAGTTTTTTTCTCAAATAATGCTTCACTCGAGACTAATTTTATGCCTAAATTTAATCTTTATGACTCCTTGCTGGGAATGCAATTCTTGTGCATTCCTTTGAGTCAAAGGATTGAATTTACCAAGTTACACTAGGAACTTGATGCTTGACTTAGTCAGTCTATTCCTTAGTTGAAACGATCATTTTAATATCAAAGTCCTACTTGATCAGAAATTTATCAAATATTTCTAAATTAACAACACTTTATCTTGAAGTGTTCCAAGAAGATCTTGAAAGTTACTTACTTCAAATCTTCTTAAATTCATCTTGAAGTATCTTGAGATCATGCTTTTATCCTTCTTGAATTTAAACTTCTTCTTTGAAGTTTTAATCCCCTTGAGGGTCAATCCTAACTTCAAGATCCAATCTAGGACTAAAAGATAATTATCATTCCACGGTCCAATGTCCCATACCATCTTTCCTACATCAATCTGAGTATAAAATCTGGCGTCCCATACCATCTTATTTTATATTCACATTAATGTGTGGGTGATACTTATCCTAAAGTCAAAACATCTCTTGATAGAGTATCTTCTTGCTTCAATTCTTTACGAGAATTTTGAAGTTTCAGGCATTACCTCTAACTATATTTTCTAGGTTTTGATCCCATCACATGATCGTTTCACGATCTTGCGCTTTCCTTTGGGAACTTGAAAACCTTTTGATGGAACATCCATCCTTCTTTGCTAGGGTTTTCAAATAAAAACCAAATAGAATTCCAAGTACTTGAATTTTCACAGATTCAAGTTCAATTGGTTGATTCTTAACCAATTTGTAGTGACAAGAGCTTTTGACTTCTTGTCTTTAGATTCCTTTCTTACTGATGCTTTAGGTACCTATCTTGGTGAGGACTTTACAAGAATCTCTCTACTGCATAAGTCTAAGCATCCACTCATGCTTTCTGGATTCGTACCAAAACCTCTTTAAGGATATGTTTTACCTTCCAAAGACTTAAGTACCATCTTTATGGTTTCAGACTACATTCTTGGAATTCCTTCACAATATTCAGACTTGGAACAACTTACTCTTTTCACAATTTTCCATTGGAAAATGGAACTTGAGTGAATAATTCCCAAAAGGAATTTTGTTGCCAACACTTGGGCAATCATTAGAGTAGTTCCATCGCACATTCTTGGATAATCATGGCCAAGCTTGATCAATTCTAGTTGATCTTGTGACTAAAATAAAGACTTAGTCTTTATCTTTGAGCTCTCTTGAAATATCTAAAGCTTCTTTGCTTACCTGCAAGATTTTTAGAGATCTTTCTTTGAACTTCAGTCCAAGCATACACTGATGCCTCTTAGATTCCAAAGCTAAGAATCTTTGATACACCATTAGGTTATATAAATATTTGGACTTAAGTACCAATACTAATGGTTTGGGATTTACTAGGAACTACTTGCTATTAAACTTCAGAGATTCCACTCTCTCAACTAGGGAGATTTTTCTTTCAAGAACTTTAGATTCCTGCCAAGGAATCAAGTTATACTAAGCCAATGACTCATCTTAGAATCTTTTGCTTTACTAGAAGGATATTTGAAAGACATGCTTTCAAACAATATCGGAAACTTTATTGATTCATTTGTGTTCATTTCCTAAGTATCATCTAGAAAATAAATATCACCTTTTGGATATGGTTTCCCATTCCACTATGAAAGTTTGACTTGAACTTTCATTTATGTGATATTGATTCCTATTCTTCAGCTTGATATAATAATAATGCTACTATGAACACATAACTTTGAACTTTATAGCTTGTTTAGGAAAAGTTCATGGATTGGAGATCCATATCTTGGAACTTTATGTTCCTAAATACAAAGTTCACAGTTTGATTCATTTCTATAGGAATTTGCTTATTTCCTAAATATTTCTTACTTTGGTTTCCTCTTGAAGCTTCAATTAGCTTGAATGAAACCAAAAGTTAACTCTCTAAAAGAGTTCTTTCATGTTTCCATGATTGCTTAGCAAGTTGCATCATTACCAGAGATGCAATCATCATGGAGCCTAACATCCTCCTATTGAACATCAAAGTTCAATTGATGCTAAGGTTTAAAGGTATTGAACGTCAAAGTTCAATTGATGCTAAGATTCAACCTTTGATTTCCATCACTCCTTAGATAGAATTCAAAGTAAATACTTCAAAAACTCTATGGTTTTACAAATTTGGAACATCTCAACTATCTAAGGAACTTTAAAAGTTCCATTAGTTTACGTTCCAATTTATTTTATTTGATTGCTATCACGTCTTCGGATAGAGTCAAATAAAAGCATTCCAAACCATCCTACTTGGATGCATGATTTCTGAAATCCAAGCTAACGACAACATCTCGGCTTGTCGTTAGAATTCTCTAAGTTTTCTCCTAAACTTAGAGCATCATGAAAACTTTTAAGTAGCCCTTTTTTCTTGCCGTTCGAATGATCAAGAAAATTGAACATTATAACTTTCAAAGGGCCTACTTTTCCTAATCAAGACTCCTAATTTGTGATACCTAAGTATCACGTTTGGGAAAAACAAACTAGCTACTTGAGTTGCATGGTAGCCATGAGCCTTGCAACTACCTAGTTTGCTATTTTTCCTAGCTATCTAAGTCAAGTTAGAAAAAAAGGTAACAAAAGTATAAGTATTCAACTACTTAACCAACAATCATGCATATGCAAATGCATGTTCTTGCATGCAAATGCATGTTCTTGCATGCAAATGCATGTGAGCACAGGCACGTGTTGGCATTCTTCGTTCATGCATCAAACTTAAATCAAGCAATTTCTTGAGCTTGAAAATGCATGTTCCCAATCATTCATGCACAAACATTCTACTTGCTAGCTTTTGTAAAAAAAAAAGATTTAACCATTCATGTGCATAAAATTGAGCATTAACCATCTTTTTCAAGCAAGAAGAAAACATGTTTTGTCCATGAAAACATTCTTTGAAAAGGAGAAATGCACCAGCATTTTTTTGTAGATGCATGGCTATGCATGATACGTGTTTCCATACTTTGATGCTCTCCTATTTTGCTTTCATTAATTTGCATACAATGCTTTCAAATTTGAAGATTCTTTTACTACTTCAATGATAATAGCAATGCACATTATATGAAAGCATAGAGAAAAGCAAAGATTTTAAATGAAAACATTAACTTGTAAAGTACTTATCTCCAGATAGAGCTATGTCCTTCCATTGACCAAGAGAAGTCATTTTCCATCCTTTGGCTTCATTCCCATTGCTTATTTATGTGCTCTTAAAGCACTTCTTGTGCCATATTTCTTATATCAAAGCATTGAGATCAACCTCCTTCTAACTCTTGAAAAACTGAGTACATGGATGAGGTTCCATACCACAACAAGTAGTGTAATCGCCTAGAAAGCAAAGCTCGTGAATTCAATCATCACTAGCAGCTTCCGTAGTGTAGTGGTAGTACATCCGCCTTCTAAGGGAATGGTCATGGGTTCAAACCCCATCGAGGATACCAATATAGCATATGTTTTTTGTAGATAGCTTAGATTTCTTCCTTATCTAAGGCTCAGAACATTCGATATCGCGGATAGCATAGTATATGCCTCATGGGAGGTTACATGTTCCAAACATGTGCATTGCGTGGTAGATCCACCTGATTTTTTCAGTCTGAATCAATCAAGACAGTCAGCAAAGATTAGGAAAATTTTTTGAGTGCAATCTATAAAGGATCATTGGCCTACTTGGAATCATTGCTAGATCATCAAACTAGGAATCATTAAGACACAGGATCGAGTCCCTTTTTGCTCCTCGAATTCAAATGGAGACAAAGAAGAACTCTCCTCTTTTCATGCCAGACATGCACATCTACAGAAGACCTTAATCTTCATTTGCCACTGCATCTAGGTCCGTGGATGCACTTGTGTCTCTTCCCCATGTATGGATTGACCAGGGATTCCAATTCCCTAGCAACTCCTTTCATGTAATCTCAAATGAGCAGTGTCTTGAGCTTTGTACTACCATTCGAAGATCATGACAGCCATGATCTCCTCCACCATTGTGCCTCTTCTGATTCACATCATCCCGAGTCATGGCTTTGGTTCTAGGACTATTTTAGAAGACAACGATAGCGCGATTCTATACGTGCCATCGTGCAAATGGCTTTTTGAATGAGATCCCATAGAGCAGGTGATGCCAACGAAAGTCCTCAAAAGTATTTTTGTCTCTCAAGTGATACCAATGAATGTCTACTTTTGGCTTTTTGGACAGAACCATTAAATGATTAATAAAATAATAAATCTAATGATATCCGAATAGGACCTAACATTGTGGTTGGGCAAATGTCCATGCTTTCCAATGTCGGGAGATCGATCCCCAGTATGCCTGGCTATTGCATATCACATAAAATCTCTCTCTTTTGCTACCGAAACCTAAAAGAAGGTGCGTAGTAACAGAGTTCGAAGAGAGGGGCAAGATGCTCCCTGTAAAGAAGACAATGAGGATACTATTAATAATGGAAGCACAATCTAATGAAGAAGATGATGAGCCTAGCAAGGTCACCATGAAAGCTTGCCTAGAGCTCTGATACCAATGCAAGATTATGACCACCACGTGCTAGAGAGATGACTCTCCTCCCAACCAAATGCCTCTATATATAGCTCTCTCCAAGGGACTGCTTGCTTGGGCAGGTGGATACTAACCATCAATGTGTCAGCCATATAGCTGCATGTGTGCCAAGTGTCCCAGTTAACTAGAGTTAACTCAAGTGGATGCTTCTAGAAGGTTCTAGATCTCTTTGGGCAAAACACTCTCCCCCATGTACCCCATGGGGGTTGAACCCAAGACCTCCTCCTTCACACCCTTGAGACTTAAACCGCTAGGCTAAGTGGATCACTTGGTTACAAGAGTAAATGACCTTCTAGTAAGTCTAGACTCGAGATCTTTGGTCATACACACAGGTGACCAAACGGTGTTGGATTTCAGATCTATCTAAACCGATTAGACCCTTGGATCATAGACTTACTTTATTACATTTATTGACCATCAGGTCTTATTGTATCTAGTCAATAAGCCTTGTAATATGGAAAGGCTAGTGAGATGGTTTGTGTTGTTGACGGAGTTTGATCTTCAAGTAGTGGTAAAAAACGGGAATACTCATGTGAGAGCGGATCATATATCTCGAATGACACATGGAGAACCACCCAACGGAGTGGCTGACGATCTTCTAGACACATACTTATTCAACATATAAGTATGTCCGAAGTGGGCAGAAAAGCTGATTCTGATACTCACACATGGACCACACCATAAAATTAACAAAGATACCAGGAAATAATTTTTGCAATCACGTAATTTACACAATGTGGCAGGAAGCTTGTATTGTAAAGAGTCAAATCGCATATTATTAAGATGTGTTGAAGAGGTAGAACAAAAGAACCTAATCAAGCAAGCTCATGTAAATCAATGGAAAATTCATAAAGGAGCCCATGGAACATTAAGAGAATTGAAAAGATTGGGAGTATACTGGTCAGACATGCCAAAGGATGTACATGAGCACATTCGTAGTTTCCAAGACTGCCATGAAAATACTCCAGAGGACCATGCATCATTAGAATTCTCTACAATAGCACTAGACTGGAGTAAGGCATCAGTTAAGTTCTTGAAAACAGGTGAGCATGAGGAAGGAGAAAATCTAGCAACGAAGCAAACTCTAGAAGAAATGAGCAAAGAATACACCATAATTGGAAAACAATTATTTAAAAGGGGAAAGGACAATCAGCTACAACTATGTGTCCATGAAGGAGAATATTTTCCCATTCTAGAGATGGCACATGCAGGTGTCATAGGAGGACATTTTGAGCTGAAAGAATTGTAAAAATGATTCTCTTTGGAGGCTTGTGGTGGCCAACTCTCCATATGGATGCCGACACGTATGTACGAAGTTGTGAGGTGTGCCAAAGAACCAAGTATCCTATCAGAAGAGATGATATGCCTTTAAGACCCATGATTTGCACAAGAGCCTTTTCAAAATGGGGCATTGACTTCAGAGGACCTATTAATCCTCCAGCCAAGGGGTCACATGCTGAATACATAATACTGGCAACGGACTATCTAATGAAATGGGTGGAAGCAAAAGCAACAAGGGAGAATGACGTGCAAATTACAGCTAAGTTTCTCTTCGAGAACATCTTTACTCGCTTTGGATTACCGATAGAGATAGTAAGTGATAGAGGAACACACTTCATTAATGACGTAATAGAATCACTAATGAATGAATTCCTTGTGATTCATAAAAATTCAGCCCCCTACCAACTTCAAGCTAATGGTCACGTGGAGAGTTCCGAGAAGGTATTATGCACAGTGTTGACTAAAAGAGTCAACAATGGGAGATTTGATTTGGACAAACAATTGCATCATGCAATTTGGGCCGTCCGTGTGGCTTACAAGACAGTCATAGGACCTACCCTATCTAATTTAGTATATGGACAGAATGCGATTCTACCAATTGACTTTCTAGTGCCTACCCTACGTGTGGCACAATAGTACAATTGGACCGGCCATGAAATATCCAAGCAATTGGACCAAATTGAGAAATTGCAAAACAAGATTACAAGTAGTAGCAAGAATTTATGCGGCAAAAAGGAGGCAAAAAGCATATTATAATGCACATATCAAAGATAAAGGCTTAAAGGAAGGATATTTGGTCCTAGTATAAACATTGAAACATTATGCCAAGAAATTGTAGCAGTGAGGATATGGACCATTATTGATAAATTGAATCTGAACAAGTGGAGCAGTGAACTTAGCTACATGGGACAAGGATGTACTTCCCAACTATATTAGTGGTTGTAGAGTGAAAAAATATATGGAACCATTAACAGACGAGATGTTAGCACGACTTTTGGGAGCACAGACTCGAAAGAAGGAAGAAGAAAGGATTAGAGAAGAAGCTCGATAGGAAGCCCTGGAGCGTATCCAAAAACAAAAAGAGTGGATGCGAAAAAGGGATGAATGATATCTACAAGGAGAGGAACCCATACCCATGGCCAACTACCAAGTCAATAATACAAGCAATGTGAGCTATAGCAGTTCCCGACCATAGTTAAATCTAGGGATAAAAAAAACGGAATATCAACTAGTGGATGCTCTGATTGACATAGGAGCGGACTAAGTTGCATACAAATGTCGTTAATCACTCCTCTTGAAACAAGCTTGAATCCTACTAAAGCATGTATGATAGGAACTAGAGGTCAAAGCATCGAATGTGTAGGAGAAGCCCTAATGTCCATTCACCTAGTAAACTCCTTTATGGAGCAAAGACTATTGGAATGCAACGATG
This sequence comes from Ceratopteris richardii, assembly GCA_020310875.1. NCBI lineage: Eukaryota > Viridiplantae > Streptophyta > Polypodiopsida > Polypodiales > Pteridaceae > Ceratopteris > Ceratopteris richardii. The sequence continues at coordinate 1,591,969 of CM035418.1, read as the reverse complement.
AAGATCTCATCAAAAACTTGATCCTAGGACAAGATTGGATCTTTGAGAATGAAGTCAGGATACATCTTGCAAAAGGATACATATCCACCAAGGTAGGGCATAAGGAAGTGTCAAGCCGCCGGAATATTATTTAGAAGAATAATTGTAATTGTAAAGTCGCGCACTGAAAGGGTGTCGCGCAAATGTTGTACTGTTTTTCATAATCAATAGAGTATGTGTAGAAGAGATGATAGACGCGTCGCCGGGCTGTTCGGTCTGGATGATGGTCTAGAGTTGATTCTGTTCTGAGTTATGTTAATTGCAGAATTCTCTATAAGAGTCAATATTTGGTATTGAAGAGTCAATATTTGGTATTGAAGTGAATTAGGTACTGTGTTAAAATTTTATTGTGTTAAAGTGAAGTGTGAAGTATAACAATAATATTAAAGGAAGAGTGAAAGTTCTGGGTACATAATTGCGGTGAATGTCAAGAATGCTATGCACCGAAGTGTAATTGAATCTATTGTAATTGCTTGGAGTTAATCAATGAAGTTAATGGTCGGAAGTTAAGCAGTGAATTGGGAAAATATATAAAGGGCCTCTGAATTACCAGACTCCTGACCATCCCAAGAACCCATGAGTAAATACATAACAACTTTAACACTGGTGCCGACCATGGGGCATGGAGTAGCTAGTTGGTGCATAGATTAAGAGTTGAGAAAGAATCCAATGATATGTGCCTATAACATGTTCCGGAGAATCGTACCCGAAGTACAAAAGGGATCAGCATCCCTGGAAAATTCCTAGCACATTGGGAACACCTTCGGGTAGTAGTGGTGACAGACAATCATTGGAAGGAAAGCGAGAAATCTAGGCTAGTGGAGTACAACCTCAGCATTTCCTTGTGCAAGGATTCCAGGGTATACCAGAAGTGCAACCAACCCCATCTGCAGAAAGTAAGGTTGGTGAACTAAGCACTCGTTCCAGTGACAATGTGGAAATTTCCGATAGTAGTTAGTGGAATTACGGTGGTACATTGGATAATTCCGGGGCCGGTTTGCTGAATTTTGGTGAAAGTTCTATTCTCGGTTCTAACTTTGAGGGAACTAGTGTATTGTTGGATGAAAGTTTTGGTGAAAAACTCACTTCAGAAGTCCATTACGACGAAGGGCAATTGGCTATAGGCGTGTGGGAACGACTTAACAAATCCAATTATCAAAGAGCGTGCAAGACGATGAGAAAACACAACAACAATTAGGTTTAATTGGTTCAAATCATTCGGCAGTAACATTTCCTCTTGGTATAAACACCATGAGTGGTTTGCAATAGCAACATCAACAACAACATCAACAACAACAACAGCAGCAGAAGCAGGCCATACCACCACGACCAATACCCACTGGAGTTACATATACAAAATTTGGAGGATTTCTCGATGATGATCCGGATGCACATGTGAGAACTTTTGAAATTAATTATGTTGTACTCAACTATCCAGCGGATCCGACATATGAGGCTATAGTGTTCCAATCTACACTGGTTAATGAGGCTGCTCGGTGGTTAACTGAATATGACATTAACCATTTCGGTCAGTACGATGATGTTAAGGATGCCTTCTTACAACGATTCTGGTTGAAGAAAAATGCGGCTGAGATTTTTGACTATCTACAAAACAATAGACAAAAACCACACCAGAATGTGTAGGAGTATGCAACTTTATTTCGTACTCATCTACGACAACTACCACCGATGCATGCTAACCTATCGGATGATGTGATCAACCAGTGGTTTATTAATGGATTAAACCCTCAAATTAAACAAGTAATGATCATACAATGTGTGGGTGGTAGGACTTTGGATGCGATCATAGCCATGGCATTACAGTTGGAACATAAGGTGGGTGGATTTGATCAAGATTTGGATTGGTTGAAGGCAACCAAGGGTACGAGTGAAGATTCATTGAAACAAGTGTATTGCAGAAAATTTAAGAACCTGGGACACACTGCTTCTGCACGAGCACTAAACCAAATGTATTGTGCTATTTGTAATCCAGCGAGTCACTCCACCGAAACGTGTCCATATAATGCCAAAGTACAGGCCAGGCCAACCATAAATGCTATAATATAGGAGCAGGGACAACAGGCTGCCCACTATGTCACAGTTGAGGAATACTTCCTACCAAAGATATAAAACCTATCGGGGAACACGAGCAAATAACTTCGGCCAAACCCGGTGGAATTCCGGTCAATCGGGTGAAGGAACATCCCTCCTACCACCTAGATGCCATTTCTGCGATGAGATTGGACATATCCGAAGATATTGTAAAGATGCTGCCGAGTATGATAAACGAAGAAAAGAGCGACATCATCCAATGGCCAACATGGTATATATTTTAGTAGTAGATACTCAAGCGACAGTAATCCAAACACGTTCCGGTAAGAAATTACAACCAGCTATTGAGATTTTTAAGCCTAGAATTTGAGAACAATAGACAATTTTTACCAAAGCTAGTCAATGGGCCAGTCAAGAAGCAACAATTTTTCCCAATCTAGTATTAGTCACGAAATCCACCATCGGAAGAACCGAGTCCGGTGAAAGTGCCGTCGGAGAGTCCACTGAATGCGGTAAGGAGTACATCAAATTTTGATTCTATGTGGAATATTCTATCACAGGACTCCATTACAATATCGTTGGGGCAACTGTTAGCCTTGGTTCCGGGTGTACGACAATAATTTCAACAACAAGTTTGTCCGGAATCTTCGTGTACACCTACTACGGTCACTATTAGTCCAAAAACAGATTCTACGGTGGACCATGTTGTTCCTTTAATCATGGTATGGTATAACAACCATAAAATCAACCAAGTGTTAATTGATGGAGGCTCTAGTGTGAATATTGTGACAGCCGCCCTTTGTAAATGGTTAGGATGGACTCAGATTGAACCTGTTCAGTTTTTTGTGAGGATGGCAGATCAGTTGAGGGTCTATCCAGTGGGTTTGGTACGTGATATACCCATTACTCTTCAGGGAGCAGTGTTCAAAATGACTTTTGTTGTCCTAGAATTACTTGACTCAACTCTGGACGACAACTTGCTGTTCGGGAGGCCCTGGTTGAAACAAGCCAAAGTATTGCAGGACTTGTCAGCATACGAACTTATTTTTAGAAGTAACCACGAGAAGTATGTCGTTCCGTTGGACGAGATAAAACCATGCGCTCTCCATGCTCGACCCTACATAGCCAAACTTGTGCATATGTTGGATGGACTTTCAAATGATGAAGAAGAAGCTTTTCTCAATGCTAACTAGGATTTGCTATGGATCAATCTTTGAATGCCTAGAGTTTCCACCATTTATTCCAGTCACCTGAGGATATACCCATGCCACGACAGTTTTATGTACCGGAAGATCAACTTATCACCTGAGATTTTGGAAATGAGGAATATACACCACGACTGGTCAAGATTAAGGCGGGATTACCAGAAACTTTTCAAAAATTATCTACTACAGTTGTTGACAGAGTTACAAGATGTATTTGCGTGGGACTATCGAGATATGTAAGGGTTGGATCCTCGCATCTATCAACACTGTGTGATGCTCAAGCCGGATGCATGCCCAATCAAGCAACCCAGTTACCCCATGAACCCAAATTATGCTCCTCAAGTGAAAGCTGAATTGGATCGCTTGCTGAAAGTAGGTTTCATCATTCCCATTGAACATGCAGAATGGATTTCACCTATTGTTATCGTCCCAAAGAAAAATAAGCAGTTATGTATCTGTGTGGATTACCGAAAACTAAATGCGGTGACCGTACCGGACCCCTTCCCACTTCCCTTTTTGGATACAATGCTCGATGGTGTTGCCAGACGAGAAATGTATTCCTTTTTGGATGGTTACAGTGGCTATAATCAGGTGTGCATGGATGAAATGGACATACCAAAGAATGCGTTTATTACAAATTGGGGTGTATATGCATGTACGATGATGTGGTTTGGTCTTCGCAATGCTCCTAGTACCTTCCAACATTGTATGCAAGAAATTTTTTCCCCCTATTTAACCACCTTTATGCGAGTGTATCTGGATGATTTTTTGTTATTGGGTGATACATCGGCTCATCTTTACCACCTACGGTGCTGCTTCTCTAAGTATCAAGAGTTCTGGTTGTGCGTAAATCCCAGCAAGTTAGTCTTTTTGGTTTCTTGTGGCAAGTTGCTTGGTCATATCATTTCAAAGCAAAGCATTCAGGTGGATCCGGATAAAGTGCAAGCCGTGTTACATGCACCTGCCCCTATGACCCCAAAGGAAGTTATGCGATTCCTTGACCAAATATGCTAGCATGGGTGGCATCTTTGATGGCTCGCACATTTAGCCATATCCTTGAATCGGTTGATTACTAGTAATTCTTGACAGTTCCTATGGATTGAAGAGTGCCAATTTGCCTTTGATCGACTGAAAGCACTATTAACCCAAGCTCCTATACTGCAAGCACCAAACTGGCAGCTTTCGTTCCATGTCTTTGTGGATGCATCGGACAGTGCCATCAGTAGTGTGCTCATGCAACAACAAGATAAGTGGTTTCGTCCTATCTATTATGCTAGCCGACGATTAGCAGCTGCTAAACGAAATTATTCCGTCACTGAGCGCGAATGTCTGGGCTTGGTTTATTCGGTGAAAAAATTTCAGCACTACTTGAGATGCCAATTTACCTTCCATGTGGATCATGCTGCTCTGGTTTATCTTGTCCGCCAGCAACATTTAGGGGGCAGATTAGCCAGGTGGGTGTTGTTACTGTAAGAATTTGATTACGAGGTCGTACATCATCCAGGGTCAGCTCATGCATTGGTTGATTTCTTATCTCGGCTTGATTCTGGTGAACCTCCTAGTGGAATAGATGATACTACCCGTGACCATCCCAAGAGCCCATGAGTAAATACATAAAAACTTTAACACTGATTCGGTCCAAGATGATGGTCAGGAGATCCTGGTGGCACCTTCGTATTATGATACTCTTATGATGTTTCTCAGAGTGGTAGCTCCGCGATTAATACTTCTACTTCGGCTCATCATAAATTGGCAATGTATAGTCGACGATTCCGGATCGTTGTAGGACAGTTGTATTACATGGATCCTTCTAGTGCACTATTACGGTGTATTCCACCCCATGAAGTTCCTTTGGTTATTGACATGGCCCATTCTACTCCTTTCGGTGGTCATCGATATATACTTACTTGTACGGATTATGCTACTCGATGGGTAGAAGCTTGGGCTTTATGGTCCGCCACTACATCAGTGGTGGTTAAATGTTTGATGACTGATGTGTTCCCCCAGTTCGGTCTTCCCTTAGAGATCATTTCGGATCAAGGCACACATTTTGTTAATTCCTTATTGCAAGCACTTACCCATACCCTACAAATTGTTCATAAATTTAGTTCTCCATATTATCCTCATGCCAATGGTTTTGCGGAAAGTACCAATAAAACCTTACTTAACATGCTCAAGAAAAGTAGTTTTGGAATGTCCGGAGCATTGGGATCAATTCCTTCCTTCAGTTCTATGGGCATACCATACTACTTACAAGGTGGATACAGGGAATACACCTTTCAAATTGGCCTATGGGCTAGAGGCCATTGCACCCATGGAGTTGGTGGTACCTAGCCTCAGGGTGGCAGTAGAACATAAGCTCTTACCGGAGGAATCCTTTCCTTTTCGGTTGGATGTGTTGCGGTCCTTAGACGAACAACACTGGGAAAGTTTTCTAATGCTGCAAGAAGTTCAACTGCGACAATCCAAGATGCATGATCGGTTTCTTCGCACTCCTGTTTTTACCAAAGGACAATTAGTTTTGTTCTATAATGCTAAGTCTAATCATTCAGCGAGCAAGTTCAAACTTTGGTGGTTTGGTCCTTACCATATTGAATCAGGTTGGACGTGCTACGTTCTGGTCATCCACTTTAACTGGTACCCTTCTCCCTAAGTCGATCAATGGATCAAAGCTCCACGCCTATTATCCCATGCCTTCTTCATCTTGATGATTTATCAGTATTTTTATTCTTCGCCCGGTTTATACCACTATTTTGGCTCGACGTTCCTTTCCCGTCCATGTGTTCTGATTGACTGATTGACCGTAATATTTTTGTTTTAATACCTAACCATGATTAGTCACCTCCTTATGTGTCTAAGATTCTGTTAATGTGTGCATGTCGCCATTATGTCTGTATATTTCCAACACTGGGTGATGATTATGCTTCTTCCCGCATTTCCATTCGGTGTTTTTACTTAATCACATTCTATTGTGTTTTCGTGCATTTGAGTGTTCTGTGTTATCTCCTGTCTTCGTGCTCTCGTGCTCGCCATGGAAGCTTTGGCTAATATTGCTACCTTTTGTGTTGGCCTCGCTCCGGAATTGAGCGAGTTTCTGTGCACCCGTGGGCTTTTGGCCTTCGCTGAACTGCCCTAGCATTCAGTTGAATGTCATCCTTTCTTTGCACAAATCATACTTGCCATTGCTTCTACTCCTGCCACCGAAGCTTTCTGGCCACTCGCCTATCTTAATGCGCGTGTCGTAGTCACCCTAACCACAATCACTAAGGGATTCCATCTCCCTCAAGAGGGTAGTGTAGACGGACCCCTCTTATCGCTATCAACCATGAAAGAGCTCTTTCCACGTCATTCTTGAAATGAATTTGCCATTCTTTGTCGCCCTGAATCGGAGCGCTCAACATTACAGTTTCTTATAGCTGCACTTAACCTTCAAAAATGCACGTACAGCATTTCCCAACCCTTCTATTCCATGATCGATGCCGCTGTGCATGAAGCAGTTAATTTTGCTTCATTTTTCTTCCGACGCATTCACTGGGAAGGCTAGGCAGTTTCTCGATAATCAGCCAAGGGTGATATCCCTTAGACCCGATTTCCACATCTACTGACATTCCTCCTCCCAGTGATTCAAGCTGCGCAACCTCCTCCCCTAAATACCCTTCTCTTTCATGAGGAGTTTGTGCAAGTGATGAAGGTTGATGAGATGATGATCTTTTGCAGTTCTTTAAGGGGAGGCGGTGCAAACTGAGCCCCTCCCGTAGTCAAGCTCAACCGTCCTCAACTGTCCAGTTGCAAGATATCACCTCATCTGCCCAGATTCTTTCCGCTCCACCATCCCCTAAAGACCAAGTGGATCCCGACACTGTCATTGAAGAGGTCCACCCTGATGATACGGTCATGCAGCCACAACCTCGTTCACAGGTGCCAGCACCCGACATAGTCACAGAGGTTGTACACCTCACAGAGAAAGCGCAACCTAAGGAGGTGACTGTCCAACCCGTTCTCTCTCCTCTTATGATAACCACTCTTGCCTTGCTATCTTCATCCCAAAACCCACCTCTTCCTCTTTCCCCCTCAAAGGTGCCTCTGCCGCCTAGCCCTCCTCCCTCACCGTGTCATTTGGCAGCCCGTCCTCTCCCTTCCTCCCCTGATTATTCGCCTCCTTCGTCATCCGCCACAGTTTCTGCGAACCCCTCTCAGCAAATCTCCACCTCTATTGTTCCTGACTCATTGGCCCAACTAGCTTAGATAGGCAATTATCTTATTCATCTTTCCAACCATCTTCCCCATCACCTACAAGTCGCCCAACAATCCCTCCAAACAGAGTACCAACAATCCCTCCGAACAGAGTACCACTCCAGGAAGAGGTTCTCGTAGCCAAAGTAGAAACCAGTTCACTACAAAAAGAGATTCAAAGTCTCCAAGAACAGTTGAATGAAAAGAATGCCATCATTGCAGCTCGCGATGAGATTAGCAAGGTGACTCAGACCGTGATTGACAAGGAGGATGCCATGAAGGCTTTGGGTAATCTCCTAGAGGCCACATGTGCTCAATGTGTTACGGTTGAGCAGAAGGGTTAAGAGATGAGTGAGTTAGTCTTACAAGCCGAAACCAAATTAAAGAAAGTCACAGAAGAGCTCTTTCAAAAAAGCCGCTCTCTGGAAGAGGAAATCGGCTGCAATATTCAGTTGAAGAAGGATGTCGAAGCCATCGAGAAAGAGAGGCAAGATTTCTATAAAACCATGCAGTTCCACTCTCGAGAGCTTGAACGCAGAGAGAAACAACTGGGTATCCAGGACGAGCAATTGTCGTGCATTGATACAGAGATTGCCGAAATGAAGTTATGACATGATGCGGTGCTTGCTAACGATTTCTATCTTCAAGAAGCTTTCTTGCAGAGTCAAGCCAATGCCTTACTCTCCCAAGTAATCACTTACAGCTCTATGCAGACTGATGCACATCTGGTTGAGCCTCATATTTTGAAGGAGATGTTAGAGTCCCTCAATCACAAAATAACACGAACCTTTAAATTAGCAAGATCCATGTATATCCAAGGAATCATTGATGATTCCTAAATTTTTTAATTTTCCATGCTAGGTTCGAGTCCATCGTGTGTGCCAGCGTCAAGCCGCTGGAATATTATTTAGAAGAATAATTGTAATTGTAAAGTTTGGCACTGAAAGGGTGTCGTGCAAACGTTGTACTGTTTTTCCTAATCAATAGAGTATGTGTGGAAGAAATGATAGACGCATTGCCGGACTATTCGGTCTGGGCGATGGTCTGGAGTTGATTCTGTTCTGAGTTATGTTAACTGCAGAATTTTCTATGAGAGTCAATATTTGGTATTGAAGTGAATCAGGTACTGTGTTAACATTTTAATGTTTAAAGTGAAGTGTGAAGTATAAAAGTAATATTAGAGGAAGAGTGAAAGATCTGCGTACATAATTCCGGTGAATGTTAAGAATGTTATGCGCCGAAGTGTAATTGAATCTACTATAATTTCTCGGAGTTAATCAATGAAGTTAGTGGCCAGAAGTTAAGCACTGAATTGGGAAAATATATAAAGGGCCTCTGAATTACTAGACCCCTGACCATCCCAAAAACTTATGAGTAAATACATAACAACTTTAACAGAAGTCTTTAGTTTGTTGGAAGAGAGTTCATCACAAGTCCATAATGTCATTGTACCTAAGGAAGAGAACTCAAACAAGAAAAAAGAAATGATTCGGGAAAAAATGTGTCTCAGGAGTGTCCTAATCTCGAATTTCCTGTAAACAGGGAAATATTGAATGATTTTGTGACCACTTCTCTTGTAAGACATGAACCAAAGAGAAAAAGTGAGGATATATCTTCCCAACCTATCAACATTGTAAGAAAGAAACTGATATGGATGTCAACCATATGAACACCACGTCCATTCAATACACAACTACAACGGGTACGAAAGGATCGATTGACTCAACAAGCTAGTGCAATGCTAGAACAGATCAATCATTCGGTAGAAACATAGCCAAACAACCACTATTCTCAGTTGCAAAGAGATAAACCAAAACTTCTTCATGTATGGCTTCCCAAATAATTGATAGAGGCCCAAAAGTCTCAGTGATGCATATGGATCCCAAAAAGAGGCTGATGGATAGCAATTCAAGAGATAGAAAAACTCAACGAGATGTCATACAAGCAATGGGAAACAAAGGAATCTATCAAGAGTCGCCAAAGCTATCGAAGGACCATGACATATAAAACCCAAACCACCAATATGAATGAGACAAAGACCACAGAATGAGGAACTTGATGCAAGCAAATGCCACAAGCACAAACTACAAGATGGATATGGAGACCCAAGAAGACACAAGAAATCGACCAAAGGAATCAAGAAGACTCTACTTGCACTCATAAAGAATCAATTGCATCCAAAATATGCATGATAGGGCCACATTACAAGGCCATGCACTCAGCACATACTCTCTTCAATAAAATTAGTGGTGCACATTTCAAAAATCGAAATAGGACTTAGCTTCTACTGTCCTATGAATGATCCTCCGATGTACATAAATAAATGCTTCAGCTATCACTAATCTCTTGTTTTCTTTCAAGATTAAAAACTTAAGAAAAGTGTGGTAAGATCCATCACTTACTTATGCAAGGGGGAATGGAGCGGCAAAAAAAATGACATGCTAATGAACCACACATCAACATGTGGAATTGGTTTCTATAGTAACTGATTCTCTACTTTATTACGAGTGTAGATGGCTTACAAAGATTCTGAAGCAACCATTCAAGAGGAAGCACTCGAATTTTTGTCGCAAAGTGTAACAAAAGTTAAAGGGCATTGGTTCAAACAAGAACAACCTGTCGAAGAGCACTTGTTTTTTGTAACAATCAAGATAATGGATATTGATCACACATTCCTGTGATGTCCCAGGACTCCAGGGTCTTACATGAACTTCCAGCAATAGTGGATGTAATGACAAAAGTAGGCATTAATAAGTGTTTTGAGTTACCAATATATAACCCAGATTTCTAGAGATGTACGCAAGTTATGAACACCATTCAGCCAGCTCTACACAACCCATCAATACCAGAAGCAAAAATCCTTGATGCAAAAGGTGAATGGGTGACTATCCAATTCACACACGACCTAATCAAAGAAGCTTTTGGATGGGTCAAGGATGGGACCACTGGCCTCAAAGATGAAAGCCATGGAACAAAAACTCGAACATTCTTGGACATAAATCGTGTGTACATTGAAGAGGAAGTCATACTAATACATCAACATTTCTGTTTTCCTAACATGCACAGATACATAACTCCACAAAAGATAATACTACAATTATTATCTCATGCTAGCAAACAAATCGGCAACCAAGTGAATCTGACGCCCTACATTCAAGATCTCTTGTTCGAGGCCAAGAAGCAATGGGGTCAATTTTTTTTTTTGAATGGAAGCATGGCTCTAACAATACTGATATAACATGCCTTAGGAATTTGGGAATACCTTAAAGAAATGCCTTCATCAGTGGAATGGCGAAGTATGCAAGGCTAGCCACAGTTCCAAGAAAGAAGAAAGCAGTGGTAGTGACCGATAAAGCAAGAACGAGCTCTCAACCAATGATGAGAGGTGCAAAGAGATTAAGGGAAGCATTGAAGTCCGAAGAAGCAACTCCTTCATCGAAGAAGATACATGTACTTCCCTGATCCAAAATCGAACAATCCACAACTATCACGGAGGAATAGTTAAAGGAAGCTATGGAAGAAACTCACAAGTTCATGGAAGGACAAGTAAATTTGCGAGTTCAAGGGCACCATTATCAACAAACCCATACAGAAGTTTTGCAGGGAAAAGAGATTGACAAATTTCCACAAATACAGAGAATTGGGATTGGTCAACTCTAGCTCCTCTTCTGAGATCCAAGAAGAACGTGAACCATCCCCTATGAATGTGGATATTAAAATTGAATCAAATGACAATGGTAAGTGGGATGAGATAAATCAGGTCAAGGATTCCCTTGAAGTGGGATACACAAACCAAGAGAAAATATGGGAAAGCCCTGTCAGAGAGAAACCTAAGGTAGGACCATCTATTGAAGATGTACATACTCTGAAAATGAATGATACGACACAAGTTCGAATCACGGAGTCCCACTTGGACAGTAAAGCTACAATGAAGATTCCAAAGGAAGAGAAAGAACAAGAGGATGCAGAAGAATCAGAACCATTCACACCTATAAGGGTTGTAGCAAAGCCTTCTCCTTTGGATGTGACATTTCAAGGAAGTGCTACAAAACCTACCACACTTGAAGAAAACAAACCCCACACACAACTACAAATAAGACAATCACATAACGAAACGATACATGTGGAAAAGGGAAAAGATGTACACATAGGAGAAGCACCAAGCATACCAAAAACTTGGCTCAATGTAGATGTGGCAAAGTTGAAGCTAGTGGTAAAGAAAATGATACAAATAGCCATGGATATGCAACAACAACTCATGGAACCAGATCAAGACTATGACAAAGCCTTGCTAGATAGGAATCAATTCAAATCACTCAATGAGGAGTTATCTGCAAGGATATTACAACCCAACAAGCATTTATGCGTGAGGATTTTGGTGAGTAGGTTGCCTTAGAAAAATGCAACCTACTCACCGAACAAAATCGCATAATGCAAGATCAACTTATAGAGATTCAAAGGAGGTATGAGACCAATGAAGCCGACAAGGTACACGATAAATAGAAGCAAAATCTTAGAAAATGAAATCAAGGTATACACAAACAAAGGTGATAATCTGAGGATTAGAAATAAAGAATTAATGAACACAATTCTATTAAATCAACCTATGGAGATGCAAGAAAGTCAACAAAATTATACACAAGCATCAGAAGCTCAGAAAGCTAAGTATGTAGATCAGCAAAAGCAAGAACAAGAATTAAGAGAAGAGTGGGAAAAGAAATACATGTATGATACAAATGAGCTCAGAAAAAGATGGAAGGTTGTACAAGCAAAAATGGTGGAGCAATGTAAGGATGATGCAGATCAAGTGGCAGTGATTGGTGAACAACTCTTGAAGATTAGGGAAGCACTCATAATAGCAAATAATGAAATCAAGAAGAAAGACAAAATGATTGAAAGCCTAAAGGCTCAATTAGCACAGAATAATAGAATGGGGACACCAGTAGTTCAAAGCTCCCAAGCGGCTATTATGGAGGCTGAGGTACGTCCTCTTTCTCCCCCCATGCATCACTCACCTAAAGGAAGAAGGAGAGCAGAACATTGATAGACATAAACGTGCTATTGCAGACCTAAGCCGTTATAGAACACTTTGAAGATCGAGTGGCAAAGGTAATGAAAGAAGCAAAAATCAAGAATAAGAATTTAGAGAAAATATTGAAGCCCTTCAATATACCACATGGCTTATTAAAAGATGAAACCAGATAGTACATTACGAAGACTACCCAAAAATAACCAGATCAAAATCTGCAGTTCAAAACCGATACATTTTCTTACACACATGAAGAGTTTGATAAGGCAGATCCAATTTGGAGATGAATTTTTTTGGAAAAGAATCTGGCTTTACGGGTGCACTAGGAGTTAGCACCATACTTACTACAAGTAAATCCTTCTTTTTGCCCAGTCCCCAAAAAACGAGCTTGGATACAATTTTGGGAAGCACAACGCCAAGCCACAATAAGTAATCAGTGGCTGAACTACCCATTACTACCGAGCCCACCACATAATTATCTACCTACAGAAGACTACATGGTCTGCACAATCAAATTTTGGCTAGCTCGATATGCTACTATATCGGACCTAGCAATTAAGATGAAAAATAAGGTGTTGAGCATGCTCCTTATAGTTTTAAAAGTATTCAAACATGCACAATATACATTTTTTTATTTTATCGATCTCAATCAAGGATGAGACACACTTATTTTTTATCTATCTATCATGCTAAGCAGACTTACAATAATGGCTATATACTCACGGTTAATGTTCCTACCAAGTCCATACATGCAGACTTTGAGGAAGCGTTCTTTACATGATTTTTTGAGATGGATTCAGAAATTAAGGTAAAAATGACTTCTAATTTAAATGCTAGATTGGTGGCCTATGAGTTGAGTTTCTTTGCAGATCACATATAGGCACCAGATGATGGAGTAAAGTTAGCAAAATGAAAGGAACTAATGATATGTGAAGCTAACTTGCTAAACCAAAGAGAGCAAAAAGTCATTCAAACATACTCACGTCACCAAAAAAAGCCCGTTGGGGATGACATAGTTCAGGAGGAGGGATGTATGGTCTTATACATTATGGAATATGTTGAACAATGCATTGTTGGAGTGTTAATTTATTAATGTATTAATGTGTTTTGGTGTTTTTGATATAGCTGCTGAAGGTTCGTGAGGGCGTGAAAGCATGACGGGCGGACATCAACACTCCGACTTTAGGACTGACATCAATAAATCCAATTTATAATTTAGTTTGTAAATAAATCCGCATAGAAGGTTCTATTGTTAGAGATAGTTAGAAAAATAGTGGTTAAAATAAGGGCTATTGTGATATTAAAAGAAAGGCTTTCTATGAAAGTCACCAACTTTTAGTTTCACGCATGCTTTTTGAAGCCGCTCTCATGTAACCACTCTTTTCGGCCTAATAAAAAATTCCTATAAATATGCACTCTGTGGACTGTCAAAATAGAGTGCATGGGGGAGATTGCACCCAATATTGTGTTCAGTCTTGTCTCTTGCTGTCTCTATTTTTTTGTGTGTTTTTTGCGTTCGTAACCTCTTTGTGCGTGTGAGCAAGATCTTGATAACAGTGGTATCAGAGCCTTGCATGCATCACTACAAAGGGATCTATTTTTTTTTGTTTTGGCAAATTGAACTCTGTTTCGCTGTTCTCTATTTGCGATCCGATTCCGATTCCATCTCCATTTTCACTTCTGCTTCCACTTCTGCTTCCGTTTCCGTTTCTGATTCCGGTTCTGGTTCCAGTTTCAGTTTTCTGTTTCTGTTTTTGTTCGAGTTCCAGAACTAGAACCTACATTTACACCTACATTTACACCTACGCTTACACTTACATTTACACCTATGTTTACACCTACGTTTACACCTATGTTTACACCTACGTCTACACCTACGTTTACACCTACGTCTAAGGCATCGACTAAGGAAAAGAACTTAGGCATTACATTGGCAGCATTGGCACCCAAGTCTCCCTTGGCGACCGTTGGTAGCCGTTGACTACGTGCAAACCAATTTTAATGTATGAGTGGCAATAAGGACTTTTACATTCACCACGGTGGGAGGATTTGAACCCACAACCTCACCCACACAAGGAAAGTGTTTTACCACTTTACTATCTCTTTGTGTTGTCACTCTACTTCTCTTTTCTTATATTTAACATAACTTTCATCTCTTTCTTACTTTTTCTATTCCCAAGGACAACCATTCCTTTTACATTTTAACTCAAAAATTGCTTTTCCATATCTAGCAAGAAGGTTTTGTCTCTACATCCTCATGGACTCTATGAACAACATGGAGGATTTCAGCAAATCACCTCTACCCGAGGTCACCCTCGAGCAACAACAGGAGCTCCTACAGCACGAATTACGAGGCGCTCAAGACGAGATCTGACAACGTGACGAGATACTCAAAAAGATGCAAATTGATGAAGACAACCTTACGAGGGTGGTCAAAGCTATTGTCTCTGCCCAATCAGATGGCACACATTCCAAGATTGCCATTAAGAATTACCAGTTTTTATGGTTTGATGGCCGTAAGAATGGCGCTTTAATCCTTTCATGGCTTTCACTGTTTGATGATTTTTATACTAATGAAACCTATGGTGAAAGTGAAAAAGTCAAATTTGCCACTAACTATTTAGTAGGAAAAGCTCAACTCTGGTAGAATGTCCTGCGGCACAATACTGAGCATTCAACAACGTGGAAGGCTTTCCAAGAGAAAGTGAAGGATTCTTTTCTTCCTCCTCAATACCATTTGCATGTTCGATGTGCATGGACGACCCTTACATGGAAGGAGGGTGATACGGTTACTACCTACATGGAATGGGTCTCACAAAATTTACTATTGGTTCGAATGCTTGAAGATGTACCAAAGGATAGCTTGCAACAAAAATACGAAGATGGTTTAGAGGTGGGAATCCAAGATAAGCTTCACACTTTACGACCTACAACCCTCAATGAGGCTATATCTTTCGCCTATGATGTAGAAAAAGAATTCAAGTCTATAACCAAGTTAGTTCGTCTACAACAACCATGTCAACGACCACTTTTTGCTAAACCAAATCTTCCCATGAAACGTAATTTTAATGCCTCATATTACCTTGGTTTTCCTCGTCCACCGCAATCCAATTACTCAACTAAACCTGTTGCTTCATCTCTCCAACCTACCAAACCACCTACCCTACAAACTTCAGCGATGGATGCCCAAAAGAAGTGACCACGAATCACTTGCTGGAATTGTGGCAAACCTGGACATACAAAAACGAAGTGCCGATTGTGACCTCGTAACATGAAACTAGATGCAGCTCAATTACATAACATGGAGGCCCACAATGAAGAAATTCCTCCTCTTTGGACAAAGGAATCATTGGAGAAGGACTTAAGTACCTTGGGTAACAATATCTCTCTTCATTCTCTACTTTTCATGCAGGGTACTATAAACAACAAACTCGTTAAAATTCTACGTGACGATGGTAGTTCACATGACTTCATTTCACACTTATTAGTACAAGAACTTAAATTGAAAACGTTTCCTTCTTTATATAAAGTAAAATTTGCATTTCAAGGTAATCGTTATAGTGTAACACGAGAAGTACAAGATGTTACGATTAGCATAGGTCCATATGTTGATTTACAAACATTTTTAATTGCACCTTTGCAATCTTACGATGTTATATTAGGTATGCCTTTTCGTCATCATTATAACCCATGGATTGACTACCATACGCATACTTTTAACTTTGAATTTAAAGATCAAATCATTACTTTGTCTGCACGGCATGATTTCTAGCCATTTCCATTGATTAGTCATACTCAAGTAAAATGTGCATTTAGGAAAGGATTCAATTCATGCATTGTTTTTGTCAATGTCATCAATGATTAGACTCATACACTTCCTGATGCACATAAACCTTTCATGACTACTTAGAAGGATTGTTTTATGTTTGAGTATCCCTCTGAACTACCACCCTCTCAAGGATCCTTTGACCATAGCATAGATTTAGTCCCTGGTAGTTCTCCTCCTCATAAAGCACCTTATAGACATGGCCCACTACACCAAAAGGAAATAGAAAACCAAGTAAAAGACCTACTACAGAAAGGACTTATAAGGCCTAGTTTTTCCCCATTTGGAGCACTAGTTCTCTTAGTAGAGAAGAAGAATAAAAATTATCAAATGTGCATTGATTATAGAGCCCTTAACAAGATCACAATAAAGAATAGATACCCCATACCTCGAATCGATGATCTTTTAGATAAATTATGAGGAGCTCGTGTCTTTAGTAAAATTGATCTAAAATCAAGATACCATCATATTCGTATGACGCAAAGTGATATTTTTAAGACTTCCTTTAGAACTCAAGCAGGCCATTATGAATTTATGGTTATGCCCTTTGGACTTACTAATGCCCCTGCTACATTTGCACGAATGATGACCAACATTTTTCTTGATTACCAAGCTTTTGTTCTTGTATTTTTTGATGATATACTTGTTTACAGTAAGAATGATAGTGAGCATGAGACGCATCTTAAAACAATTTTTCATTTACTATGAGAAAACACTCTTTACGCTAATCCTGAAAAGAGCTACTTCTTTCAACGTAAGCTAGAATATCTAGGACATATTATTTCAAGTGAAGGTGTGCATGTGGATCCAAAAAAGATTAAAGTTATAATAGAATGGCCTACACCACAATCAGTCAATGATGTTCATTCTTTTCTTGGGTTGGCTAGTTTCTATAGGAAGTTTGTTCAAAATTTTTCTTATTTAGCATTGCCCCTTACCTTGTTATTGAAAAAGAAAATAAAATTTGCATGGGGACTTACCCAACAACAATCCTTTAAAAAACTCAAACATGCACTTTCACATGCACTTGTTTTACAATGACCTGATTTTTCACAACCCTTTTATGTTGTTACTGATGCTAGTGGTTTAGGGATAGGTGCAATTTTAATGCAAAATGATCATCCCATTGCATTCAAGAGTAGGAAGCTTAAGCCCTCAGAAAAGAATTATAGTACATATGATAAAGAATTGTTAGCAGTTGTGCAACCTTTGCGAATTTGGAAACACTATCTTATGGGATCTGAGGTCTTAATAAAAACCGATCAACAGGCTATTAAGCATTTATTAAATCAGTCCTTAAACTCTGATCGCCATCTTAAATGGGCATCATTCATTCAAAATTTCCAACCGATGATCCAATATCGGCTTGGTAAAGCTAATGTTGGAGCTGATGCTCTTAGCCAATTTCCTTCACATTCTGTTGTTTTGCATAATATTTCTACCATCCAAATACATTCTTTTCAAGAAATGGTTTCCACTTATGCATCTGATTTGTATTTTTCACGTGCATGGCATGACTTCAACAATGATGCATCTTTATCTGAAGAACATTATACATTTCATAATGGTTTTCTTTATTTTCAACATAGATTATGTATATCTCAAGCTTTTAAAGATTTTGTCATCAAAGAAATGCATGAACCATCTTACATGGGACATAGAGGCATACAAATCACCATTTCTTCCTGCAAAGATTTCTTCTTTTGGCCACACATGGAAAAAGATATTGCACATTATGTTTCTCAATGCATTGTATGTCAGCCTGTAAAACATCATCATGGTAAACCATTTGGATTATTAATGCCATTGCCCATTCCTAACGAACCATGGGAACAAATTTCTATGGATTTTATCACAGGTCTTCCCATCACTTCATCACATAATGATATGATTTTGACAATAGTTGATAGGTTTAAGTAAATATGCATATTTCATTCCACATAGAAAAACTTTGTCTCCACCTCAGGCTGCAAAATTATTCATTCAATGCATTTTCCCACATCATGGTTTTCCTAAAGTAGTGTTATCTTGGATCGTGATGTTAGATTTTGAAATCATTTTTGGGTTGCCTTATTTCAACATTTTGGTTCTAAAATAGATTTTAGCTCTGCATTTCATCTCGAAAGTGATGGACAAAGTGAGGCCACGAATAGTACTATTCTTGATTTATTATGTTGTTATTCATTAGATAGTCCAACTAATTGGGATGAAAAGTTGCCATTGCTTCAATTTGCTTACAATAACACCACACACACCACTATTGGTTGTGCACCTTTTGAAATTGTTTATAGTAAAAAGCTTCCCACTCCCATGTCACTCACCCAAACTGACATTCCGATGGCTGATTCTATTGCTCAAGATCACGTTTCTATACTTCACGATGTTCACGAGCACATTAGGAAAAGTCAAGAGCGATACACACATAATATCAATACTAAACGATTAGCCAAGGAATTTAAGGAAAATGATCTTGTATGGTTGCGTATCATTAAAAGACGTCTCAAAAATATTTTGCAGCATCCTAAAATTAAACTTCCACCACGCTATTATGGACCGTTTCGCATTATAGAAAAAATTAATCATAATTCATTTAGATTAGATATACCATCTCATTGGAATATACATAACTCTTTTCATATTAATTTACTTAAACCATTTAAAGGCACTTTACCACTGAGTCCACTTCTTGATGACCCTCCTTTGATTGAAGAACAATCTAAAATCTTGGTTCCTCAAAAAATAATTGATCATGATGTCACTACTACACGCACAGGTACTCAATATCATTGATATTTGGTTAAGTACAAAAATCACTCTATTGAAGAATGTCAATGGATACATAAAACACAATTAGCACCTCATTATGACCACTTAATTTTGCACATCATACACAAACACATTAATGTAATTCCTCCATGAACATTTCCATGCATGTTTCTTTTAACATGGAACATGCTTATTTTCATTCAGTGATGAAACATGTGACTGGCCATCCATGTTTATTTTATTTATCAACTAAGGTCAGTTGCTTTTTCAACTGAGGGGCATGTTATACATTATGGAATATGTTGAACAATGAATTGTTCGAGTGTTAAATTATTAATGTATTTTGGTGTTTTTGATATAGTAGTTGAAGGTTCGTGAGGGCGTGAAAGCATGAAGGGCAGACATCAATACTCGGACTTTAGGATGGATATCAATAAATCTAATTTATAATTTAGTTTGTAAATAAATCCGCATAGAAGATTCTATAGTTAGAAATAGTTAGAAAAATAGTGGTTAGAATAAGGGTCATTGTAGACCGCAGTTTTTGATATTAAAAGAAAGGCTTTCTATGAAAGTCACCAACTTTTAGTTTCAAGCATGCTTTTTGAAGCCGCTCTCATGTAACCACTCTTTTTGATGTAATAAAAAGTTCCTATAAATACATGCACTCTGTGGACTATCGAAACAAAGTGCATGGGGGGAGATTGCACCCAATACTGTGTTCACTCTCGTCTCTTGCTGTCTCTATTTTTCTATGTGTTTTCTATGTTTGTAACCTCTATGTGTGTGTGAGCAAGATCGTGATAACATATGGAGGGAGCATCAAGTAAAAGAAGAAGAAGAAAAAGGAAATAAAAAAATAGAATGGCTCAATAAAAAGAACCACCCTCTACCCAAAGCCCTGCAGGGGCACATATTAGGCTTCACACGTATCAAGCTTCTATGTAAAAGAAGGAGGTCCCAAAGAGTGAAAACAAAGATTTATTCAAAGACCAAAAGTTAGAAAGAGGTAGAGGCTGAAAAGCGAAAAAGAGTGACTAAGAATATCACATTCTTAACCACTAGATGCATGCGTGGCAACTCGAGTTATCATCACAACCCAGATAAATGAATGTATGGAATACCAAATGGAGGTTGTACATAAAGGACTTAGGATCGGATAAAGTAACAAATTGTCTAACGGTCCTAACTGTCTCCTCGTCCACTAGGTGTGTGTGGTGGAAAGAAATGAACAAGCTAAAGAAAAGCATCAATTTCTAAAGGATATGAAAGAAGATTTAAAGACGAGCTTTGAAGCATCAACCAAAAGAAAAAAATAGATGCAAGGCTTACCAAATGATGCAAGCTATGAAAAAAAGAGCTTCACCAGTATCAATGATAACACAACAACCCAGATGTATGAATCTAAAGAATATCAAGGGGAAGATGGAAGCATTGGACTGAGGCTCGGATAAGGTAACAAATTCACTAACAGTCCTTACCACTTCTTTGACCACTAGGTGCATGTATTAAAGAACTATAAACAAGCCATAGACAAGAAGCAAAGCTTGTCAAGGGATGACAGAGACAAAGAGGGGGAGACTATTGCAGAGTAAAGAAGCACAAAAAAGGGAGCCCCAAAAATTTTCAAGATATGGGCACACATTTTCTTCTTCAAGTTGCTATAGAAATCTCATAAAGCTATGTAAATGCACTAGAGGAGTCCTCTAGGGGCATAAATCCCAACTAGTGTAACAAAATCCTTGTAACAAAATAGGAAATCAAAGTTTTCCAATAAAAGTGCCAGTCACTTGTGCGAAAGGACCAATTTTAGGGCACATGTATATAAGTGACTTGGTGACTCTGTGTAGTATGTGGGTGGACTATCTACATGGGTGAAATCAGAACTGTTTGAATTAGGATCACTTTTTGTGATTAGGGGTGAAGAAGGCACTAAAGCCCTATTGAGGTTCTCTTTTGCAGTAGTATATTTGACTAGAATAACATTAGCTAGAGGAGGTGACTGTTAAGCTAAAATGGGTTGTGGTCTTTGTTGAGTCTGATAAGGGTAGTCTTTGGGGACCTATAGTAATGAGGTTGAACATTGTACTGACCTTGGTACCTACCTAGTTGGGGGTATACTTGAGGGTATTTCTGTCGCACTACTTTGTTGTATGGACAATCTTGTGCTGTGTGATTTGTGTACCACCTTTAAATTGTGTAGTACTGGCCATTAAGGTTGGCTTGTGGTTGTGTCACATTTGGACATACATTTTCCATATGATCACCACCACAAGTGTAGCAACGTTTTATGCATGTTACCCTATGCATCTGCTTTCTAAAAACTCCTAGCTTTTGGGTCAATTTTTTTGTTAGGTCTTCAATCAAGCTAGAAAGTTTTGAGGATGATTGAGATGAGCTATCTGAGTCTTTTTAGACCTTTGAAAGTTCCAATTCATCTCCTAAATTATCCCGAATGTCTATGCATATCTGTACACACTACTCTAGCATTCTCGATTCCTTCAGAAGATGTAAGATCATAGTTTAGAGATTAACAGACCCTCCAAAAATAAAGCCACTTGCTTGGCCTGAGAGGGAAGTTCTGGCATTGGGCATCTCTCAATATACTATCTCAATATACTGTCTAAAGACACATACCTGTTTGAAGCTGTGAATCAACGAAGAAGTGTTATGCCTAATTCCACTTCTAGAGAATTCAATGATGAAGGACTCTAACAAATGATGGATGTCCCTAACTTGACTTTGTTGCAATGGTTGGAACGAGGTTAAGGCTATGTTCTTCAGTGTGAGTCCAAATGCACAGTACTGCATGAACATGTCTTCTACTTGCTCCACTTGCAACACTTGCTTAAACTCCACAACATGGTCATAGGGATCTCCTGTCCCATCAAAGTAGTTTTTCATCGACTTCAGTAATTGGGTAAGTCTCAAGATTCTTGGATGCTCACATGGTATAAGTAGAGGAAAATCATCTCTACTACCTTGTAGTATTGGATCCCTTTTTTGTTCCAATCTATTGGTATCCATGGTTGATCTATCCCTCCCTATGAGGTGAGTAAAACTTACTTCTAGCTTTTCCTTGTTCTTCTCTCTTTGAGAGCCATGGGTTGAGGATGTCCCAGAACCTTGATGGCTAGCATTTACATTCACTCGTGATGGGGGGAATAACAATTTTCCTCTCCATGTATAAGCATGTCTCACATGATCTGAAACTACAAACACTCTTTCTGAAGTGTTGTCCAAGTATAATACCTTTCCAGGTGTATCAGGGTCCTTGAATTCATAAATGTTGATGGAGCCTACTTCACTTGGTTATTCCATTCTATATCTCCAAAACACTTCATCCATGTCCTTATTCGGGAATAATTCAATGTTTTTATTATCTTAAGGGATCCATTTTGGGTTTAGCATTCTTGTCAATATTGATTTCCCTCTAAGTGTCCTAGGTTCATCTCCTAAGGGTTCTTTTCCTTGGTTTTCTGCTTCCGTCTCGGGAGTAACTACACCAAACTCATTAGTGACATTAGGCTGATTAGTTATGATATACATTGTTCCTTCTTTATCTAGGTATTTTTCTCTCTCGAATTTCACCACTGGATGTTCCAATCCAATGGGTTGGTCAGGGTTGTGTAATTGAACCACTGATCTTCTCAAACCATCCTCACAGATGCAAGCACCTAAGTGGTTGGTTTGGAAATATTCTAATTGGGTCCTATAAGGTCCTTCATGTCTTTCTAGATAAGCTACATTCAACCCTCCTTCCAATCTCTCCATGCTATAAGCCATTTCTGACTCACTAGTCTCTGAACTCAAGTCGCAAGGATAGCTATTTGATTCTTGTGCCCAAACGTGCAGTAGTCCCCACACTTGCTTCTGAAGACCTAAGACTTTATCGGTCCCACTTACCTGATCTAAGGTTCATTAATTTATCTTCCTTGATCACTCAATACACGTTTTGATCACCAATACTTCTTTCCTGATCTAAGGTTCATTAATTTATCTCCCTTGATCACTCAATACACGTTCTGATCACCAATACTTCTTTTTCTCAGTTACTTGTTTTGTTTGTAATACCTTTGAACTCTTGTCTTGTCTCAATGTACACAAAATCAACTTTTGGTTGTATGTTTAAATTCTCGTTCCATGAAAATTAAGTTCTTTCCTTTAGGTTTTTTGTTTTTGCACTCTTTTATCTTACTCTTGAACTTGAGAAATTAATGCACTTGCAACTGGATTGTCCCTATCGTAGTCCTATTTCAATTAACAATGCTACATGAATTTAGCCTAAGCTAGTAATTGACTTAGGGGGTTGAGTATTCTTCCAACCTCAAGTCAGTTTTGTTGAGTGCTCTGGTGCTTAAGAAGTCGTGCTTCCAAAGCCTTGCTTACTTCACTCTTTGTCTTGCTTTGAATGCCATTGGATGGCTCTTGGTAGCCCTGCAAAAGTCCAATGTTTAGACCACTTTTCAAGCTTAATGAACAAACACTTTGATGTATACACCTTTGAGGGTCCCTTTTCCTTTGGCAAGATTCTCAAGTACCCCCTTGCTTTCCTAACCCCACTAATGGGTCAACTTCAATTTATCCTATCTAAATATCAGCATGTTATTCTTAAGAAAAACAATTGAGCCCATGTAGGATTCAAAAAGAGCTTCCCAATGAGCTCTAGAGCTCAAAAAACGGGTTTTGTATGAAAAATTTATGGACGTTTAGGCTCTCGAGGGTTAAAACGGGTAGACATGTTTTGCGGAAAATATGAGCTAAGGGACCTCAAATATGCACTAACCACTCAAAAATTCACTCAAATTAGCCTTGAAATTTCCCCAAAAAATCAAAACCCTAAATTGGCATTTTAGCCAAACCATCACGATGGTCTGGTTGAACCATCACGATGGTCTGGTTGAACCATCACGATGGTCTAGGAGTGAGTCATTGTGATGGTCCACACTTACCGAGTCATTGTGATGGTCCTATGAGTTTTCGTGATGGTCTCTCCAATCGAGGTGTCGTGATGGTCTACTGACCCATCACGATGGTCTAATTCAGGAAAGCCATCACGATGGTGGGGTAGCTTCATGATGGCGTGGTCAATCATCACGATGGTCAAGGATCAAAGTGAACTATTGCGATGGGTCAAATGACACGTGGCAATGAGGTGCCACGATGGCATAAGATAATCGTGATGGCGTGGGGTCGATGTGATCATCGTGATGGCATGTGGCTATCGCGATGGTCCACCTAAACTATCGTGATGGTCCGGTTGAGACGTTGCGATGGTGTGAGCCAATCGCGATGGTGACACCCCATCGCAATGGCGTGAGGAAATCCGGATGGTCCACCAAAATGTGAATTTTTGCAATGCGCATAAGGATTCGTGTATGCACAAGTATGATCTCTACTGTGCTTATGACGCAATCCAAAAGACGAGTTTGTCAGACGATCGTGATGGTCCGACACCAACGGTAGAACTGATAGAAAATGGAAATTCTTACGTTTTGAGAGCTTCTCTGTTGTATTGGAGTGCTTTACCTACAAGAAAACTCACAAACACACAAGCATGAACTCGCTCAAGAACTCTCTCACTCTCTCTCATATGTGCAATTGAGGAAAATGGGGAGAATAGGTGGATATGGTGAAGTTTTTTATTTTTCTAGAGTGGAAGAAGATGATGGAGGGATGAAGGAGGAATGTAGGGGGGATATAAAACACTAAAAAAACATCAAAAACTGAAAAATAATTACCTTCCAACGCTGATTCTTGCTGTACTCTTATCATCAAGTGTTCGTCCTAGAACTCGATCCCTGACAACGATGCCAATTTGGTGTTGCTCTAGCACAATGGTAAGTACCCCGTTAAGAAGCTCTACCCTCCTTAATGTCAATCCGTGGAAGAGATAGGAGTGATATGAAGATCATGAATGCATGAAGTAGTGAAAGTGAAGGTGAGAAGCATGAAAATGCACACGCACATACACACACACAAGGAAGAGACAAGCGAGACACAATGGAAAGTAGAAAGTAAACTCTAATGCTCAAGAACACTATTACAAGCTCAAACTAGCTCTATGCTCTTCTTCTCTCATACAAGCTAACCTCAAAAATGAGCTCTCTAGCTCTTTTTATAGTTTTTTTTACTTGTTTTGACTGGTCTACATCTAGTGTCTGACATTGTTAAAAAATAGGTTCTCGGGGTCATTTGGATGTCTAAATGAGATCTAAAAATAACCAAAATTGGTATGGTCTTTCTATCTAAACTCCTCAAGCTCAAGGACTCCTTGGCTTGCACAAAATGGAGCTACTAAATACAAAATTGGGTGTTTCATGATACATATATTACAAAAGTGATGAAAATCACTATTTGAAGTTTTGAAAAAGTAATATCAAGTATATTTCTTTGAAAAAATGAATTTTTGGCCCCCCACAACTCTTTGCAATCCGCTTCTACATACCTCCTTTGTGTCGATGCCTATGGTTGCTGCCAAAATTTCCTAATCCTCCCTCTTAGGGTGTGGTTCAACCATCTCCTTCTAGGATTATGTGACATGCCCAAATGCTCGGGATGCATGCTTCCAAGCTGGCAAGCCATAGGTATCTTTGTTACCCCTTCCAAGTAGCTTCAAATCTCTACAAAAGTCCCAAAAAATTTATGGATAAATGTATACCACAATAGATGGGTTTGTCATGTTCTTTGTCTATTGTCTATCGTGAAATAGCTAGTCTATCATGGGATTGTGTCTGTCATGATGGATAGGTGTCTATCATGATGGACAATCATCTATAAAAATGGGTGGTGTCTGTTGTAAGGCTTATCTGTTGTCTGTCGCATGACACACTATGTCTATTGCAATGGACAGAAAAAACGTATTTTTTTAATGATTTTTAGTGATTTGGAATGTGCTAATGATGGAGTCTATCGTGCCTAGTTTGCAATCATAAAATACCAAAAAATTCTTTCTATCATGTGATTTGGAATGTGCTAATGATGGAGTCTATCGTGCCTAGCTTGCAATCACAAAATACCAAAAGATTCTTTCTATCATGATAGATAGAGGTCATCATCTTGAGATGCATGTAGAGTTTTGTCATACCTATTGATGCTAATGTTGATGCCGAAATGTGCTAGAAAGTTCACAAACACACAAACAATAGATCACACACAATCCCTCTCTTGTGTTCTCTCACAAGTGAAATGGAAGGGATGAAGTGGAGATGGGGATATGACTAAGGAGGTGAGAATTTTGCAAAGTAAATAAAATATAAAATCACCTACTTACCTATGATTCCAAAATCAAACTCTACATCTTACCATCACACACTCATCCCTGAAGTTTGCTCCCTAGCAACGTCACCAAATTTGGTGTCACACTATCACAATAGTGAGAACCAATGTGAGGAGATCAACCTTGTAATTGTCAATCTGTGGAAACATGAGGATGTTATGATGATCGAGAGCTAGTGGAGTGCATAAGTGAGTGAGTGAAAAGCACAAAAGCATGCACAGAGATACACACACATGTTGATATATTTCAGTAGTGATGTGCGTGAACACACTTAGGACCGTCGGGGCACTTTTTCCCTCTTTAGGATATTTTTTTCCCCGGGCTTGTATATATGCCTATAACCCTAATGGGTTACTTAACTTTGTACATTCACTATTGTGTGTTGTGCTCCAAGCTTCATCTTCTTCCTTTTGTGTTGTTTTTGTGCTTCCGCAAACCTCAAACTCAAGAAATTGGTATTAGAGTAGGTCACTACTTCATTTAGGGCATCATCGACACCCCTTCGGTTATAGTCTCAAAAATGCACTAAATTTGGTTACTGAGGCTGATTAGGAATAACTTTGTTATGTGGTGTTGAAAGTTTTATATGAGCTAGTTTTGACCTCCAAAGGCACTATCATAGTGCCTATGCAAGAAATTTAGTCCTTTTGTGCCAAACATATATACACGCTTTAGTTTGCCAGTATAAGTAGCTTGAAGTCTACTATATGTTTAGCAAAACTTGACATGATACTTTTGTTCAACTTTTTGAGATACAATCATTTTTTTTGCATCAAGGTATTTTAGTCAATGGCCATGGCTGAAAGCAATGATGTATTCTGTATGTTGGTTGTTCATGATAAGTTGGATGGTACCAATTACCCATTATGGAAATATAGATGCATCATGTATTGGTCGCAAAAGGATTGTGGAATATTGTGCAGGGTGTTGAAAAATGACCTATCACACTTGCAAGTACAGTTATTGAAGGTGATGGAGATGGTGTTGAAGATGATGATCTTTAGGTTCCTATTCATGTTTTGGTTCTTGTTGCACCTACTATAGAGCAACTTTGTCAAGACACAGAGATACTCAAGCACATGCATTGATAGAATTGTCTCTCAAACGTGCCATTATCCCTCATATTTGATCTTGCAAAATAGCAAAGGATGCTTGGGATACACTTACCACTTTGTACCAAGCAAGAAATAAGGCTCATGTTACTTACCTTTGAAAATAGTTGGACACTGAGCATATGAATGAAGGAGATTCCTGTGGATAAATTTTGACAAAGATCAAAGACTTGAAAGAGTAGTTGATTTCTATCGATGAAGTCTTGCTAGATGGTTCACTTGTGCAGATTGTTCTGGATGGTCTTCTAGATTCATATACGAGTTTTGCTTCTACTTTTTGATCGATGATGAAAGGCAACCCAAATGCCTTAACATTTGAGGATTTAGTCTTAGCATTTGAGGATTTAGTCTTTGTTTTGTTGCAAGAAGATCGATCGGACAATCCATCATGCATGTAGCAGATCAAGCTTTCTTAGCTAGTAAGAAGGGCAAAGGAAAATGGAGCTCATCTACTAGTAAGCAAAAATCTGCTAATTTTGTGCAATTGAAAAAGGAAGAAAAAGACGAGAAGAAAACAGAAAGGTAGAAATTGTTTTGCAAACACTATAAAGGAAATGATCATGTCGTAAAGAGTTTTCCAAAAATAGCTGCAAAAGAGGCAAAGAAAAAGAGACCCGAATGGTTATTGCAGAGGCCTCTACACCTAAAAGAGAGTTTGCTAATCTTATGTAGAATGAAGAATGGGCCTTTACTACTATGTGAAGTTATGACCCATCTTCTCATGAAAAGTGTATGTCTGTAGTAAACTCAGATGTTTGGTACTTTGATAGTGGGGCAACCAAACATATTACATTGCAATGAAGTTTCTTTAGTTCACTTGAGCCTACCCCTACAGGGAATGCTATCACATGTGCTAAAAACTCCTCTTATCCTATAACGGGAGTGGTAAGATCATTCTGACTATTGCTAATGGTAGTTCTTTCACATTGTCAGATGTTTTGTTTGTGCCAAGGATCAAGAAAAATCTATTATCGATTTCAACATCATACAAGATTTGCTTGCTCGTGAAATTTGTTGATGATAGATGTACAATTCATGGTCTATCAAATGGCAATGCTATTATTGGTTCTAGCATTTTATGTCGTGGGATGTATAAGCTCATAGATTATGAAAAATCTATGAATGATTCAGCATGTGCAGTTCAAGATTCTCAAGCTATGTCAGATATAAATCTTTTGGCATGCATGCTTTGGTCATCTAAATTAGGCTAGTTGGCTATGTCGATAGAAATATGAAATGGTGTCCTCTCTATCGAAACTTGAGGCACCTTGTAAACATGTTTGTGAAGGCTGTATTTTAAACATAATGCAGTGGTACTCCTTCCCACAAGATGGTTTAGTTCAAGCTACTAAAAAATTATAGCTTGCTCATAGTGATGTCCATGATCCAATGTAGACATCCTCTTTTTGGGACTACCTTTAATTCGTGACTTTTATTGATTATTTTTCCAAGCATGCATGGTTGTATCCAGAAAAAGAAAAATTTGGATTGTTTATGTGCTTCAAAAAGTTTCTAATTTTGGTTGAAAATTTTTCAACATGTAGAGTGGGCACCCTCTATTCTGATGGGGGGGATACATGTCTTCTGATTTTAATGCATTTTTGGCTGAAAGTGGGATAAAACATCAGTATAGAATGCTATATACACCTCAACAAAATGGAGTTGCTGAAAGGAAGAACATGTCACTCATGGAAATGGCAAGGCTGTTGGAGTTTGAGGTAGCACACAAACATCACAAGGAAGAAGAAGAAGAAGCTTGAAGAACAACACACAATACCGAATGTATTACCAAGAGAATGTACTAAGATAAGTGACCCATTAGGGTTATAGGCATATATACAAGTCGAGGGGAAAAATCTCCTAAAGAGGGAAAAAAGTGCACTGACAGTCATAGTGTATTCACACACATCACTACCTAAACATATCAACAAATCCCCCCTGGGAGTGATGCAATGAACAAGGATTTGGCACTCATGTATAAGGAAGTTTCAAGCTATGTGGAACCAATCCACAAAAGGAAGTAAGCTCGAAGCTTTGCAGAAAGCTTCAAACTTCTCCCTAGGCACATCATTTGTGAAAAGGTCTGCAATGCTCTCTTGTGTGGGCACATATGCCAAAATCATCTCTCCAGCAGAGAACCTCTCCCTGACATAATGATAGTGCACCTCAATGTGCTTAGTGCAAGCATGGAACACAGGGTTCCTTGCAAATTCCAATGCACTTTGACTGTCAGTGAAGATGGTGGTGGCAAAGAGTGATCAACATCAAAGCAGCCGTAAGGCATCTGAACTACACACACTCAACAGTCACTATGAAAGTTGCCCTATAATTAGCCTCACAACTAGAAGTGGCCATAGTAGGTTGCTTCTTGCTCAACCAAGATATGCATGAGCTACCAAGCATGAAGCAAAAAACATTGCTAGACACACGAGTGTCATAGCAAACAGCCCAGTTAGAGTCAAAAGAAGCATGTAAATCTAGCGGTAGTGATCCCCCCCTTGGGATAAAACAATCAAAGTAGTTGAGTACCACTCAAGTAGTGAAAGATGCACTTAACTATTTGCCAATGCTTGACACCTCGTGAATGCATAAAGCTACTCATCTATGAGAAAACAAATTGAATATTTGGCCAAGTAACACATAAGTAAATCAAGCATCCAATGATATGTTGATAGAGAACATCTCCAGCATCATGAACACTCAACCATAAACCTGTCTCCATAGGAGTGGCAATAGTTTTGCAGTCTTCAAGGCCAAAACATTGCAATAATGTGTCAATATATTTTGTTTGACACAAAGCTAGTCCGCCATCAACTTGCATAAACTAAATGCACAAGTAATGATGCAAATGCCCCAAATCTAACATCTCAAATGAGGCATGCTAATCAACCTTGAAATTAGCAATATGCTTCTCATTATGACCAATGAGTAGCATGTCATCAACATAGACAACAATGATTAGAAGCACATCATTTGCATGCTTAACATATAAGGTGCTTTTAGTTGGAATGTTCTCAAAATCACGTGCAATCAAGTAGGCATGTATCCTTTCATACCAAGCATGTGGTGCTTGTTTCAAACCATGTAATGCCTTTTTCAACCTACACACTTTGTTTTCATGCATTTTTTGCACAAAACTATGGGGCTAAAAAACATACACTTCTTCATCCAAGTCACCATTTAGAAATTCACTTTTAATGTCCAATTGATGTACCTTCCAACCATGATGAACTACAAGTGCACAAATGCTATGAACAATCATCATTCAGCACGTAGGTGCAAAGGTCTCATCAAAATCAATGCCTCTTTCTTGAGCATAACCTTTTGCAACAAGCCTAGCCTTATACCTGTCAACGGTTACACTTCAACTTGTATACCCACATAGTTCCAATGGCCTTCTTGCTAGGAGGCAAGTCATATAAAGGCTAGGTACCATTTTTCATAATAGCATCATATTCTAATTGCATAACAACCATCCAATTTTGAGAATTTTGTGCTTCATCAAATGAAACAGGCTCATTCTCATCAGAAAGACAAGAGGCAGCCATGGCCTAGCAATTTGATGCAAAAGAAACACTATGAGAGCTTGAACAATTATGGTATGACAAAGATGCATCTTATTTGCTATCTCACAGAGTCTACACCAGCCATTTAGGCATAGTTTTTCCCTCCTCTTTATCAGTTTTCTCATCAATAATTACATCATGTAAATATGCATCAGAAATGGAATGATCTACATCATCATGTGAAACCTATAAAGGTTAAGTAATTGCCGCATTTTGACCAGCACTATACTCTCCACCTATGAAAAGAGGTAGCAAAGTATCATACACATGTTTGGAGCTAACTACTATCTCCTTAGTAAATGAAACTAATGGATGAATAACATCTTCCACAAAAACAACATCATGGTTAACTAGAATACATTTAGTTTGTGGACGATACAGATGATAGCCTTAGCTTTCAGAATTGTACCCAACAAAAATACATTTCATTGCTTTATCATCCAATTCGTTGCATTGTTGTTCATGCACTAATGCATATGCCAGACAACCAAAGACACGTAGGTGAGCAATAGATGTCTTGAAACGATGCCAAGCCTCATATGGAGTGATAGGTTGAAATACTTTAGTGGGAAACCTTTTATTTACATATGGTGCACACATAAGAGCCTCAAGCCAGAAACTATGTGGTAAGGCCTGACTCTTAACCATACACCTCACCATCTCCATGAATGACCTATTCTTCCTTTCAGCAAATCCATTTCTTTGAGGTGTATATGGCACTATACATTGATGTTTTATTCCACATTCATCCACAAAGGCATTAAAATTAGAAGACATATATTCCCCCACCCTCAATCAAAAGAGAGGGTGCCCATTTTACATGATGATAGATTTTTAACCAAAACTAGAAACTATTTGAAGCACAACTTTTCTTTCAGTGGATATACCCATGCATGCTTGGAAAAATCATCAACGAAAGTCAAGAAGTAAAGATAGTTCCCAAAAGAAGGTGTTTGCATAGAACCACAAACATCATTATGAACAAGTAGCAATTTCTGAGTAGCTCGTATTGAACTATCTTTTGGGAAGGAGAAACATTGCATTTTTCCCAAAATACAACCTTCACAGACATGTTTACCACGTCCTCAAGTTTGGGTAGAGAGGACACCATTTTAGATTTTTGTAGGTGTAGAAAACTAGCAAAATTCAGATGACCAAAGCATGCATGCCAAAGCTTTGCATCTTATATAACATGTGAATCTTGAACTGCACATGCTAAATCATTCATAGATTTTGCATAATCTATGAGCTTATACAACCCACGATTTAAAATCCCAAAAGCAATAATGACATGACCATTTTATAGGTCATAAATTCTACATCATTCATTAACAAATATTCATAACCAAGCCGATCTTGGCTAGTGCTCAAATTGATAACAGATTTTTCTTGATCCTTGGCACAAATAAAGCATCCGACAATGTAAAAGAACTACCATCAACAATCTTCAGAATGATGTTACCAACTCCCACTATAGTATAAGAGGAGTTTTGTTGGTGCATGTGGTAGTATTCCCTGTAGGGGCAGGCTCAAGTGACGTGAAGAAGCTACGATGCAAGGTAATATATTTGTTTGCCACACTATCAAAGTACCAAACATCTGAGTCTACTACAGACATACATTATTTGTGAGAAAGTGGGTCATAAGTGCAAATAGTAATAAACACCCATTCTCCATTTTGCATAAGATTTGTAGACTCTAATTTATGTGTAGAGGCTTCTGCAACAACCATTCCAGCCTCTTTTTTCTTTGCCTCTTTTGTAGCCATTTTTGGATAACTCTTTATAACATGATCATTTCCTTTACATATTTGCAAAAAAAATATGCTTTTTGTTTCTTCTCATCTTTTTCATCCTTCTTTGATTGTGTAGAATTAGTATCTTTTTTCTTACTAGTAGATGAGCTCCGTTTACCTTTGCCTTTCTGACTAGCTAGGCAAGATTGAGTTGTAACATGCATAATGGACCTATGTAACCTAGAATCATCTGCTTGCAATAGAACAGAGACTAAATCCTCAAATGTTAAGGCATTTGGATTGCCTTTCATCATCAATTGAAGTGTAGAAGCAAAACTCTGATATGAATATGGAAGACCATTCACAATAGTCTCCTCAATTGAACTGAGGCACGAATTCATCAGCAAAAATCAACTGCTCCTTTAAATCTCTAGTCTTTGTCAAAAAAATATCCATGGAATCTCCTTCATTCATGTGCTCATTCTCCAATTGTTTTCAGAGGTAAGAAACACGAGCATCATTCCTTGCTTGGTATAAAGTGGTAAGTGTATCCCTAGCATTTTTTACTATTTTGCAAGAGAGAATGTGAGGAATAATGGAACATTTGACAGATAAGGCTATCAATGCATGTGCTTGAGCATCTCTGCCATCCCAACAAAGTTGCTTTGTAGTTGATGCAGTAGGAACTACACCACAAACAGGAACCTAAAGAATATCACCATCTTCAATGCCATCTACATTAGCTTCAGTAACTGTATTTGCAGGTGTAATAGGATGTTTCTCAACATCCTACACAATATTCCACAATGCTTTCGCAACCAATACATGATGCATCATATAATCCCATAATGGGTAATTCATACCATCCAACTTATCCTCCACAACTCACATACAAAATACATGAATACTTTCAACCATGGCCACTAACTAAAATACCCTAATGCAGAAAAATGATTGTATCTCAAAAGCTGAATAGAACTACCCTATGGAATTCTGCTAAACGTGTAGAAGACTTTGAGGAGCTTATATTGGTGAACTGAAACTTGTATACATCTCTGGCACAAAAAGAAGAAATTACCTGCACAAGTATTGTAATAGTGCATTCGGAGGCCAAACCAAGCTCAGATCGCGATTTGGACACCACATAGCAAATCTATTTTGAACTCCTAATCGCTTGATTATGCTTACCAATTTCTGCATGATTCTGAGACTGTGATTAAAGGGGTGTTGATGGTGCCCTAGATGAAGTGATGACCTTCTCTGGTCCTAACTATTGGAGTTTGAGGTCTACGGAAGCAGGCAAACAATATAAGGAAGAAGAAGAAGCTTGGAGCACAACACACAATACTAAATGTATTACCAAGAGAATGTACTAAGATAAGTGACCCATTAGGGTTATAGGCATATATGCAAGCTGGGGAAAAGACCTCATAAGAGGGAAAAAAGTGCCCTAGAGATCCTAGTGTGTTCACACACATCACTGCCTAAATATATCAACAAAGGTGTATGGTCAAAAGTCAAGCTTTACCACATAGCTTCTGGCTTAAGGCTGTTATGTGTGCAACATATGTACTTAACAGGTGTCCCATGAAAACATTGTTGTCTATCACTCCATATGAGGCTTGGCATGGTTGCAAGCCATCTATTGCTCATTTGTGTGTCTTTGGTTTTTTGGCATATGCATTAGTGCCTAAACAACAACACAAAAAATTGGATGATAAAGCAGTAAAAAGTACTTTTGTTGGGTATAGTTCTAAAAGCTAAGCTATCGTTTATATCATCCACATACTAAACACATTTTGGTGACTTGCGATGTTTTTTTGGAAGATGCAATCCAACCATTACTTTCATGCACTAAGGAGACATGAGTTAGCTCCAAAGACATGTATGGCACTTTGTTGCCTATTTTTACAAGTGGACAGTCAAGTGATGGTCCAAACAAGGCCATTTCTGAACATTTGTAGGTTTCATTTGATGGTGTAGATGATTCCATTTCTGATGCAAATTTACATGATGCACTTGTTGATGAGCGGGCTCATATAGAGGAGGCAAAAGTACGCCTAATGATTTTGTGTAGAAAGGACATGAAAGCAAAGTGTGTAGGTTGAAAAAGACATTATATGGTTTGAAGCAAGCATCACATGCTTGGTATGAAAAGTTACATGACTATTTGATTGCACATGGTTTTGAGAACTATCCAATTGAGAGACCTTACATGTTAAGCATGAAAATGATGTGTTTTTTATCATTATTGTCTATGTTGATGAGATGTTGCTCATTGGTCCTAATGAGAAGCATATTATTGATTTAAGGATGATTTGCATGCCTCTTTTGAGATGTCAGATTTGGGGTAGTTGCATCATTATTTGGGCATTCAATTTAAGCAGATTGATTGTGGAATGATTCAATACAACTCTGATTGCTAGATCACTAACATCTATTTCAACTACAAAAGGTTCATTTGGATCTACTATTTTTAGAACCGGGGCCAAAGCTAAGCCTTTCTTAACTCATTCCATACTTTCTGCCTGTTCTTTCTCCCAATTAAGGCCTTTAGGTTTTGTGTACCTAAGAGCCAACTTAGGGACTTGTGGAGAAAGAGACTATACCCCAATCCCCCTCAAGTGCATATAGTGGGGATTCATGCTTTATTTATCAGTCCGAGGAGTATCAAAACCTAGCCAAGTGTATGAAGACATGCATTCAAATGATGATTAATGCAAACTAACTCTCAAAGAGTGCAAATAAGTCTAAATCTATTCCAAACAAGCTTTCAAGGTCAGCTATGGTGTCACGATACTTGGAGCAGCAATCAACAGTAAATCGAGCTTCTCTCTAAGCTCCGAACTTCGAATATAGCAAATAGCGGGTTCGTTTTGAAGCTCTCAAGAAGACGCATCCAATGGTGGTCTTTTCACTTGATTTTGATGCTCTTGCTTCAAGTTATGAGCAAAATACTAAGTCGTGGGAATGACCTTCCTACACTTCAGCACTTCCTACACTCCACACGCACCTTAACAACAGAAACTAAGCACTTTCATGGATAGACAACACTTCCAAGCACTCTTTCCAAGCATCAAACATGCATACAAGCTCACAAAGAAGAAGATACAGAGAGGAGAAGACACGAATTCGAAATTCTGTGCTCTTGATTCTCACAATGGCAAAAAGTCCCTACAAACAGTCACAAATTGACTTATATACATGTGCCCTAAAAATGGTCCTTTCACACAAGAGATTGGCACTTTATTAACGGAAAGGTTGATTTCGTACTAATTTACAAAGGTAAGCTATAAATCTCTATGGGTATGCATCTAGAGGACTCCTCTAGTGCATTTACATCGGAAAATATATTACAAAATGGCTATAATACAAGAATAAAGTGTCCAAATCAGAAAAATTTTGGGGACCTTCTTTTTCTCTGCCTCTTTGCTCTTCTTAGCTCTACAACACTCTCCCCCTCTTTGTCTCTATCGTCCCTTGATAGGCTTTACTTCTTGTCTGTCGCTTGTTTCCCGCATGCATCTCTTGGTCAGTTTTGCCTACTTGTTAGACTGGCATTACGTTTTAATGGCCCTGTTCTTGATTCTTCTTTTACATCCTCTAGGCTTGATGCATTCATTTTGCCTATTCGTTTCTTTTCACCACTCACAACCCATGGAGATGGACTACTTGAGATTTGTAGTCTAGCTCACCAATAACCTCTTTAAATCTGGGTTGCTATGTTAAGTCAGGCTTCCACGCACGCAACCAGTGGAAGGTATGAAGGTGTGGATCTTCAGCCTTGGATCTGGATCTTCAGAAGATCAAGAGGTTGAAGCACCTTCTTGGGGCTCTGGATCCACTCGATATCTTCTTGCACTTCTTTATGGATACTTGTTGGCCTTGATCCATCCTTGTCGCTTGCGTGTCTTCCCTTGTTGTATGCGCCTGCGGGGCTCTGTGCAGAGATGGGTGTTGCGTGCCCCTGCGGGGCTTCCTGCAGAGATATTTCTTCAGATATAATACTTTTAGTGAAGCGTCTTTCTTGGTCTTCTTCTTTTCTTCTTTTTGTTGGACTCTCCCTCAACACTACCCCCCTCCTGAACTCTGTCGTCCCCGACAGGCTTTGGAATTAGACGGGAGTATGTTTTGTAAACCTTTTGCTCTGTCTCATTAAGCAGATTAGCTTCACGTATCACTAATTGCTTCCATTGTTCAACTTTCACACCATCATGTGGTGGCTGTTTGTGATCTGCGAAGAAGCTCAATTCATATGCCACCATCCTAGCATTCAGATTCATTGACCTTTCTAAGAAAATCTCGGAATCAATTTCAAAAGATCCAGTAAAGGAGGCTTCCACGAAGGTTTGCATATATGTACTTGGTAAGAACATGAGCCTTGAATAATATGCCATGATGGTTGGTTGGCTGGGCATAATTGATAGATAAAAAATGAGGATATTTGTGCCCTGGTTAATACCATTAAAATTTAAAAATGTATATGTTGCATGTTTGAACACCTTCAAAACTGTAAGTATCTGTAGCTCAATGATGAGTAGCACCTCCTTTAATGTCAATCCGGGAAGACGTGAGGATGGTATGAAGACCTCGAGCAAGTGGCGGCACAAGTGCGTGAGTGAGAAGCACACAAGCATGCACACACATACACACACACGCGTACACACGGCAAGACAAAGAGTGAGAATCAATGGAGCTTTTAGATTACTTTCACAAGCTCTTACAAGTTCGTTTCAATTACAATCTAACCTCAAAAATGAGCTCTCTAGCTCTTTTTATAGTTTTTGACTAGCTTTTGGCCCTGTCCAGACCTAGTGTCCGGCCTAGTTAAAAATTAGGTTCCAGGGCTTATTTGAGGGCTCAAACGAAGTCTAAAAATTATGAAATTTGGTACGATGGTACTTCTAATACTCCTCAAGCTCGAGGACTCCTCGGCTTGCACAAAATGGAGTCTAATCTACCAAAAACGGGATTTACAATGTTTGTGTAGTGATTAAAATCACTTGGGTTGTACATAATCTATGGGAAAAAATGATCTGGCCTTGTTGCCGTATTGTGCATGACTCCTTTGTTGCTTTGTATGCCAACACTCCCCCCTTCCTAGCGTCTGTCGCCCCTGACAGACCTTTGTTCGCGCGGGTGGTCGATGTAATATTGGATGACATTGGTGGCCAGTTCATGTTCTCCTATCCTTAAGCCTCTTGCTAGATCGGCTTCCAATGCCTCCCAATTTATTGCACCGGGGGTCTCTGGTTGCGGGGTGGTGTAGTACTCTGAATACATTGCTTGTTCACAAGCAAACAGTTGAAGCAGATGTGTCGGCTTTGGCGCGAAAATCTCCGAGTGGTACTCCCAGAAACCTGATCTGAACATTTCTTCGAAGGTCTGTTTGTAGCAGGCGGGGAGGTACTTGATGCGTGCATGCCAAGCGTAAGCCACACGGATACTGGGGGTGGTGCTCATGTCATACACCAAGTCGTAATTTCCATTGCTAAACCCCGGAAGACGTACCTGTGGTGCGGCTGCATTTCTAAAGGTCTTCAGCACTACTTGCATCATATCTAAGATTTTAAGCATCATTTGCGCTGCTACATCTTGCATGGGCTTCAAGCGCGGCATCCAGTGGCGAATGGTCCCCATCATATATGCTACCGATGGTGGTCCTTGTGGTGGCGCGATGTACGGGTAGTTCAGCCATTCCTTGCATTGCGCATTGTTCTGTACCTTGATATTAAATGCCTTCCACGACCTGCGGCGGGGGACTGGACCGTAGCATGGGTTGTACAGGAGGTGCAACGGCGCGTTGTTCCATGTGCGTAGCATTTCTGGGTAAGTCTCTAACAGTTTCTGCCGCCATGTTGGTTGACGAATCTTGCCTTTTCTCACCTCTGGAGGAAGGTCTTCGGGTTGAAATTGGGTCGCAAAAGTGGGAATCTGACCCGTGACTCTTTGTATTTCTGCATTATAATCAGCCAAGATAATATAATATGGCCTGTACTGGAGTTCCGATGAGAGAATCAGGCG
Source organism: Ceratopteris richardii (assembly GCA_020310875.1). NCBI lineage: Eukaryota > Viridiplantae > Streptophyta > Polypodiopsida > Polypodiales > Pteridaceae > Ceratopteris > Ceratopteris richardii. The sequence goes on along the minus strand of CM035418.1, from coordinate 1,553,103 downwards.
TCTCGATGACAAGTTCTTGAAGTAATCTGATTGTAAGACAGTCTCCTCTATGACCCTCATAGCCTGATTTTGCACTATGGTGCGCTCTTCATGCGAGGTCCCTATTTCCTCCACTTGTCGTAACCATGGCGGCCGTGGTGCCTCGAACGTGTCCTGCGCTTCTTCTGTTTGTTGGCCTCCGGGGAACGGTTGCGGATCATATTCTTCATCAAACGTTTGTTCCACAGGAATTGGCACAACTTCTTCGTCCGTGGGAGCCTCCGGAGGGGAAGATGGCCTCTCATATTGTAGTAGGCGTGTCTGCAATTCAGTTACCTGTTGCTGGAGATCTTTTATGGCCTCTGCGTCGGAGGGAAGCGAAGCTGCAGAGTGGGTGGTTGGAGGGGCAGCTGTTGGGCCTTGTTGGTGTTCCTGCTTCAGTTGTCCTAGCTCCTCCGATAGCTTATCATGTGCTTCGAGTAGCATGGCATAATCTTCCAATATAATCTTGATATTATCGGGGGTCACTGCTTGAAACTTGGATGGGCTGATGGGTGCCCCCGGTGTGCTCTCAATAGCTGCCTCCAGGTTCTCTTGATTTTGTATTTGCAGACGTCTGTTCTCTTCCTGAGCAGCCGCAAGATGGCGTTTAAGTAGCGCCATATTTCGCTGAAGTTTTGAGTTGCGTTCCAGTTGTGTCCGTAGGTGACTTTCTACCACCTGCACTGCTTCCTGATCTACGTTCTGTAGCTGTACTTCCAATATATTATGGGCGTCTTGGAGGGTTTGGAACTGTGTGTGGAGGCGAGCATTCTCCTCTTCTAGTACCGCAAGGCGGAGCTGTAGTGTCGCTGAGTGCTCTTGCAGGCGTGCGTTTTGTTGCTGGAGCTGAATGTAATCTGTTCTTAAATTTGATATACAAGCCAACATGGTGTCCAATGCATTACCTATAGATGAGTGGGGGGTGTTTACTGTGGAAGATGCATGGGAAGGAAATTGGGGAAGGGAGACAGTGAATGATGTGTCTACGAAAGTTGTGTGTGTGGGTGAAATTGGTGGAGGGGGAATGGGAGGAGGTGAAACCGTGGGTGGAGGTGCCGTGGGTGGTGAAATGTCCATACCTTCAGGAGTGGGTGTTAGTGTGGGGCCTGCCATATACATTGGTATGGTAGGTGGTGTGTGTGTGGAAGTGGTGAATAGATGTGACGTGGGGTGGGGAGCTGAAAAGACAGGGAATGGTTGAGGGCTTGGTTGAAAAGCCCTAGCAAAGATGTCCTGGAGGGATTGTAGAAATGGAGAGAGGGATATTGGGGGTTGGGGTCGTAAATTTGAGGAGGGCTGAAAGGGTTGCGTGGTAGTAGGGAAGCCCATGAATGTGGATCTAGGGTCAGGATGACCCGTGGCTGAGGGCGTTGGGGATGGTTGCCCTAGGGCAGGGTCTAGGAGGGGTTCAGCGGATTGTGTAGTGTTGGGGTTGTCTTCGAAGATAGGATTATCAGTGGTAGAGAATAGGGTGGCACTGGAGATCGGAGTACGGAAGATGAAGGTGGGGTCGGTGGGTTGAGTAGTCGATGTGGTTTCTACTGTTTCTCTTCTAGGAGGTGATGGTGGGGGAGTAGGTGGTAGTGGTTCGGTGGACTCCTCATGGGTGGCTGGGTGCTGTTGGCTAGCTGTCTGGGAGGTTGTTCTGATAGTTTCAGGTGTAGTAGTCGGCTCTTCTGCAACTGTAACGGGAATTTGTATATTTTTACCTGAGCGAGGTCGTGTATGGAACCTTCGTGGGTCATATTGAACTGAAGGCCTCTGAATGGCAGTGCGCACAGCTTCTACAACTCCATATGTTTCTGCCATCAATAAGAGACCTTCCCTGTACTCTGAGTCAACTCCCGCTTCTTCCAACAACTGAGTCATAAGTACTCTGCTGCTCTGTTCAGTGAGTAATTGCTGCGATCGTACTCTTTCCATAATCTGATACAGCCTTCGGAGTTCGGCTGTATATGCTGGGGCTTCAGTGGTCTCTTCTTCATACGCTTCTTCTTCTTCCGGATGTCCGTGTTGTTGACTTTCCTGAGTGTCACTCCAATGGACATGTCTACCGTCTGTAGACTTTCTTCTTCTTCGTGAGGATGTGCCCTGCTCCTCTGCCTCTGAATAAAACTCTACATCAGAGAATTGTGTGCTTTGTAGGAATGCTTCGAAATCCTGGGGGTCCAGTCCTTCCGCCTCTCCAGTGGCAGCAAACTCGAATTCAGGTGTAACCGGAGGAGCCGATGGGGTGGGTTGTGTCGTAGTGTCAGATTCCGACCTGGGTATCCTAATGGTAAAAGGAGGTACAGTGCCCTCTCTTAATGGTGATGCCTCAGGAGTAGTCAGGACTTCCCTTGCCTGGACACACGGAATCGCGCCCCTCATGCGCTTGGACTGATGTGTGGATGTCTTGAGCTTTTAAACATTTGTAATTGTGCCCAAGTTAAGGCACGCTCAATGGGGAAATCATATGCCAAGCATCGGTAAATGATGCGTGTGAGTGCACAGCATCCGTTCACCACTAATTTCCTAGAAGCCCGTTTGTTCGCTTCATACAACTGATCTATAATCCACACTGGTAGCTTAATAGGTAGCGCACCTGCCTCCGCCAAGTAGAGAGCAAACCAGATCTTCTTGTGTGGTTGCGTGAATCGGTCTTGACCGGGGAAGGCGAAATGTTGCATGCACATGCAGAGAGGGATGGACACATTTGGGGTGAGGGCTGCCATGTCTTTCAGCTTCACTACTTTCCTGTCCTTCATGTTGTTGGGAACGAGAGCATCCTTTTCTGAGGGTACATGCGTGCCATGCATATTTAAAGCGTCGCTTACCAACTCCACAGTAAGTTCAAACCTCTTCAACTTGTTGTTGCCCAGCAATGAGGGGAGAACAAATGATCCGGGTTGGTCCTTATCTTCATTAGCTTGTAATGTGGAGACCAAATAGTAACATCGGAGGAGATCGGGTTTAGGTAGTGGGGCTTCAAAATATTCCGCCAACCCTGCTCGTTGCCATATGGTCTGTAGATCTTCGGTGTTCTGTAAAGTCTCGAACTCCTTGGAGAAAAATTGGAATCGCACCCATGATCTGTCATACTCGCATTTAGACTCCCAGATATACTTGGCCTCACCTAATGGACCGGGCATGCCATTGAACCAATGAGAATTCGCATGAACTCTTTCCGTGATTCCTGTAGGTGGATCTGGCACCGGGAGTTGCTGGAGGTGTTGCATCTCCACTGGTCGTTCAGTCGGGGGCACATCCACGGGTAGGCTATCCACATCAATTCCTGCAGTAAGTATCCCTACTTGTGAGCCCGAACCTGTCGCTTCTGCCATTTTTCTTCTTGCTTTCTGATTCTGTGAGAATATAGAATCATGTGTTAACATCGTAATGGACAAAATAAATCCGTTGTTGTCCCCGTTACAACATTAACATGAGGTAGATGGTGAGTTAGTGGTTAGTAAGTGCACTAAGACAGTGAGTGTAGTTAACGTTTGTGTATTCCTAGGAGACTAATGCCGTTAGTAAGTGGGGTGAATTTACAAATCGGGGTCGGGGGGTTTATTACAGATCTTAGACTGCCAAATGCAGTGGATGGGCTTTGCTTTCGGTTTTGTAGAGACTCCAGAGAGCTGTGTCGGTGTCGCTGTTTGGGAGTGGGGCCTTTTAGGGACCCACTTATAAGTGATTACATGCATGCTCATGGGTCTTGGTGTGTTCCTAAGTGTTGAGCACGAGGGAATACTGGTTGTACTCGTAGATGGGTTATGCTGCATAGGTTGTGGCCTTGGTGTAACTACTTGTGCCCTCAAGCAAGCCTTAGGCACCCAAATTTGTCTAGATTGTGGGCTTGCCTTCATCGACTTCTTGGGCACCCAAATAGATTTTACTTTAGCAGAAGAATTTCTGACAGACTTCTTATTAGCGTCGTGTTGTTGGTTACTAATAAGAGGCTTTGCCCGTGTAGTTGACGGTGGTGCGCCCGGTCGTTCGCCTTTCCGCACCCACACCTGGTTTATTTTCTGGGACATTTTGCTGCGCAGGTATTTTTTATCTCGGACATAGGTAGTACTCTGCTTCTTCTGCTTGTGATCCGCCTTTGGTTGCTGCCTCCTTCTGGCCTTTGGAAAAGAAGGGAGTTCCGTTGCATCCCTGACTCCTTTTTTGCAAATATCATTCCTCTGCAACACAGGGTTTTGAACAAGAACAGCATGGTCATCTTCATGTGTACCCCTGGAAGGACCAGGAGTCTGTGCCTTTCCTAGCTCCTTGAGTGCTCCATTGTCTAATTCTACTGTGACTCGACTATGATTGAGCCAAACCTGGAGAAGTCCACTTCTTAGGTTTAGATTGACTGCTTGGTCATAGATCCAATCCTGACCCAAGACGAGAGGTTCAGTGAGATCCTCATCTTGACACACTAGTACTTTAACGGTCATTGCCTCATCGTGAATGTAGAGGGGAAGTTTCACCTCGCCCATGCAAGGGGTTTCCACTCCTCCCAATCCTATAAGATATGCTTCCACAGGATTGACAGTCAATTGTAATTCTTGGCAGTAAGACAATTTAACAGCACTAGTGGCTGCACCTGAGTCAATCAAGGCTCTTACGGTCCTTGCACTCTTTCCGTGTCCTATATCTAAGGTTACGAAAGGACGTCTATCAATTATCCTATGCGAGCTTGTTCCTGCGACTTCACACATGGCCATAGGAAATCCATGGTCTGCATAGTCATTCGCTCCAGGCTGATCTCTACCTTGCCTTCGTAAATTCATCCTTCTGATGCGTTCTAAAGCTTCAGCTTGAGCTTCTTCTCTAACTCGCTTTTCTTCCTCTTTGCGTTTTTTAGCAGTGTTGAGTCGACTGAGCATTTCCTCCGTGAGGGGTTCCTGATACAACTTGACTCTGCAACCGCTAATATAATTTGGGAGAACATCACCCTCTAATGTGGCCAATTGTACTGCTCCGCTCGTGGAGATCCTATTGATGATCATAGGTCCGTAGCCTCTCTTTTCTAGCTTCCTCGCGTGTTGTTTTAGTGTATAGACTAAGACTAGATCTCCTGCTTTCAAGCCTTTATCCTTCACGTGGGCATCAAAGTATGCCTTCTGTCTCTTCTTGGCTGCATATATCCCTGCAGCGGCTCTCAGTCTCGTTTCCCCTAATCGTTCAAGGTCAAAGATCCTAGAGGAGAGCTCATGACCTGTCCATTCGTGCTCTTGTGCTACTCTCAATGTAGGGATCAGGAAGTCCAAGGGTAACACAGCGTTTTGGCCAAATACCATCTGAAAGGGGGTGGCTTGGAGTACCGTTTTGTAGGCAACTCGGTATGCCCAAACAGCATGGTGTAGCTGTTTGTCCCAATCAGAGCGTTTAGTGTTCACTAATTTCGTCAGTACATTGCATAAAATCTTATTAGTGCTCTCAGCTTGTCCATTAGCTTGAGGGTGATAAGGGGCAGACTTCTTGTGTATTACCAAGAATTCTTGGAGTAGATTTTCAATCACTTCGTTCAAGAAATGAGTGCCTCTATCACTTACAAGCTCTATGGGTAGCCCATATCTCGTGAATACATTCTCAAACAAGAATTTGGCAGTTGTTTGAGCATCGTTCTTGGTTGTAGCTTTTACCTCTACCCACTTGGTGAGATAATCTGTTGCCACAATGATGTATTCCGCATGAGAACCCTTAGCTGGGGGATTAATAGGACCTACGAAGTCTATTCCCCACTTAGAGAATGCACGTCCACTCATCATAGGTTTCAGTGGCATCTCATCTTTGCGTATAGGATACTGAGTCCTTTGACAGACATCACACCGTTTCACATAAGTATGTGCATCCATGTGAAGGGTAGGCCACCAGAAGCCCGCAAACAATATTGCCTTGATTACCCGATCTGGTCCAAAGTGTCCTCCTGCTACACCTTGGTGAGCAGTCTCCAAGATTTTGAGATATTCACTTTCATGGACACATAACCTCAGGTAACCATCTTTACCGCGCTTATATAGATTATCACCTATGAGTGAGTAATCCAAAGCTTCTTGTTCTAAGCTCCTTTTCCTAGCTAGAGTCATGTCTGGAGGGAATGTGTTTGTTCTCAAGAATGATACTAGAGGTTCACTCCAATCTGGCACAATGGATACTTGATAAAGAGTGGCATGTTCCACTGGTGGTTTAGTGCAACAGATTGGGCATTCCTTGCACAACTTTTGGACATCCGCTTCCATAGTTGGCCAGTGCACTCCGAATCTCTTTAGAGTCTGTAAAGTTCGTTGCTTTGAATGGTGTTGCTCTAACGCACCTACATGTGCTAATTGCAACCATTTAGCGTACTCATCCTCTTCTACGCAACAAGCCAAGATCCCTTGATCTGTGTGCTTGTACATGCTTCCTGCCATGATATGGTACTTTTGGGCTTTTACGATCTCTCTATTCCGTGTGTTCACCACTGGATGATTAGGCCCGTATGTCAATACTGGTACTATTGGCTTGGCCCACAGCGGCACCACTTCCAAATTAAACAAGTAAGCATCAGGAAGGTCATCTGACACTCCTTGTGGGGCTTCTCCCGATGTGAGCCTAGAGAGATGATCTGCTCTCAAGTGGGTTCTACCTTTTCTTACCACAACCTCAAAATCATATTCCATTAGCAGGAGAAACCATCTTACTAATCTTCCCGTATTGCATGGCTTGTTTACTAAGTACAACAATGCCTGATGGTCCGTAAAAAATTTAAACTTATTTGCAAGCAAATAATGTCTAAACTTTTTAACTGCATATACCATGCCTAATCCTTCTCGTTCAGTAGTGGTATAATTTCGTTCAGCCGCATTCAATTGTCTACTGGCATAGGCGATTGGAAGATCCATATTACCTTCACCAGTAGGTTGTGCAAGCACACATCCAATAGCATAATTGGATGCATCCACATGAACATGGAATGGCTTATTCCAATCTGGTGTGGTCAAGATTGGTGCTGAACATAATCTTCGTTTAAGCTCTTGGAAGGAATTCTCACATTCATCCGTCCACTCAAAGTTTGTCAGAAGTCCGTACATGGGCTTTGCAATGACAGCATACATGTGTATAAATCGTCGATAATAACCACAATGCCCCATGAAAGCTTGTACTTCCTTGACATTCTTTGGCCTAGGTAGCTCTGCTATGGCTCTCACTTTTTCTTCGTCGGTAGATATGCCATTCTTTGACACTATGTGTCCTAGAATCTTTCCTTGCCTGACCATAAAAACGCACTTTTCTGGGTTCAGGCAGACTTGATATTCTCTACATTTGTCAAAGATTTGTCTGAGTTCAGGAATATGAGTTTGTCTAACATTGGAATGAGCACAAAGATCATCAACATAGACTTCCAAACTCTTCCTCAGGAACTCCTTAAACACATGGCACATCAGCCTCTGGAAGGTGGCTGGTGCATTGGTAAGCCCAAATGGCATTACTCTAAAAGCAAAAATGCCCCATTCTGTGGCAAAGGCTGTCTTATGCTGATCCTCTGGAGCTATGGCTACTTGATTGTAGCCCGAAAATCCATCAAGGAAGCTGTACACTTCCTTGCCTGCCACTCTTTCTAAGAGATGCTCTGTTATGGGAAGCGGATAGTTATCTCGAATTGTGGCGGCATTAACCTTTTTCAAGTTAATGCACACACGCAGCTTGCCATTCTTCTTGGGCACCACTACGATGGGGGATACCCATTCAGTGTGCTCAATTTCATAGATAAATCCAACTTCGACCAGTCTATCTATCTCCTCCTTGATCTTAGCAGCATAATTATCATTATACGTATAAGGCTTTTGCTTAGAGGGTTTGGCATCTGAGGTCATGGGGATGGTGTGCGAGCATATGTCCGGGTCAACCCCTTTCAAATCCTTGTAACTCCAAGCGAATACATCTCTGTATTCTCTTAGCAAGGCAATCAATTCGTGCTCTTCTTCTTCTGTCAGGTCATGGCCTATATACGTGCATCTCTCCTCTCCTTCTTCTAGGGCCACTACGATTTTCTTGGTAGTTTCTTTGTTATCATAGGCCTCTCCTGATTGTGCTTCTCGTTTAGGCATTCTTATCATGACTCTCCTGTCATCTATCTCATACTTCTTAAAATTTTCCGGGACCTCAAACAAAGATTCTTCCTCCTCTGGTGAGACTTCTTTCTTCTTTCGTTTCTTTCCTTCTTCCTTCGGGGTCATATGGGTTGCTAATCTTACATCATTTGTAACCTCTCCATGCCTCTGGGGTTGAAATTCTACTTCATGGAAATATTCTTCATCTGATGCAAATGGTGGGTCCATAATGATTGACTCTAGATCGGAGTCACTTGCATCCTCAAATGCATCAGGGCTAGGTTCGCATTCTTCTAGAACTGCCTCTCCCATGATTGGCTCTATGGAGAAGACTGAGATATCATAGCCATCCTCATCACAGTGAGGTGTCCATTGTTCTTCATTGATGGCTACGTCCATTGTTGCTAAAATTTCTGCCGAGCCATGGGGTTCAAATTCCTCGTCTGGAAAAACTACAGGTGCATAGGCTGGGTCTTGAATGGGTCTATGGGTTTCGTTTGCACCTATTTCTCTGGCCTTTTCTCTCTTCTCTTCTTCTACTGCTACCTTGCACATCCATAAGTGAGTATCTTCATGCATCCATGAGGATCCAGACCCTATGGAATGCACCGATTCTGTATCATCTTTGGCTCTATGGATGGGATTCCATTGGATAGGTGGGACATCTCTATGAGAATAATCCTTGAGATTGACTTTGGTTGTAACACCTAAGTGCTGCAGGTACAAAGAATTGGTCCCCCAATCCTGTACCACTTGCAACTGTCGCATGAATGGTCTCCCCAAAATCATCTCATAGGCATGATTCTTGCTGAAGTCACATATGGCAAAGGTATGTTCAAACTCGACACCACAAGTGGTGAGAGTTATTCCTTCTAGCAATCCTAGGGGTCTCTCTATGTGACCATCTGCCATTTGCAATTTCATTCTCGTCGGCCTGAGTGCCGGCTTGCCCCAACGCTTCCATAAGGAGGTAGTGGCAATTGCAACTCCTGCACTTGAGTCCAAAATTGCCTTGGTGGTGTACTCCTGGTAGGTGATGGGAAGATAGGTGTTCCCTTCTTCACCTTCACACATATCTCCTATCTTGTCCAAGGGAATTTCTGGCACTGTCCTATGGGATCCTACCCGGGAATGAGGTTTTGCAACTTCAGTTACTCGACTGGCTGCACATTTCCGCGCGTTTAGTCTATCCTCAGGCAGTTCTTCCAAAGTGAGATCGCAATGCACCTCGGTGTTCTTTACTACCTCCGTGTTCCTAGGTATGACTGAGTCGTCGTTCCTTACCATGACTGTGGGTGCTCTCATACATGTGGACTTTGCTTCCCATGGGCCTGTGAAGTGGGGTAGCTCTTGTATGGAATTCGAATCAAAGTCTAATCTCTCGTGAGACTGAACACTCTCATGCTCCCCGTAAATAGATGGGATGTCTTGTGGGAATTGGTCGTGTGCATCGTCCACAAGTTCAAAAGGAGGGGCAACCTCGCTTTCGTTATCCCATTTGTCTTCTTGAATCTCTCGTAGGAAGTCTGGTGCAAACCGATTCATAGAAGAAGAAGTGTCTGGCTCCGTAGAATTGGGCGCATAAGCAACCTGTGAAGGAGGGCTGATTCTATTGTTGACTCTCTCCTCGTTCTCGCAAATGGCTGGAGCACAAGCTTCTTGGGGAGGATTACTTATTCTATTACTTTTCCGAACAGGCTCACACATTCCCTGAGAAGGAATGTAGGCAACCTGTGGAGGTACTTGAGCTTTCGAGGGGGGCTCATCTGCCTTTTGGGGGGGAATATAAGCTTCTTGAGGAGGCCCACGGGCTTCCTGAAGAGGCTGGCTTACCCGTTCTCTTGCCCTTCCCTTTCTTTGAGGGGTAGATTCCTTTTCTGGCTGTGCTATTGGCCTCTCTATTCTTTCTACGGAGGGGAAGTTGTCCGGTTTAGGGGCATTGGCCACATACACTTCTGATTGGGACTGATTCCTGTTTTTGCTTGCTTTTTCTTGGTCTTGATTTTTTTCTTCCTTGTCAGATCTTGCAATTATCCTCTCTAACTTCTCTAGGAATCCATCCAAGTGTAATTGCGTTTTGGCTGAGCCTGAGTAATTGAAAAGGCGACTGGCTTCAAACATAGTCTGAGCCAATGCGACCATTTTCGCGCATAGTTTGGTTCTTTCTATCTCTAGGTCAGCTCTAGGATAGCACTTGTCATGATCCGTGACGTTTGGCCCTTCTTGGATTCTGGCCTGATATGCTTTAAGCATCATGTCTATGTCTTCGGGAGTGGGATCAGCTAATACCAATCCTGTTTGGGGTGGTGGGTGGGTTACGTGGGCTGTCTTAGAGGGTGGAGGGGTGGAGGGTGATGGGGATGGTAGCGGTGGTAACGTGTGAGAGTGCGGTTGAGATGTGATCTCTATGATTTTAGCCTTGGTTTCTCGTAGACTTTCCTCAAGTTCACTCATCTTCTTTGCCCATTGCCTTTTCATACGTTCGCGGCTATCTTTCCAAGCTCTTGTTCTCTTTTTATTTTGGCTCTCAGTATCGCTAGCATCTAGGCTCTTTTCCTGGCCTACCCCTTGGTTTTGCTGCAATGCCTGAGCCCTAGTGACTACCTGTACTGGTGCAGTGGAAGTGACACTTCCTGAGGAGTCTACCACTAACCCAACAACGTTGATAGGGGTGATTTTTGGCATGCTATTGGGGTTCTTAGGGCAATCTCGTAAGAGATGCTCTTTTCCGCAGTCTTGGCAAAAGCCTTGGATAGTCACGGACTGAGTTTGTGTAGGCGGAGGTAAGGGACAATCACGAATGAGGTGATCACCTTGGCATCTGTAGCACGGCCCTCTTGGGAATGGAGGTCTGACTTGCCTAGATTGAGGCCTAGGATTGGGGTTTGTATACATGACGTTCGTGTAATCTGATTCCCAACTAGGTTCGTTCGGCTCTTCACTATAGTAGGACTCACCATGTTCTGGAGATTGCATGTAGTAAGCCTAGGGGCTATCCACATGGGTAGAATCAAAGCTATGATCACTTGGGTCATTTTCAGAGATCAAGGATGTTACAGGGACTATAGCTCTATTCAGGTTTTCTTCTGCAACAGCGTACTTTACCGGAATCACATTAGCTGGGGCTGGGGTTTGTTGTGCTAGCACAGGCTGAGGCCTTTGTTGGTTTTGATATTGAGGTTGGAAATTTTGTTGTGGCCTGCCATATGATTGTGGAGGGTACTGGTTCTGGTATCTGCCTTGTTGGTAGGGCTGAGGGTAGGGTTGCCTAACCGCCTGCTTGTTGTATGGGCAATCTTGTGCTGTGTGGTTGGTGTATCTCCGTTCTATGGTGCAGTACTGGCTACTAGGGTTTACTTGGGGTTGAGCCATAATGGGACAGACGTTCGCCATATGGTCACCACCGCATGTATAGCACCTTTTCACAGGAGCAAACCTTGGAATTTGTTTGCTAGTCACACCTAATTTCTGAGCTACTTTTTCGGCCAGTTCCTCAATTGATGTGGCTTGTGTGGAAGATTGACTAGATGCACTATCTGAATCTTTGTAAATTTTGGACAACTCTAGCTCTTCTCCTAGGTTATCTTCAATGTCAATGCACATACGTACACATTCTTCTATAGTCCTAGGGTCTTTCAGATACACATAGGATCTCAATTTTGGACTCAACAATCCGTCAAGGAATAAGGCTACTTGTTTAGCAGATGTGGGTAGCTCCGAAATAGGGCACCTTTCAAGATATTGTCTAAATCTTCTTCCGGCAAGTCTCACAGTCTCTTGAGGGGTTTGTTTGAAGCTGTGAATCAGTGAGGAGGTGTTGTGCCTTATGCCACTCTTGGAGAACTCAATAATAAATGCTTCTAGGAGTTGGTCTATGCTCCTGAACTGGCGCTCATCCAATGGTTGAAACCATGTAAGTGCCGTATTCCTCAGGGTTAGACCGAAGGCATTGTACTGCGTGAATAGATCCTCAACTTGTTCGGCTCTCAAGACTTGCTTGAACTCCGCCACATGATCATAGGGATCTCCTGTGCCGTCAAAGTAATTCTTCATGGACTTAACTAGCTGGGTGGGTCTCAAAGTTCTTGTGTGCTCCCTAGGTCTCGGCAGAGGGAATCCATCTACATTTCTTTGGTTCCTGTGGGCTCTATGCATCTCGGGTTCTACCCTATTCGTCTCGGTTCTCGTTCTTTCTCTGCCCACTGGATTGGCAAAACTTACCTCTGGTCTATCTTTACTTCTGTCTCTTTGCATACCATGAGCCTGGGATGTTCCAGCTCCAGGGTGACCATAGGCTACATTTGATCTTGGTTGGGGGAAAATGAATTCGCCCTTCCAAGTGTAAGCATGCCTATCATTTTCTGTCACCACAAAGATCCGTTCTGAAGCATGATCTAAGTAGGTCACTCTGCCTGGGCTATCCGGATCCTTAAACTCATAGATCATGATATTTCCTATGTCTGTTGGTTGATTAGACTTATACCTCCAAAAGGCTTCATCAGTTTCTCGATTAAGGAGCAACTCTATGCTCTTGTTGTCTTGAGGGACCCATTCAAGCGTGATAAGCCTAGTGAGAACTGATTTACCTCGAGGGGTTCTAGGTTCCGCACCCATGTTCCCTTGTTCCAGGTCCCCTAAGTCCGCTTCTGAGATTACGTTCCCAAAGTCATCTGTCCTATCAGGGTGACTAGTGACTACATATATAGTTCCTTCTTTGTCCAGGTATGCACCATTTTCAAACTTGACAGCTGGGTGCTCTAGTCCAATGGATTGATCAGGGTTTTTAATATGGACCACAGATCTTCCTAGGCCGTCCTCATAGATGCTAGCACCTAATCGGTTGGTCCTAAGGTACTCCAGCTGCGTTTTGTAAGGGCCTTCTACCCTGTACAGGTAAGGCACTCCTGAACTTCCCGTAGGTCTGTCCATGCCTTGAGACATTTCTGACTCACTGGTCTCAGAGCTAGGGTAGTATGAGTGGTGGCTCAACTGCTGGGCCCAAGACCTTGCAGTGTGATTGACACTAGCCTCTGAAGACCTAAGGCTTTGTCTTTCCCTTGCTAAATGTCGTCCTGATCTAAGGTTCATATGCCTAACTGATTAGCCCAAAATTTTTTCCAGAGTACAACCTCGTTGCCGATCAATTGGTACCAGTCACTTGATTCTTTTTAGTTATTCCTCGTGTTTAAAGTCTTATCTGTTATTACGTCGTCAGGAATACTTGAATGTTCTCCGTACTTTCAGGTTGATCGTTCCACGTTAGGTTCTTTCCTTTATGTTGTCGACAGTACAGAGATTAAGTTTTTAGCTTGAACTTGAGTTTTTAAGTAGTCTTCAACTTGATAGTGGCCTATCGTCGCCCTGACTTGCTCCTACTTCTAATCGCTCTTAGCCTAAGCTAGGAATTGACGAAGAGGAGTTGAGAATATTCCGACCTTTCTTGCCGAACCTTGCTCTTTAGTGCTCGAGAAGTTGATTCTCAAGCGTGTGCCACACCGTTGCTTGGATACACTCAGTCGCTTCTCAATAGGCCTGCATAAATCCCAAGATTAGCTCCAAGTAGACCTTTCAATTGACAGACAATTTATTTCAGACACTTTGTTAATGACCCTTGTTCCCCCTTTTGCATTGTTAGAAATTTACTCTGGAGCTCCCTTGGTGTTCCTGCCCCTCAGTGTGTCAACTTCCAAATATCCTATCTGAAAATCAACGCGTTATTCTTATAAAAAACAGTTGAGGGCATGTAGTATATGTCACGAGCTTTCCGACAAGCCCTAGAGCTCAGAAAATGGATTTCGTATGAAGAAGTTATGACCGTTCAGGGTTTAGGGGGTTAACTAGACAAACAGAACCTTTCGGGGGTTTTAATGCATTTTCTAAGGCCTTCGTAAGTAGATGAGTACATGAAAGTGCAAATATGCCCAAAATTTAGCCTAAATTTCCAAAAATTCACTCCTTAATTTTTTGCCGAAAATGCCTGTCTATCGCGATAGACGGTGTCTGTCGCGATAGACACAATCTATCGTGGGGGCTGTCTGTCGCGATAGACGGTGTCTGTCGCGATAGACGGTGTCTGTCGCGATAGACGGTGTCTATCGTGAAATTCTGTCTGTCGCGATAGACGGTATCTATCGTGGATTTCTGTCTGTCGCGATAGACGGTGTCTGTCGCGATAGACGGTGTCTATCGTGGATTTCTGTCTGTCGCGATAGACGGTGTCTGTCGCGATAGACGGTGTCTATCGTGGATTTCTGTCTGTCGCGATAGACGGTGTCTGTCGCGATAGACGGTGTCTATCGTGGATTTCTGTCTGTCGCGATAGACGGTGTCTGTCGCGATAGACGGTGTCTATCGTGGATTTCTGTCTGTCGCGATAGACGGTGTCTGTCGCGATAGACGGTGTCTATCGTGGATTTCTGTCTGTCGCGATAGACGGTGTCTGTCGCGATAGACGGTGTCTATCGTGGATTTCTGTCTGTCGCGATAGACGGTGTCTGTCGCGATAGACGGTGTCTATCGTGGATTTCTGTCTGTCGCGATAGACGGTGTCTGTCGCGATAGACGGTGTCTATCGTGGATTTCTGTCTGTCGCGATAGACGGTGTCTGTCGCGATAGACAGTGTCTGTCGCGATAGACAGAAAAAACGCAAATTTTTGAAAAACTTCTAGTGATCTAGAATGCCCTCAAGGTGTAGGTTACAGTGCTACTCATGCATTCACAAAATGTTAAGATTTTCTGTCTGTCGCGATAGACAGAGATCGTCGTCTCGGGAACTGTGCAGAGCCTGTCGTACCTGCGCACACTGCTGGGGATGATGGTACAGCAAAAAACCTGCAAAATAGCTCAAGAAACATGCAAAAACAGCGCATGCAAATTCGCTCTCTCGCTCTCTCTCACAAGTGAAATGAGGGAAATGAGGTGGAGATGGGGATATAGTCAAAAACTGAAATTTTTGCGATGATGGAGATGGAGGTGGGAGATGGGAATGATGATGATGGTGATGAAGATGGTGAAGAAAGTAAAAGAAATTCGATGAGAGTGAAGAAAATACCTACCACTCCAACGCGTCAACTCTACGTCTTACCATCACACGCTCGTCCTCAAAGCTCGATCCCCGGCAACGGCGCCAAAATTTGGTGTAGCTCAATGATGAGTAGCACCTCCTTTAATGTCAATCCGGGAAGACGTGAGGATGGTATGAAGACCTCGAGCAAGTGGCGGCACAAGTGCGTGAGTGAGAAGCACACAAGCATGCACACACATACACACACACGCGCACACACGGCAAGACAAAGAGTGAGAATCAATGGAGCTTTTAGATTACTTTCACAAGCTCTTACAAGTTCGTTTCAATTACAATCTAACCTCAAAAATGAGCTCTCTAGCTCTTTTTATAGTTTTTGACTAGCTTTTGGCCCTGTCCAGACCTAGTGTCCGGCCTAGTTAAAAATTAGGTTCCAGGGCTTATTTGAGGGCTCAAACGAAGTCTAAAAATTATGAAATTTGGTACGATGGTACTTCTAATACTCCTCAAGCTCGAGGACTCCTCGGCTTGCACAAAATGGAGTCTAATCTACCAAAAACGGGATTTACAATGTTTGTGTAGTGATTAAAATCACTTGGGTTGTACATAATCTATGGGAAAAAATGATCTGGCCTTGTTGCCGTATTGTGCATGACTCCTTTGTTGCTTTGTATGCCAACAGTATCATGCTGAGGATTTTATTAGTCATCTTGATAGTTAGATCTGGTACTGTTGCATATCGATGTAGCCAAAATTCAATGGTTTTGACCATATAATCCTCTATCGGTAAATAGTTATGAGGTGGACTTGGAATTAGCGGATAATTTAACCACTGTTTATTGAGTGTACCACTTTTTTGCATATCCAAAAATTCCCTTACTTCTCTGCGACTTGGTGTTGGGCAAAATGAAGGATTTACCTACAATAAATATGGTGCTGCTTGCCAGTGCACCCGCAAAGTAGGATTTTTCTCCAAAAATTTTCTCCGCCATACATGTTGTGCAGCCTCAAATTCTTCTTGAGTGTAATTGAATGTATTGTTTTTGAAGTACAGCCGCTCATCTGGATCCTTTTGTGTGATCTTCTTTATATATTGTCGTGTTTTCTCTTTCAAGAGTCCATACGGAATATTGAAAGGCTTCATTATTGTATCCAAGTCTTTTCCTTTTATTTTGGCTTCTTTCATGACCTTGACAACTTCATTTTCAAAACTTTTTGTCAATCGGGACACCAATAGTGCCCATTCCTTCTGGCCTATTTCTACAGTATATGGCATTGGATGATCATCACATGGTTCGGCCATGTGCTCTTTTATTGGAGAATGATAGATCGAGGGAGATAGAGGATGTACCTCTACCTCGTCAGTAGGATTCTCTGGTTCTGGCTCTACTGGTGTCCCAATGTTTGCTCTTTGTTCTATTTGAGCTTCTAGTTGTGCAAGATGTTCAGTCTTTCCTTTAACTTCGTTGAGAGCTATCTGTAGTGCATCTTTAGCCGCGAGAAGCTCATTACCGATCTCTACTACTTGATCTACATTTTCACTGTAGCTCTCTACGAGTTTTGCTTTGGCATTTTTTAGTTGTGTTTTGAGCTCATTGGTTTCATTTATATACCTGCGTTCCCATTCTTCTTTGAGATTCTGCTCTTGTCTCAACAAATTGTCATATTTTGCTATTTGATCATTCAATTCCTTCTGGTCAATTGTTGTTGTCTCTTGTTGCGAGAATCAGAAGAATCAAATAGGGGGTTGGTTCCCCCGCTTCATTGCATGCAGAAGCTTTTATCCTCTCTTTGTCCGCTTCACTTGCTTCACGTTGTCTTTGTAGCTCTATGAGTTGTTCCTGAAGCATGTGATTCTGCTCCATTAAAGCATTGTCCTTTGATTTTGGTTATTTCTGTTTCTTTAGTTGAGACCAACTGTTGAACTTGTATTAGTTGTGCAGAGAATTGTTCGCTCATCACTTGAAACTGATACTTTTCTCTCATGGCCTTGTCGTAATCTGTGTTTGTTTCCATCATTTGCTATTGCATATCCATGGCCATCTGTATGATTTGTTTGACTATTGGTTTTAATTGAGTAACATCGACATTTAACCAGGTTGTCGGGATGTTAGGTTCTTCACATGTCATAACATCTTTTCCTTGTGCCACATGCAATGTTGTATCATGGGGTTGCCTAATATGAAGTTGTATCTTTGGCTCAACCCCTTGCCTTCTGTCTTACCTTGGGGCGTGTCATCAAGAATCTCAATCACCATTTGTTCCATATTTTGTTGTAGACCTCTTTCTTTTTCCATGCCTGTCAGTATTTCTTCTTTTATGGGTGGAACTGCATCTTTGTGTGAGATTGAAGCTTCTTTTATGTTGATTTGGAACTTTTTGTTCAACTGAATGAGGTGTGTTTGTTCCGTGGAAGATTCTTGGTTTGGCATGCGTGATTCTTGATTGTCTGGCGTGACTTCAATCTGGTCTATCTCTGTCTACTCTTCATTGTTGTTTTTGTTCTTATGTCGGTGTCCAAGGTGTCCTTCTCCTGACTAGATTCCTCATTCGAACTAGAATCCTCCAGTCCCAATTCTTTGTATCTGGAAGCTAATTCTAGAGTATGTTCTTTGTCCTTTTGTTGCTTCACTCGTTTGGCCTGTCTATATTGATGTCCTTGGACATTTAGGTTCACTTGGCCCCGCATATACGTATGCGTTTCTTCTAGAGCCGCTGAAAGATCTCTTTTCGTGATGGGGGGTTGTGTCAGAGGAATCTTTGGTAATATGTGCATCCGCTTGGATTGTGATGTTTCTTGTGTTGCTTCCTCCCTAGCACGCTTAGTCCCTCTCATTGGTTGCTTGGAACTTGTTCCCACTTCCTCTGTGGAAATGACTCTTTTCTTTTTCTTTGGAACAATAGCCATGTTTACATATTTTGCCATTTTTGTGGAGGTTGGCATCACCCGTAGACATTCTTTCATCTCAAGTGCCTCATAGATTAGCAAGGTCAATGCCGAACTTCCATTCAAAAACTTCTTCTGAATCCACTTCTTCTTAGCTTTGAATAGGCGGTCTTGAATATATGAAGTAAGATTTACTTTATTTCCAATTTTCCTCATTGCATGGGAAAGCAGTTGAGCTACGATCTTCTGAGGCGCTGTATATCTGTGCATACTAGGGAAACAAAAATGTTGGTGCACTAATCAAACCGATTCTTCTATATCTGTCGTGTTTATTCCCAGAAAGGTTCTCTTTTTTGGATCATGACATTCATCTTTAACATTAGTGAGACCATCTCGACTCCAACCAAAAGCTTTGTTGATCAGTTCATGGGTGAATCAGATTCTCTTCCATGTACCAAATTTATCGAGCACTTTTGCTTCTGGGGTTGACGGCTTATCTGCTGCATACTGGAGCGTGTTCGTAACTTGTGTGCATCTCTGAAAATCTGGCAAATATATAGGAAGTTGCAAAAAATGCATCAATTCCAGCTCTCGTCCAAACATCTGTGATGCGAGGTAATCCTTGTATTAAAGTTTGCAAATTGGAACCAATGACCTCTTGCTTTAGAAATGGATTCCAAGGGAAGAAGTAGGACCTCTTCCTCTTGTGTAGCCTCAGAATTGGAAGATTCCATCTGCACTCAATACATACCAGTAATCAGTGTAAAGCTTGTATTAAGAGTTATCCTTTATTTATCCTCCATAAATTTGGCAACTCTCCGAGTGATGTGAGTCTTCCCTTTCCCGTGGGTGTGAGAAAGGTAGTACCTGGGATTCTCTTCATCTATATATTTTTTTTCTATATTTTTGACAGAAAACAAAAGCATTAGTACCTAGCCAAAGCTTTTATTGTATGTTTAGTTATTTTTGTCGAGATTATTATACAGATGCTCTCCTATTCCCTACGAGGGAAATGTGCTTCGCTATCCAGTGGAAGAAGAAGTAGGTGCCGAATGCATGGCCTTGTAATTTGGCCCTATTATGCATACTTTGGGCTCTTGCAACTCAAGATGTGTGCAAATTGAATTATCTAGTCCATGTATACATATTGTTTTGTCTTTAGGCCTCCAGATCTGCTCCATTCTATTATGGCAGAATGTATCTCTAGCATTCCTGGTGATTGTGGTGCTTCTCAAGTTGTACTTCTGCTTCGTACACCTTTTGAATCTTTGAATGATTTTTGTTGCATGTTTAGGCTCCTACACTGTCATGTAGTTGTTTGTTTCATGTTGCTTAGCCTTCATGTTGTACAGATCCTCCTTGAGCTTCGATATTTCTCTGTTAATGATTGTCGTCGGTGCGCATGATCTGGGAATCCATATCTACGTGCGTGCCGGTTGAGCGGCCATCACCTTCTTTGGAATCCACACTCTAGCAATTCTTTGTGGACCTCTAAGTATAGCTTGACTCGAGTTTTTGTATTGTTGTTGTCTCTGGTGTAGAGTGTAGCTCCATTGTTGATGATATGCTGTCACCTGATCTTTTTTGATCCACGCCTGTCTAGTGTGAGGAATGGGATGGATCCTAATGCGTGAAAGTTTGTGATAGGTTTGGTGACTAGTCTCTCTTGTGCTCGATACCTCACAAGGGATTTTATTGTGAATGACGTTAGCAGTGAGGTTCACTGGTTTGGTAGTGTGTGGGAGATTGAGATTCGATGCATTCTCACATGAAGTACTTGATGGTGGGGTTTCCATAGTGGGGGTGAATGTACATCCATTATCATGTGTGTGTGGGTGATCTCTAGGGCCTATACATTTGGCTTTGACAGGTCATTCGTCTAACATGGTGAATACCTCACGGTGTCCTATCTTGGCGGATATGTAACCTAAGGCTACTTGGATAGTCACTTCATATTCATATATCCAATCTTGACCCAACACGAGTTCCTCTAATAAGTCGTGGTCATGAGACACTAAGAATTTTTGTTGCATCGTGTTGTTTCCAAGGTGCAGTGACATGGTAATCTTGCATATGCATTGAGTAACTTTTCCTCCTATTCCAATGAGTTGTGCCTTAGATGGGCGTAGTTCTTCCTTGAGTTTCTGAGTCAATGAAGACTTGATACAACTTACAGCTGCTCCTGTGTCAATGAGAGCATCCACCAAGTGGTACTCTTCTGTTCCAGCAGCCAAACTCAAATATGGTTGCTTTATGATATGTCCTAGGTTTTCAGAGGCTCTAAAGTTGGCCATTGCGATGAATTCCTCTCCTTGTCGATACCTTTCATCCCTCTCTCTCATCCATTCCTTTCATCTCCTGATTCGTTCTAGAGCTTCCTGTCTTGCTTCCTCTCGTATTCTTTCATCTTCTTCTCGTCTATGTTTAGCCATTAAGTCGTGACATTATTTCCTCTGACATTATTTGGCAATACTTCTCCATCTAGGATTGCTAAGCTCATGGCTCCGCTGGTAGATATACGATTGATGATCAATGGGCCATATCCTCTTTTTTGTAGTTTCTTTGCATGTTGCTTCAAAGTATAGACTAAGACCAAATCTCCTTCCTTCAAGTTTTTATCTTCAATATGAGCATCAAAATATGCCTTCTATCATCTTTTTGCAACATAAATACCTGCTACAGCTTGTAATCTTATTTCCTGTAACTTTTCTATTTGATCCAATTGAGCTGATAATTCATGTCCAATCCATCCGTAATTTGCAGCTACTCTGAGAGTAGGTACCAAGAAATCAATTAGCAAGATGGCATTTTGTCTGTACACTAGGTTAAAGGGAGTAGTTCCTATGGCTGTTTTGTAGGCTACTCGGAATGCCCATAAAGCGTGATGTAATTGCTTATCCCAGTCGGATCTTCCATTGTTAAAAATTTTAGTGAGGACTGTGCATAAGATTTTGTTTGAACTTTCAGCTTGTCCGTTGGCTTGTGGATGATAAGGGGCTGATTTCTTATGAATCACTAAGAATTCATTCATTAGGGCTTCTATTACTTCATTGACGAAATGTGTGCCCCTTTCACTCACAATTTCAATAGGCAATCCAAACCTAGTGAATATGTTCTCGAAGAGAAACTTGGTCGTAGTCCTCACATCATTTTTCTTGGTTGCTTTGGCCTCTACCCATTTGGTCAAATAATCCGTGGCAACAATTATGTACTCGGCATGAGAACCTTTAGCTGGTGGACTAGTAGGTCCTACAAAATCTATTCCCCATTTGGTAAATGCTCTGGCACTCATCATAGGTTTTAGTGGCATTTCATCTCTTCTAATAGGATACCTTGTTCGTTGACAAGTGTCGCATCTTTGGATGTAAGTGGCTGCATCTTGATGTAGAGTTGGCCACCACATTCGGACAAAGAGAATCTTTTTTGCAGTTTTATGCGCAGAAAAATGTCCTCCTGTAGCTCTTGTATGCGCCATTTCTAAGATAGAAAGATACTCGTATTCATGAATGCACATTCGTAGATGATTGTCCCTTCCTCTCTTGAAGAGTTGTTTTCCTATAAGAACATAGTCCTTGCTTTGCTCTATGAGGGCACATTTTCTGGCTAGAGTAGCTCCTTCTAGGTACTCCTGGGTTTTCAAGAATTCTACTAGAGGCATACTCCATCTGGGTGCTACAATGGAGTAACATAGAGTAGAGTTCTCTCTCGCCTTGGTTCTTGACAAATTGGGCAGGTAGATACATATTTATGTGTATCCCTCTGCATGTTTGGCCAATATATGCCTAATCTCTTCAGTATTTGCCATGTTCCATTCGCATTTAAATGAGTTTTTCATTGATTTACATGTGCTTTCTGAAGCCACATCTCTTGTTCCTCTTCCTCCACGCATCTCATGAGTAACCCACTTGGATCTTGGTGGTATAAGCTTCCAGCAATGACTTGGAGATTTTAGTCTTCCATAATTCCTGACTTCTATTTGTAGTGATCCCATGTTTAGGTCCATATGTGAGAGTAGGGATCAACTTTTCTGCCCATTGGGGACAAACTTCGAGATTAAAAAGATAAGTATCTAGCAAATCATCTGGTACTGCTGTGGGGGGCTCTCCATGTGTCATTCTTGATAAATGATCTGCTCGGATATGTGTATTTCCTTTCTTGACTACTACTTCAAAATCAAATTCGATCAACAATAAAAACCATCGTACTAGTTGTCCCGTATTACAAGGCTTGTTGACTAAGTACAGTAACGCTTGATGATCGATGAAGAATTTGAATTTTTTTGCCAATAGGTAGTGTCGAAACTTCTTTACTACGTACACCATCCCTAAACCCTCTCGCTCTATCGTGGTATAATTGCGTTCTGCTTGATTTAATTGTCTACTGGCATAAGCTATAGGGTGGTCTAACTTTCCTGTATCTGCGGGCTGCGCTAAGATGCACCCAATGGCAAACTTGGAAGCATCTACATGAATATGAAATGGTTTGTTCCAATCAAGAACTCTAAGGATTGGTGCTAAACTCAAGCGACTCTTCAATTCATTGAAAGCCTTTTCACATTCTTCTGTCCAAATAAATTGAGACAGTAATGCATAAAGAGGCCTAGCAATTATGGCATACATGTGGATAAACCTCCGGTAGTATCCACAATGTCCCATAAATGCTTGCACTTCTTTAGTTGTCTTTGGTCTCGACAAATCCAGAATCACTTTGATTTTATCTTCGTCCGTGGAAATCCCATTTTTAGAGACAATGTGTCCTAATATCTTTCCTTGTCGAACCTTGAATACACACTTCTCGGGATTAAGACACACTCTATATTGTCGACATTTGGCAAAAATCTTTCCTAGTTCTGGGATATGTTCTGATCGTATAGCTTAATAGGTACATAAATCGTCCACATATACCTCAAGCAGGATCCTGTACCGATCTAGCAACTCCCTGCCTTTGCTGCCATCCTTTCTTCCTTTCCTCTTCCTTTTTTGTTGCCTGACACATCCATAGATGAGTATCTTTGTTCATCCATGATTGGCCACTTGAACCTAGATTGTGAATCGATTGATCGTCCTCCTCCTTATGAATCAGATTCTATTGTAAGGGGGGAACATCTTGATACATATATGTATGGATATTTATTCTGGTCGTGGTTCCCTCATGCTGCAAGTATACCGCGTCTTTTCCCCGATCTTGCACTACCTTAAGCTGTCTCATGAAAGGTCTTCTGAGTATCATCTCATAATTGCTACCCTTTTCAAATTGACAAATTGCTAGGGTGTGCTCGAATTCAACTCCGCAGGTAGTGAAGGTTACTTTTTCCAATAATCCTAGGGGTCGTTCCGTGTGTCCGTCTCCCATTTGAATCTTCATCTGTGTTGGTCTTAAAGCTGGTTTTCCCCATTTCTCCCAAATTCCCTTGGTCGCAATTCCTACTCCTGCTCCCGAGTCTAAGATGGCTTTTGTAGTATAACCTCGGTAAGTGATTGGGAGGCATCAGTTCCTTCATCTCCCTCACTAAAATCTCCAACCTTATCGACTAGAATTTTGATTGTGGTCACTTCATCAGGCATCTCCTTCTCATCCGACTTTGTCTTTAATTGACTGGTTAGCTTCTCCTTAAAATGTGGTTTTACCTTCAAGAGTTCTTCTAATGTCAGAGTACAAGGGATTTTTACCTTTCTAAGATGTTGTATAATGTCCGATGTTCGGATAGATGGGTTCCACTCTTTTCTTCTCACTGAGGGAATGCAATATAATTCAGAATTATGTTCGTATTCCCCTGTGTAATTTGGCAAAGCCTTCACACTGTCTTCATCCTTTTTGCTCTCGTCAAGCTGTAATAATCCTTCTAAGTTTAATTCAAGTATTGAGGCTTCAAGTTCACCTTCTGCTTCTAACTCCTCAAAGGGTGGTTCAACTCCTTCCGTTTTCTTCCATCTGTCTTCTTGGACTCTTGCCCACAAGTCTCTAGGCCACTCCCCGTTGACTTCAGGGACAATGGATCCTTCTCTTTTATCCTCATAGTAATTTCCACCACAGGTCTCACCTTCCTTTCCTTTCTCGGGATCATTAGGGGTGACACACTCTTGGAATTCTTTCTCGGGAATTTATGAGTTGGGCAGTCGCTGAACAGGTTTTTCTAGAGTCTGTTGAACTACTTCAATTAATTTCTTACATATCTCCAACCTTTCTTTCTCTAGGTCACCTCTAGGATATTCCTTTTCATGTTGTTCAATGGTTGGTCCTACTCTTATTCGTGCCTGGTACGCTTGAATCCACATGGCTAACTCTTTTGCCATAGGGTTAGCTAGAACTGATCCCGCCTCTAGTTTTTTACACTTTTCTATCTTATTTTCTCCTTCAAGTTTTTGTTTTTCTTCTTGGCCTTGTTTGTTGTTTTCGTCCTCCTTTTGTCGTAGTTTCTTTTCCTTCATCCTTTCTCTACGATTCTTCCATCTTTGGGTCGGTTTACTTGTTATACTCTTCCCAAACTCTTCCGAGTCTGCAACTACTTGAGGTGTGGGTATATTCAATTCTTTGTCAACCTGATCATTCTCTCTAGTTTTTTCTGGGGTTTCTCTAGCCTTAGCTCTTGTTATTGCTTTTAATGGTACTTTGTATTCCTTGTCACTCCCTGATGACTCTATCACTTCTATCACATTGATTTACACGTTCGAGTTAACTTTGTTGGGGTTCTTGGGGCAATCTCTAAAAAGATGTTCCTTACCACAATCACTACAGTATCCTTCCCAAATTCGCTGCGCTAGTGGGGGGTTGGGTAATGTACATTCTCTAATGAAATGGTCTCCTCCGCACCTATAACATGGTCCTCTAGGTGTAGGTGGTCTATTCATTGGTCGAGAGGGTAAGGGTGCTCTAGGAGCTGTGTACATTAATGACACATAATCCTACTCATACCCGTAAGAGCTATCAGATCCTTCCATCCCATAAACATATGGCTCATAAGAGTATCCGTATTCAACTATAGTACCCTCATATGCAAAATAATTTCCTTGACCATGGTCATAAGATGGATCATACAATTGTTACTAGCCAAAGGCGTGGTTGGGACTATTGCTCTCTCTGGGTTCTCTTCCGGTTGAGCTATTTTTACTCGGACAACATTCTGAGGGTGGGGTGGTTGTTGTCCTAACACAGGTTGTGGTTGAGTGTACCCTTGGTAAGCGTAAGGTCGTGGTGCTGGTGCTTGTTGCTGATATGTGGGATATCTAAAAGCTTCTCCTCCTTGATCTCTCTGAGGGTATCCATAAGGTCTCATGGGTGGTTGTACCGGTCTCGACTGCTGATTGAAAGGACAACTTTTCGTGCTGTGATTTGTGTACTTTTGTTCTATGCTACAATAATGCATAGGGCCCGGGGCGGGTGGTCTATTGTAAGCATAAGCAGGTGGTGGGACAACTCCCCTATTACACAAATGAGAGGGATGATCACCTCCACACTGCACACATCTTCTAAGCATGGGTGCTCTCATCGGATTGTTTGGGTAGTTCCTCTTCCCTTGAACATTCAATTTCTTTGCCACTAAATCAGCTATTTCTTCTACATTATTCCTAGGGTTTGACGTGCTGCTAGCAATATCTTCACTTTTCACCCTGGCTTGAGGTATTTTCAAATCTTTTGCTAGATTGTCCTCTAGGTCAATACACTCTTTCATGCATTCTTGCAAATTTTGAACTCTTTTCGCATATACCAATGATCTCAGTGATCCATTCACTAATCCTTCCAAAAACAATGACACCATTTTGTTTTGAGTGGGTCTCTTCAACAGGGCATTTGTCCACGTATTGCTTAAATCTTCTTGCAGCCAATCTCACTGATTCTATAGGAGCTTGTTTTAAACTATGGATTAATGAGGAAGAGTTGTTTTTTATTCCAGACTTGGTGAATTCTTCAATCACTTCTTGATAGACTTGTTCCATGTTTTGAAAGTTATTCGGGTCTAATGGCTGGAACCATGCTAAGGTTGTATCCGTTAGGGTTAGTCCAAAGGATTCATATTGAATCAAGAAGTATTCCACTTGTTTGGATCTTATCACTTGCTTGAATTCAGCTATGTGGTTGTAGGGTTCGCTAGAGCCATCATAGTGGTTTCTCATGCATTTGGCCACTTGGATCGGTCTTAATCTTCTTCTTGGTTCAGGTGGTTAGGCATCACAGGGAATATTGGTCGTCCTATTGGTATTCTTGGTCCTCTTCCTGCTTGTGGTCTCTCTTGAATAGGGATTCTAATCCTTGGTTCTACTGGTGGTTGAGTTTGATAGTTAGGGTTATGGCCCGGTGTAGCAAACTGCACATGTGGTCTGGATGGAATGCGCGTTTGTTGTGTTTGTCCCGAATGCTGATATGAATTATCTTGATAGGTTCCTTGGGGGTTTTGTGAAGTTGTGGCTTGATCCCTAGGTGGGAACACTGGGATGTTCTCATACTTCAACCCTGCTCTTTCTAACTCCGTTAAGGGCTAGTACCTCCTCTAGTTTTTGTCTAAATACATAATACTGGTGGGGAATTCTGGGTCTTGTAACTCATAGATGGTGGCTCGGTTGGTGGCTTCTTCCCACAGTGACAAGTGTGCTCTCAGAAGATGTTCCATTCCATTGATTAAATAGACATCCATTAGAGAATCATCTTGGGGAACTAGGTCTCCTCTCCAAACCCTAATTACAATGGACTTCCCTCTACTTGTAGACACCTATTCTTCTTGTCACTCTTCATTAGGGTTGTGGGCATTGCCTTCTTCCCCTTGTTCATTGATGTTTTCAGGATGTTCCGTGACTAAGTATTGAATATCCCTTTTGTCCATGTAGAATCCTCCTGCATACTTAACAGCAGGCCTAGGTACTATGTAAGCATCTATAGCCTTCTTCAGCCTAGCCACAGATCTGTTTAGCCCATCTAGGTAGATGGGTAAACCATGTTGATTGGTGTTCATGTATTCTAAAGATGTTCTATATTCTCCCTCAATAATTGACATTATACCAATGATGGGTATCAAATTATGCATGTCCTCTGAGGCCATATGAGTTTCTTCCTCAGACTCACTCGAAGTTTCCGAGTAGTATGAATGATTACTTGGCTCGGCTACACTTCCTACTGACGAGATTACACTTCTTCGGCTCCCTAGGGTTCTTCCTGATCTTAGGTTCCTCCACTTAAAAGTTCTACTCTAGTTTAGCCAACCTCTAGCTCCTAATGTTCTTTGCTGAGGATCTGAGTTATATGAAATGTTTGGTTGACTTAGAACTTACACTGAATCCACGATACACGATATTTAACCCAAGAGAAATCCCACGATATTTGATACTTCACACTGGAAAATTCATGATACTCGATATGCGACAAGTATCACAAAAAGAACTTCACGATACTCGATATGCCACAGTTATCGTGAGAAAATTCTCACGATACCTGATATGTGCTAGGTGTCACGAGTAAAATTCACAATACTCGATATGTGTCAAGTATTGTGAGAACCTCAACGATACTCGATATGTGTCCAATATCGGAAGAACCTCAACGATACTCGATATGTGTCAAGTATCGGAAGAACCTCAACGATACTCGATATGTGTCAAGTATTGTGAGAACCTCAACGATACTCGATATGTGTCAAGTATCGTGAGAACCTCAACGATACTCGATATGTGTCAAGTATCGTGAGAACCTCAACGATACTCGATATGTGTCCAATATCAAGAGAACCTCAACGATACTTGATATGTGTCCGGTATCAGGAGTACCTCAATGATACTCGATATGTGTCAGGTATCAGGAGTACCTCAACGATACTCGATATGTTTCAGGTATCACGACACTCGACCACAGGAGATCACGATATTCGGATATCGTGATGCTCAACCGCGGGAGAACACGATACTTGACATTTTTTCAATTTTTAGCAAATGCATTTAGAATTCAACTGAATATATGAGGTCCTAGAGCTTACCTACCCTCTTCCCAACGCCTGAATCACAAAAAAAACTTCCTCACCCCTTGAATAATCCCTCGCGATACCTGCCGCAGGTCGTTTGGCTATTTTACCTTGATTCCATTGATTATTGTGAGTGGAAATTTGGGTTGCTTACCTTGATCACTAGTCCCCAACTCTTTTGCCCTCTCACTGGATCTACGTGGCCTAATCTCCCAGATCTCCTCTCGCGATACTCGGTCGCTGGCACTCTCGATACTTGCACTTGCAGAAATGACTTGGAAAGTTTGATTTTTTTTTATTTTTATACTTTTGGGAAATGTTTAACTCCAAAAGGCTAAAAGAACCAATTTACCAACTACTCTATCTACCTAATCGACTTGCCTATCCCTCCTTCCTACTCTAACTCACTTCTCTAGACTATCAACTCACTACACACACTCCGAGAGTGAGGAGTAGTAAGTGCGGATGAGTGTGACTTACCAAAGAAGAGAGATTCACAACTCCTCTACTCACTTCAATGCTAAGAGCTACTTACCATCACATGAATGCCTCGTTTTGATTCGACATTCCCCGGCAATGGCACCAAACATGTGTGTACCTAAGTGCCAACTTAGGGACTTGCGGAGAAAGAGACTATACCTCAATCCCCCTCAAGTGCATATAGTGGGGATTTGTGAAGAGATGGATAGGTATGTGCTTGAAGATGAAGAGGTGTTGCAAAATCCTTGATCTACACCAGCCAATTGAACTCCAGGAGTATATGGTGGGCCCTTTTAGCTTGCCAATGGATGTATTAGACACCCTATGTACCTTGGAAGATCACTCTCAAAAAGATAGATCAAAACAGATAAGTTGGAGTTAGCTCATTTTGGTTCATACACCTCTCCACTGTTTTGAATAATTCTCTGAGCACAGCAGCAATTAACTTAATTCCTCTTGGGGAAGTCTAGTTAACTTAAAGAGCTAACTTTCAAGAGTAATCTCATCAAAAATAATAAACCACACACTGAGAATGAGTTTTAACAAGTGATGACATCGTCCCGATTTTCACGGGCTGCTACAGTTTGAGACCTGTGAGTAGAAAAATGAACATAACTCAGAATGTAGGAATCCAATGATTATGAAAATTTTTAAGGTTATACTAGACAGTAAGCTGATTCTAACACGCTTTAAATCACTGCATTTGAATAAGTAACCACTGAGAAATGGCTCTGACAAGGTGAGTGAAAAAATCGGGTACCTGACAGAGAAGTGAAGATGAACAGACACTGTTAACTTCAACTGACCATAACTGAAGATTGCAAAATTAAAATGACATGAAAATTTGTGAGCATATGGTAGACTTATAGATCTAACTTTAGCAAGTTAAATCACGGAAAATGATGCACCAAGCTCAGAGAAACCATCTCTGCAATCTGACTGAGAAAACTGAGAGTAATGGCAGTGAGTAGTACACTTCACAAGAACATGGAAATATGAACCCAAATGATAATGAAAATGAAAGTATATTGCTTGTAGAATACAATGGACTTACTGATACATATGTGTGCCTTGGAATCACACCTTGATATGGCATAAAGCTCAGCTCTTGGAGGTCTTCAAATAGGTCTCTCTAACCATGACTAAAACTGCCATCTATTTATAGTTGAGTTTGGGAGGCTAACTTCCCTCAATCACTCTCCAATCAATCAATGATTGATTTGATTCTCTACCTACCACAAATCACGAATTCGTGGCTCCTCTTTCCCTTTTTGATCAAGTGGGCTCAACCACTTAAGATTATTTCACTTTTACATTAAGTAAACTCTTCAAAAGTTACAAGAGGTAGTTCACAAGTGAACTTTACATAGTCTTCATTTTGAAGCTTCTTTTATGACTTTGTGGGACTCAAGCCAATACTTAGGCTTGTCATAGACTTGCTCCAACAGGATTCACATTTTATTTATCAATCCGAGGAGTATCAAAACCTAGCCGAGTGTATGAAGATGTGCATTCAAATGATGATTAATGCAAATGAACTCTCAAAGAGTGCAAATAAGTCTAAATCTATTCCAAACAAGCTTTCAATGTCAGCTATGGTGTCACGATACTTGGAGAAGCAATCAACAGTAAATCAAGCTTTTCTCTCAGCTCTGAACTCTGAATATAGAAAAAAGTAGTTTGTTTCAAAGCTCTTAAGAAGATGCATCCAAGGGTGGTCTTTTCACTCGATTCTGATGCTCCTACTTCAAGTTATGTGCAAAATACTGAGTCACAAGAATGACCTTCCTACACTTCAGCACTTCCTATACTCCAGATGCACCTTAACAACAGCAACCAAGCACTTTCATGGATAGATAACACTTCCAAGCACTCTTTCCAAGCATCACAAAGCTCACAAAGAAGAAGATACAAAGAGGAGAAGACACAAATTCGAAATTCTGTGCTCTTGATTCTCACAATGGCAAAAAGTCCCTACAAAGAGTCACAAAGACTTATATACATGTGCCCTAAAAATGGTCCTTTCACACAAGAGACCGGCACTTTATTAATTGAAAGGTTGATTTCCTACTAAATTACAAAGGTAAGCTATAAATCTCTATGGGTATGCATCTAGAGGGCTCCTCTAGTGCATTTACATCGGAAAATATATTACAAAATGGCTATAATACAAGAATAAAGTGTCCAAATTGGAAAAATTTTTGGGCCCTTCTTTTTCTCTGCCTCTTTGCTCTTCTTAGCTCTGCAACAGTTTTCCCTTTAACTTTTCAAATAAAGGGATCAAGATTTTTGCAAAGTTTGGCACAAACTTTCTATAATATCCTGCTACCCTAAAAAATTTTGAAGTTTCATAATGGTTTTAGGGTGATGTAGTTGAGAATAACTTGGACCTTTTCAAGATCTACTTGAAACGTATAATGTGCCCAAGATATCTAATTTTTGCTCAAAAGAATTCACACTTGTCTTATTTTCCAAATAGTTTATTTTCTCTTAGAACTTGGAAAAACCTTGTTAGATGTTCTAAATGAGAAACTGTATCTTGACTATAGACAAGAATATTGTCAAGGAAGTCAACAAAAAACTTTCCCAAATAAGGGCTTAATATTGTGTTCATTAGAGTCATGAACATAGCACGGGCATTTGTTAGTTCGAAAGGTATGAAAAAAGAAATTCAAAATTCCTGTATTTAGTCCCAAAAGCTATTTTAGAAACATCTTCAAATTTAATTATGATTTTATGGTATCCTTGATGAAGTTCAAGCTTTGAAAATATCTTAGCTCCTTTTAATTGGTAAAAAAATCATCAGTTTGGGGCATTGGATATTTGTTCTTGGTCATAACTTTATTCAAGGTAACTAAGAGAATGGGTGCTATTGAGGGTGAATGACTAAGTTGAATGAATCCCTTATTTAGGTACTCATTCAATTGTTTCTCTACTTCAGCTTGCCCGGAATAGGTAGTCTATAAGGGGGATCACATATAGGCTTAGTTGTTAGGACTAGGTCTATTGCATGATCGATTTTCCCTTAAGAGGGACATAAGCCATATGGAAGTTCTTCTAGAAAAACATCCTGATAATTATTTATTAAACACTTAAATGTAAACTTTTCATGAACAGACAATGGAGACGAGACACATGGAACTAGATTCATATTATAAGCATTATTTACATCGGTTGATAGTATCACATAAACTTCCTCTTTCTAGGTATTTACAAGTTTTTAAAATTCCATACTTGAAATCAAGGGGGTACTTGGCACATCATGTTCCCCTTGAATCAAGTAATTGAGTCCATTCCTATTGAATTTTGGAAATTTAGTAGGCCATAACTAATACCACAGGTCCAAGTTCCATAGGTACAGGATCTACAACACGAATTTCAGCAATCTTCCAATATTGACAAAACATGAACATACCACACTGAATCAGACAAATGGTGAGACAAAGATAGAGAGAGATTAGACAACATGTGTAAAGTGTTATGTAAGCCACTGCTTACTCACACTATCATATATACAAATGTCAATTTACAATGTGGGAGAAAAACTCTCAACCACTCTATGTGAACAGAAATAGATGGATGAGTGAATGTACAAATGTAACAAGAATATTCAGATGTATGGCCAAAAATCTGAATATATATGAGATGTGTGACCTAACTATTAGTAGAAGAGTGAATATGAGTGACAAAAAGAGGAAGGATCAGTCTAAAACTGATAATCAGCAAACCCTCATCTGAACTTAGGCTATGGAAGACCCTAAGTCAGATACGTGTGTGAAAGATCACATAATTACAAAATTAGCAAAGAATGCTAACAAGTTTGCTATCAGAAATCCTCAAACTCATATGAATATACCTTCTCGAACACCTCATCCAAATATGCATAAAGCATACATGTACTGATTCTCTTGTACCTATGCCGAATAGGACTCCTCCTGATATGGATGACATTGCCTCCATAAACTCCAAGTAGTACCTGTGTGCATAAAGAGAATATGTACCTGAATTCTAAACATAAGATGTAAATCTCATGTAAACCACCATCCAATGTCTTTGAAGTAAACCAAAATCTTCATGTATAAGACAATCTTCAAGTACATCATGTAGATGGCTGATCCACACCACCAAGTTACTGATGGGTAAGTCCTCTCCATAAGCAAGAGTGTGAGCACACTCTTCTCCTCAAAGAAGAAGTCCATAGCCGCTCCTCAACATGCTCGGACGTCTTCCTTCATAAATCTGATCTTTCATAATATCAATACCTGTGTCTGAAACAAGTAATCTCTGAACCCCTTTTATTAGCACTACGCAGTTGCTAATAGCTTCCACTGTCATTCCTCATCTTCCCAAAAATCTAGAATAAGGTTAGCTGATCCAATAAAACCTTTCTGAAAGCATTTTAGGATTCATAACCTTTTGCAACATAACAAGTATTTTCTTCTATCTCTGTGCAACAAAAATCTGATAGAACTTGAATCTTTGACTTACTTCTTCCAATGCTAAGAACATTACAAACAAAGGATGGACAACTGAATCATAAATACTCAAGATCTTCATGATCATTCAATATCATCCAAGATCATACAAGATCTATCAAGATCTTACAAGATCATACGAGATCATCCAAGATCAATGATCTTGTTGATGTATGAAACACCACAAGAACTAAGCTAAAGTGATATTAGAACACCTTTGTAATCATCATTAGCTTAGTAACACTCTCAATTTGAGAACTTTACCACCAAACTTAGTGAAATAAAAAATTTCACTTTTTCAGAAATCTACACCTTTTCTTCTAACTTCAAATCTGATCTGTATTAGCTTGATTCGTACAAATTCTTTTGATCTTTTGCTAATAAAAGTTCTTGCTAATGTTAAGCAACACATATAAAGCAAGACTTTTAAGTAACAACTTCAAGATCTTCTGAATTCACTTCAACATTTGAACTATGTCCGAAATCTGAAAAATGACTTCATCGATTTGACATACCTTCACCGTTAGACTCATTTTTATGAGTATGCATCCTGTTTTGTAAAGATCTTTTGACCAATTGTAGTTGAAGGTAGTAGCTTTAAAATGAGCTATCAGTCATGAAAAACTTTACACTGTACTGGAGATCTGACCTTAAGAAGGTCAGGGAAAAGTGCGCCAGAAAACTCGTAACTGTCAATTAACTTACACACTAATATGAGATGAGTTAGAATTCAACACACAAGAGAATTAGACCAAATCCTTCTACACAAACATGTGTTAACTATTAGAGAAGATGTGTAAAAAATGGCTTGGCCTCATTCTGCTCATAGCCATGGAAAACTCTCATACACTAAGTAGACTTTCCACAACATCTCTCTCAGAAAAACCCGAATTTTCTCTATTTACTCAAGGATTACAAAAATGAGTTCTCTATATGTTTTTCAACTCAAACTAACTTATATACGTATAGTCTACATATGCCTAGACTCAAAATCATAAGTTTTGAAGTTCTATGCCAAGACTAAACTTTAATTTTGCACTATATTACAAGAGTGAATTTATCCCTTCACTTAGGCTTAGTTTTCTGAGTGCTTTGCCTTTACTTCTCTTTGTCTTTCTTCTTCCTTCATGTATCTACATATATTCATGTCTAATTAGTGAGTGAAGCCCCAATAGCTCCCCCTCAATCACTAATTAGCATCCTCTGACTTCTTCATGTAATCTTCTTCTCTTTTATTCCTGCCATCTCTTTGAATATACTTGTCTTCACTCCATCCAAGCTCTTTGTCATAATATCTGCAATTTGATCTTTTGTAGAAGTCTATATCACTTCAAGCTCCTTCTCCATTACCTTTTCTCTCAAGAAATGATATTGTATCTCTATGTGCTTTGTTCTTGCATGAAATACAAGATTTGCTGCAAGATACAATGAACTCATATTATCTCCATGTATGATAGATATACCTTGATCAATATCCAAGCTTTTGAACAAAGTTTGCATCCATATCACTTCTTTTGCTGCTTCCACAAGTCCTTTGTACTCAGCTTCAGTTGATGATAAAGCCACTGTATGGTGCTTCTTTGAACACCAGCTCACAAGTTTATCTCCTATGTATACCATATACCCATGTGTTGACCTTCTATGATCTTGACTTCTTGCCAAATCTGAGTCACTATATGCTCTCAGCCTTGTATCTGATGTAAATGGATAATATATTCCTTCCTTCAAAGTTCTTTTGCTGTATCTAAGAACTCTTTGACCTGCAATCCAATGTGGATCCTTTGGACAATGCATAATCTGAGAAAGAACTCCCACTGCATAGCTAAGACCAGGTCTTGTTAGTGTAGCATAAATCAAGCTTCCCACTAAAGATTGATACTTCCTTATATCTTTGAACTCTGCACCATCATATTTGCTGAGTTTATGATTAACCTCTAGTGGTGTTGATGCTTCTCTGCAATTCTCCATGTTAAACTTCTTTAGAAGATTCAAAAGATACCTTTCTTGTGATACATATATACCATGTTCTGCATAAGTGATTTCCATTCCAAGAAAATATGACAATTTTCCTAGATCACTTATCTTAAATTCCTTCTCAAGTAATCTCTTCACCTCCTTGATTCCTTCATTTGAAGTACCTATAATTATAATGTCATCTACATATATACAAATGTAGATCATACCTTCTTCTGTTCTCTTGATAAGTAAACTTGCATCTGCCTTTGAACTTTGATATCCAAGATCATTAAGATACTTCACAAGTCTATGATTCCAAGCTCTTGGAGCTTGCTTCAATCCATAAAGTGCTCTTCTCAATCTGCAAACATAATTTGGAAACTTGTAATCTGCAAACCCTTGAGGTTGCTCCATGTAGACCTCATCTTATATATATCCATTCAAAAATGCATTCTTTATATCCAATTGACTCAATGTCCATCCTTTTGATGCTGCAATAGCAATGATTGTCCTTATGGTTGACATCTTTGCTACAAGACTAAATGTCTCATCATAATCTATGCCATGAGTTTGAGCATAGCCTTTAACCACCAATCTAGCTTTGTATCTGGCTATTCTTCCATCAGCATGCTTCTTTATTTTGTAAACCCATTTATTTCCAATCACTTTCTTACCATTAGGTTTTGGAACAAGTTCCCAAGTTTTATTTTCTTCAAGTGCATCAAACTCTTCCTTCATTGCTTCTTCCCATTGTCTCTTACCTTTTGCTTCATCATAGCTTTGAGGCTCTTCATCTTCCTTAATCAAGTAAGCATAGTTTTTCTGAGTCAAATAAGAAGTATCATAAGAATACCTTGTAGGTTGTTGTGTATCTGGATATACTCCTTCATCAAATCTTGGTTCATCTTCATTTCTTCTATATGATCCAACTCAGGATGTGCTTGCTTGCATATGATCTTCATCTCCATCTACCTGCATATGTGATTTACCTCTTTCACTTCTTCTTACCTCTTCTTCAAATGTTTCAAGGTTACAATCTTTATCTGCATACCAACTCTTTTGTTCATCAAATGTCACATCTCTAGAAACAATAAATTGTTTAGTTAGAGGACTCCATAGCCTATAACCCATCTGCTTTTCATCATACCCAATAAATATATATTTTCAGCCTTTGGTTCAAGCTTATGTCTAAGTTGTGATGGTACATAAGCATAAGCAATTGATCCAAACACTTTACAATGATCAACTGTTGGTTTCTAAACCACCCATGCTTCATAAGGGGTCATTCCATTTAGAGTTGCACAGGGTAACCTATTCACAAGATATGTAGTTGTATTTACGGCCTCAGCCCAAAGATAATTAGGACAATTCTTTTCTTTTAACATTGCTCTTGCAAACAAAACCAATGTTCTATTCCTCCTTTCTGCCACCCCATGGTGTTGAGGTGTATATCTGCAAGTTATTTCTCTCTTGATACCTGCATTCCAAAGATAATCATTGAATTCTTGGGAGAAGTATTCTCCCCCTCCATCAGACCTCAACCTTTTGAGCTTTTGACCTGTAACTCTTTATGCATATGCATGAAAATGTTTGAAAGCTCCAAATACTTCTGATCTTTCCTTTAAAACATAAATAGTTATCCACCTTGTAGCATCATCAATAAAAAGAACATAATACCTAGACCCATTGATCGATCCTTCTTTTTTTGGTCCCCATACATCTGTATGTATGAGCTCTAGCAAACCATCATGCTTGAAACCTTTCTTCTAAAATGATAATCTATGTGCCTTTCCCATCTGACAAGCTTCACACTTGTAGATCATATGTTGGCTTTTTACATTTGGTAGCCCTATTATAGATTGATTCTCCACCATGGTTTTAATTCCTTTTTCATTGAAGTGTCCTAACCTCTTATGCCAGAGGTCTAACTCTGTAAGTACTTCATCACCATGTGTGATCAGGGCTTGACCAACATTCCCTTGCACTTTGAGAGTAAAAAGTCTACCTTCCTTTTTACCACAGACAATTTGATTGTATCCATCCTCTGGATGTTCAATAAATACCCCCTCATTTGTAAATCTGATTTGAAAACCTTTCTCCACTATTTGTCCCACACTAATCAGATTCTTTGGTATTGTTGGGACATACAAAACATTTGTTAGCAAATCAGCTCCACTCCTGCACTTCACTTTTCCAGCTGAATGCACATTATATTTTGTATTGTCACCTGTTTGTACTGTATTACTTGAAATACCTTCTTCCAATTTTGATAACCATTCTATACTACCTGACAAATGATTTGAACAACCAGAGTCAATATAGAATACCTTGAGATCCTCCTTCTCTGATGTACTTATTGAATTCATCATCAATGTTGTATGGTTGTCATTTTGTGTATCATTTGCATAGTTGTAATAGGTAGTGTTGTAAGATTGATTCTGATTCCAATTTCTTCCACCACCTCTACCAAAACTTCCTCTTGAACTCTGTCTTCCTCTTTGAAAATGATTATGAAACCTTCCACCTCTTCCTCTGCCATTATTACTTTGATTTTGATTTGATCCTTGTTGATTATGCCAACAATCATAGGCTAGATGATTGCTCAATCCACAAATCCAGCATGTCTTCTTGTTATTGTTCTGATTTTCTCTACCTCTTCCATTTCCTCGACCTTTACCTCTACCAATACCTCTTCCTCTTTCATAATTTGCTCGAGTTGTGAGCTCTTCTTCATCCTTTGCTTTACCTTTATCACTTTTCTTCTTATTCTTTGCATACATAGCAGAACTATATCCTTTATCTCCATCTGACTTCAAGTCTTGCTCAAATGTGAGAATCAGTCCAAGCAATTGATTTAATTTTGGCACATAATGATTTAATGAAAGCTCAGTTGAGAGTACAAAAGGTTTCCACCTCTCATCTCCTCTCAACCGTGCAAGCAATTTTGCTATCAATCTATGATCTTCAATATCCTCATCAATAGATCCAAGACTATCTGCTAAGTCCTTCATCTTAGTGACATAATCACTAATACTTTGATTTTGCTTTTTCTTAGATGTGGTGAACTCTGACCATAAGCTAGCTTTCCTAGCTTTAGTAGTGTTTTGGAAGTGATCTTCCAAAGAATTCCATATGTCTTCAGCTGTTTCTAATCCTCTGATATGTGGTAGCAAATGATATGTGATAGTGTTATATATATATAAGCCCTTGCACTTGCATCTCTCTTCTGCCATAGCTTCAAAGCTTCTTGTTCTTCTTTCCTTGGTTGACTCTCATTTTCAAATTTAGGTTTTTCTTCTTCACCTGTCACATATATCATTAGATCCTTACTCATAAGTAAGTCTTCCATTCTCATTACCCAAGCAGGATAATTATCTCTATCCAATTTGTCAATAGATACATGATCTGCCATAGTCTTCTTGTTTTTGCTACAACCTGTGAGTATAAGGTTAAAGTATGGTACCTTTTATAGATCTTTACCCTTGAGAATAACTTTGATCATTCCTTTGATGTCTTTTGTTGTTGAACACCTCAGCTTTCACCTCTTTAATGAAGAACTCTTCAATTCCTCTTGTATCTGCTCCTCCTTTCACTCTTGAGGACCTTTCTGCTCTGATACCACTTGTTGATGTATGAAACACCACAAGAACTAAGCTAAAGTGATATTAGAACACCTCTTTAATCATCGTTAGCTTAGTAACACTCTCAATTTGAGAACTTTACCACCAAACTTAGTGAAATAAAAAATTTCACTTTTCAGAAATCTGCGCCTTTTCTTCTAACTTCAAATCTGATCTGTATTAGCTTGATTCGTACAAATTCTTTTGATCTTTTGCTAATAAAATTTCTTGCTAATGTTAAGCAACACATATCAAGCAAGACTTTTAAGTAATAACTTCAAAATCATTTGAATTCACTTCAACATTTGCACTATGTCTGAAATCTGAAAAATGACTTCATCGATTTGACATACCTTCATGGTTAGACTCATTTCTCTGAGTATGCATGCTATTTTGTAAAGATATTTTGACCAATTGTAGTTGAAGGTAGTAGCTTTAAAATGAGCTATCACTCATGAAAAACTTTACATTGTACTGTGAGATCTGACCTTAAGAAGATCAGGGAAAAGTGCACTAGAAAACTCATAACTGTCAACTAACTTACACACTGATATGAGATCAGTTAGAATTCAACGCACAAGAGGAATTAGACCAAATCCTTCTACACAAACATGTGTTAACTATTAGAGAAGATGTGTACAAAATGGCTTGGCCTCATTCTGCTCATAGCCATGGAAAACTCTCATACACTTAATAGACTTTCCTCAACATCTCTCTCAGAAAAACCCAACTTTTCTCTATTTACTCAAGGATTACAAAATTGAGTTCTCTATATGTTTTTCAACTGAAATTAACTTATATACATATAGTCTACATACTCCTAGACTCAAACTCGTAAGTTTTGAAGCTCTATGCCAAGACTAAACTTTAATTTTGCACTATATTACAAGAGTGAATTTATCATGGATCTATACAATCCAATCATACTAATGGAATTATCCTTCTTGAAAACCACAAAGTGAGTATGTGATACCAATGGTGATAAAATCACCCATCACATTCTCTATTGGAAGAATAAATCTTCCCTAAACTATTGAAGATAACTCCCACTCTTAAGGATATGTCTACTAAGAGCTCTCCTTTGATCTAGTGAGATATGCCCCTATGGATGATGGGTCCTTTTCTCCCTGGCCATAGAAGAAGAGTGCTCAAAGGGAAGTCATTTCCACCATCCCATACTAGTGGAACCTTCTTCCAATTCACGGTATCATACCTACACTAAACCTAATGTATATTCCATACACATATAATGAAATATGTGGGTGGACTCTAATGAATCCCATGTCCTCAACTCATATAGGTGGACTCAAATGAATCCCATATCCTTGAACTAGTTTAGTTTGGTTCTAGTCAACATGTGAGAATGGATATCCCTTTTTACTCCAAACTAGCTTGTTCCTAGGTACCAAGTTTGAGTCTAAGTACCTTTCTCTAGATCCCAACATACATGTATGTACTAGGCATCCCAAATATTCCTTACTGAGGGATCTAGGCTCTAAATCATAGAGTTAGATCCATGAATATGGCCTTCCTAACCATCACTTGAGTCACATTAGCACCGCTCAATGCTCTCTCATAAAATCTATCACTATGATCCCATCTAATTGGTTTCCTTAATAGTGTAGTATAAATGCTTTACTACTTACTCAAGTAATGTGCATGAGTGAAAGTAATCACTCTTTGGGTATTACTCATGATACCCCATAGTCTCCTAATATATGAAAATTTAGAAACGAAAAAGAAAGTGGTAATTACAATAGAATACACAAAAGAAAAATGCACATACAATGGAAGAGATGTATAAATCATAGAAGAGGATAAACTAAAAGATTTATTCCAACAATATTGAGATGCTTTTGCTTGGTCATATAGAGAGTTGAAAGCTGTTGACCCTCATATATGTGCCCATAGAATGGCACCTGATTCAAAACCCTCAAAATAAAGGATTTACATTTACAATGATGTACATTTGGCCAAAATTAAAGAGGAAATAAATAAACTCTTAAGATTAAGTTTCATATATGGGATTGAGCACATTGAATGTGTGTTCATGATATTTGTGGTCCCCAAGGAAAATGAAAAGCTAAGAGTTTGCATCAATCTGAAAAAGATTAATGTTGCTACCATTAGGGATATCCACTCCCAATCACTTATTATCTTTTGGAATGGGTAGTAGGCAAAGAAGTTCACAACTTTTTAGATGGTCTCTTAGGCTATAATCAAGTCATGACTGCACTTGAAGATCGACACAAGATTGTCTTTGATACTAGGGACTGCACTTGAAGATCGACACAAGTTATGCGGTTTGGTCTATCAAATGCCCTAGGGACTTTCCAAAGATGATATGTCATGCCTTTATATAATCTTCTAGAAATCTTTAGATGTTTATGTGGATGGCTTATGTGCACATTCTCCACTAAGACATGAGCATATCCTGTTGAAAGTGTGGTGGGCCTCAATAACAATATAATCACATGTTTATAGGATCTTCTAACCGATGAACCTTAGCATACACACCTTAATACTCAAAAAGAAGATAAGTGATAGATAGAGAGAGAATAAATAGGTCTTCAAAGTGTATGGTAAGATAGAATGCTCACCTACACTAATTGATATTCAAATGAATATGATGCAAACTAACAATTTCTAAATCTAGGAAGAAATATGAATTAGATACAAGAGGTTTTATGCATAAGAGGTATGAAGAGTGTGTGTGTGAGAATATGAAGAATATGAATAATTTAGAACTATTTTACGGCAAACCTGAATTCTCATTACCTAAATCAGAAACTAGTGAATGAACAAGTGATAAGAGAAATAGACTTGTTACTCACAGTAACTCAACGATGTGTCAATGGTTGATTAACATGAACTCCTCCAAATACTCCTGATGTAGAGCACACCTCCTCCAAGAGTGTAGAAACACCTCCTCTAAGAGAGTACATCC
Organism: Ceratopteris richardii; assembly: GCA_020310875.1. Lineage (NCBI taxonomy): Eukaryota > Viridiplantae > Streptophyta > Polypodiopsida > Polypodiales > Pteridaceae > Ceratopteris > Ceratopteris richardii. The sequence goes on along the minus strand of CM035418.1, from coordinate 1,511,683 downwards.
TTGATCTCCTCTTATAACTCCAAGAGTAACTTGAGAAGATGTCCTTGATCACCTTGAGTGATGAGATAACGATGAACAAAGGCCTCCTTATATAATTTTGGTACCTATTGAAAAGCAAAAATCAAAAAGCACGATCACAAATTAAAAGCAGGCGACACCCATGAATTTTTTTGAGCAAAAAACTCCATCAATTTTTTGCATTGCCGCCGTTTATGACTTGCAAAATGAAACTAAAAAAGGCTTATCATGTTGTGCCGTGTTGGAGAGAGGATTCGGACCCACATGGCTTGTTCAAGAATCTTTTGCTTTAACCACATTTCTGCTACATTTTGCTTATGATAGGATATACAAAAGATTATTCTTATGATGACTATTGGACCAACTGGACATTCACTCCAACAATCCCCCCTTCAATGTCAAAATGGTACAAGGTTCAATAACCTACAAACTTCTGATGTCTGCAAATCTCTCTTAACTAATTTCCACTGAATTTTGAGGTGAGTGTGCATGTGTATTGCACATATATATGAAGCAATCTAATGCTTGACTATATAATGTAGCATCAAATGGTTCTGAATCTGCTTCCAACTCTAATGACACATTGACATCCATAGGTGTCTGCATAGACTTGGAATCTATCATCTCAAACCTTTTCAATAATTTCTCAATGTATTTGTTTTGTGTCATGTAGATACACTGATCTCTGTACTTGAACTCAATCCCAAGATAATAATGTAAAATACCAATGTCATTTACATCAAATGTTATGAATCTTTGGGACTTGAGCTAATCATATCACTTTGTAGTGCATCTTGAATAGTAGCTTGTTCATTCTCATCTGATGCAAGAGCAAAAACATTATGAATCTCAAAATGTTTTGCATAATTTACCTGGTCTATTTGTTGTCTTCTTGTTTGAATTTTGGTTCTTCCAATGTATTCCTTTATACCACTCCTTCCAGGTTTGATATAACCACTTTGGCATATTCTTGAAAAGTGCTAGAATCCTTTTTGGTTCTTCAGTATCTCTTTCTTCTGGAACTCTGGAACTTGAGTGAGAGATAGAGAGAGAATAAATAGGTTTTCAAAGTGTAAAGTAAGCTAGAATGCTCTCCTACACTAATTGATATTCAAATGTCAAATCACAATGTGTGAATATGATACAAATTGACAATATCTAAATGTTGGCAAAAATAGGAACTAGATACAAGAGATTGTAAGTGGTATGAAGAGTATGTCTGTGAGAATGTGGAGAATATGAACAATTTAGAACTGTTTTACAACAAACCCAAATTCTAACTGTCCTAAATCTGAAGCTAGTGAAAGAACAAGTGAGAACGTAAATAGACTTGATACTCATAGTAACTTAGCAATGTGCCAATGGTTGACTGACACGAACTCCTCCAAATACTCCTGATGTAGAGCACATCTCCTCCAAGAGTGTAGAAACACCTCCTCTAAGAGAGTACCTCCTTGATCTCCTCCTATAACTCCAAGAGTAGCTTGAGAAGATGTCCTTGATCACCTTGAGTGATGAGATAACAATGAACAAAGGCCTCCCTATATAGTTTTGGTACCTACTGAACAACACAAAACAAAAATCATGATTGCAAATTAAAAGCAACTCGCGCCTACAGAAATTTTTTGTGGACAAAAAGTTCCATCGCATTTTTGCATTGCCTTGTTTATGAATTACAAAACAAAAATCTTGTAAAAAGCTTATCACAGTGTGCCGTGTTGGAGAGAGGATTTGAATGCTCATGGGTTGCTTATGAATCATTTTCTTTAACCATGCTATAGCTATGTTTTTCTTATGATAGGATATACAAAGATTATTCTTATGTTGGATGTTGGGCCAACTGGAAATTGACTTCAACATATCCCAATGTTGGATTTTTTTTTTGTTTTTCTCAAAGGAGGCAATAGACAATCTCATTAAATTCAAAAAAATGTGTCTTCATGGTTAGAAAAGGAAAGATCTTGGGACATATTGTCTCAAAAAACAAAATTTTGACAAATGAAAACATCCAAAGGTTCTATTTTAGATTGTTGACATCATTGATAACATCATCAACTTGTAACCAAACTTAAACACCTATATAAGGAGGACTTGGCTACATATATTCTCAACCTTGCCAATACAAGTCTTAGCAGCTCAAGGATTCATGATCTGCAAAAGTACTTTTCTATCATCATAGATGGATCTCTATCATGGTTTATGTTATGATAGACACTATCTATTGTGATAGACCAAAAAGATCCGAATTTTGCCAATGTGAGTAGTTTTTTGGAATGCGCATGATGTGTGGTCTATTGTGCCTAAGATGAAAACACAAAATAGTGACTTTTTTGCCTATCATGATAGATAGAGGTTCTCATGTTAGGCAAGTGTAGGGAGCTATTGTACCTCATGATGCTCTTGGAGCTAATGATGGAGTAGATCATTATAGAAAAAACTAAAAAACACACAAAATATAGCAATCAAGCTCTCTCTCTCTCGCTCTCTCTCACAAGTGAAATGAGGGAAATGAAGTGGAAGAAGGGAATATGACCACGAACTAATGAAGGAGATGAACGTAGGAGGTGATTATATATGGTGGAGATGGTGATGAAGATGAAAAAAGTAGAGAAAATAGAAAAATTATTTACTTACCTATGATTCCAACATCAAGACTTTATGTTTTATTGTCACACACTCATCCTCGAATCATGCTCCCCTATAACAATTCCAAATTTGGTGTCACTCTGGAACAATGGGAGTACCAATGTGGAGGAGATCTAGCTCATAAATGTTAGTCTATGGAGACGTGAGGATGGTATGATGACCGTAAGTGAGAGGAATGTACAAGTGCATGAATGAGAATCACACTAATATGCATACACAAACACACACATGCGCACACAAGGCAAGAGCAAAGAGTTTGCACAATGGAATCTTCTATTATCAACTCACGTTACAAGTATGCTCTTACAAAGCTCAATCCTCTTACAAGCTACCTTCAAAAATGAACTCTCTAGCTCCTTTTATAGTTTTTAACTAGCTTTGGCCTAACTTAGACCTAGCATCTGACCTAGTTAAAAATTAGGCTTCTAGACTTATTTGAGGGCTCAAATGACCTCCAAAAAATATGAAAATTTACAAATGGGCTCTTCTAACACTCCTCAAGCTTGAGGACTCCTTGTCTTACAAAAAATGGAGTTGAATCTACCAAAAATGGTTATTTACATTGAGGTGTAGTGATAAAAATTACTATTTTGTTGGAAGTTAGATTTGAAAAATTGATTTGACCTGTTCTTTACTAGATCTGCATTGATTGCACTGCCTACTCAATCCTATATCTGAGCCTTGTCTTTGTTGTTGGCCTTCTTGCATGAGGCTCCCTTGTCTGCTTGTTGGCAGTAGCCAGAGGCACAGAAGAAGCGGAAGCATGTAAAGAGAGAGCAGGGAGTCAGTCGAATCAATTTTTCAAAGATTTATGTTTTATAAATATTCTTCAAAACCTCCAACAGTGATTTTCATCACTATTGTAACATATGTAACATAGAAAAAACCCTTTTTGTAATCTATAGCTACATTTTGTGCAAGTTGAGGAGTCCTCAAGCTTGAGGAGCTTAGGTAGAATGAGCATACCAATTTTGGTTATTTTTAGACACCGTTTACCCTCTCAAATAGCACATAGGACCTATTTTTTAAGTATGCCGGTCACTAGATGTGAAACCGGTCAAAACTAGTCTAGAATCTATAAAAAGAGCTAGAGAGCTCATTTTTGAGGTTAGCTTGTTTGAGTAGAGAAGAGCTTAGAGCTATTTTGAGCTTGTAAGAATGTTCTTGAGTAATAGAGTTGATTTCTCACCTTCCATTGTGTCTTGCTTGTCTCTTCGTTGTGTGTGTGTATGTGTGTGTGCATCTCTATGCTTCTCACCTTCACTCTCACTTCATATCACATTCACGATCTTCATATCACTCCTATCTCTTCCGCGGATTGACATTAAGGAGGTGGAGCTTCTTAACGTGGTTCTCACCATTGTGCTAGAGCAACACCAAATTTGGCGCCGTTGCCGGGGATCGAGTCTAGGACGAATGTGTGATGGTAAGAGTATAGCAAGAAGTGGCATTGGAAGGTAAAAATTTCAGTTTTTGTTGTTGTTTTTACTTATTTTTTAGTGTTTTTCACCTCCCCCACACTCCATCTTCATCACCACATCATCATCTTCATCTCCAAAAAAATCAAAAAATTCACCATATCCACCCATTCTCCTCATTTCCCCTCATTTGTGCATGTGAGAGAGAGCTTTTGTGCTTGTGTGTACTTGTGTGTTTTTGAGTTTTCTTGCAGGTAGAGAGCTCCAGAGCATCAAGAAAGGTGCAAAAAGGTAAGAAATGTACTCTCTCTCAGAAATTTCCGACTGTGTCAGACCATCGCGATGGTCTGCAAAGTTCGGAATCTGAGGTAGACGACCACACCATAAGGTAGGCGACACAAGCGCACACACGAATCTGAACTTGCATTCAAAAATTCATACTTTGGTGGACCATCGCAATTGGCTCAGACCATCGCGATTGTGTCACACCATCGCGATTGGCTCATGCCATCGCGACGGCTCGACCGAACCATTGCGACGGTCTCGCACCATCGCGACGGCTCACTTGAGCCATCGTGACGGTTCATTTGTACCATCGCGACGATCCCGTCGACCCCACGCCATCGCGATTGGCTCATGCCATCGCTCCGATGCTGCCACGTGGCAAGCTAGACCATCGCGACAGTTCGCTCCCTCGGACCATCGCGACGACACCCTCAGACCATCGCGACACCTCGACATTTGAACCATCGCGATTGGCTCACGCCATCGTGCCTTGTGACCATCGCGATGGGCTCACGCCATCGCGATTGTCCCGTTGACTGTTGATCGACGCCAGCGATGGTTCATTTTCGGGCCATCGCGATCGTTCATTTCAGACCATCGCGACGGTTCATTCACGCCATTGCGACAGTTCACATCCACACCATCGCGATTGCTCACTTCTACGCCATCATGATCATTCATTTTCGGACCATCACGACAGTTTGCACCTTCGGACCATCGTGATTGTGCCACGCCATCGCGACGGTTCACCTGGACCATCGCGACGGTCCCAGACCATCGCGATTATCTCAGACCATCGCGATTGTCCACCCCAAACGCAAATTTTAGGGTTTGATTTTTTGACCAATTTTGGGGCTATTTTGGCAAGTTTTTGGGTGATTAGACTCATAGGAGACCCCTTAGCTCATATTTGGAGAAAAACCTGTTTGTCAGTTTTTACCCCTCAGGGCCTGAACGGTCATATTTTTTTCATCCGAAGTCCGTTTTTCGAGTTTTATAGCTCATTAGAAAGCTCTTTACGAGTACTACGTGACCTCAACTATTTTTTTCATAACAACTACGTTGATTTTTAGATAAGGTAATTTGAGGTTGACATAGTTGGGACTAGAAAGCCAGGGGGCAGCATAAAAATTTTGGGCAAAAGGTTAAGGGACTTAAAAGGTGTATATATTCAGGTGCTTGATCATCCATTGTGAATTAGTCTAAACATTGAATTTTGGCAAGTCTAACAAGGTCAAGCAAGGGCAATCAAGGCAAGGCAGTGAGGAACGCAGGGCTTTGGAAGCGCGATTTCTTGGGCATCAGAGCAGCCAACAAAACTGACTTGAGGTTGGAAGATTACTCAACCTCCTCAATCAATTCTTAGCTTAAGCTAAATGCGAGCATTGTGGATTAGATTAATGACAATAGGAATGCCTCAAGTGCATGAGACTTAAATTTTTCAAGTCCAAGACTAAAGTAAAGGTGTGTGATACAAAAACCTAACGGGAAAGAACTTAAGTCTGACGGAAAGAGACCTCAAAAATACAACAAAAAGTCGATTCCTGATGCTTACAGTAAGACAAGACAAGAACTTAAAGACATTTAAAAAGAATCAAGAAAGAAAGAACAAAGAATCATTGACGATCTGAGCGTGTATTGAGTGTGCAAGGAAGTAAATTCATGAACCTTAGATCGGGCAAACACATAGGTAAGTCACACCGGCGAAGCCTTAGATCATCAGAAGCAAGCGTAGGCACTACTGCACGATCATGGGCTCAACAATTGAATAGTAATTATCCCTACGAGAGCTTAGATACAAGTGAATCAGAAATGGAATTTAGCACGAAAAGACTAGAAGGAGGTTCAAATGTAGCATATTTGGAAAGACCTGAAGGACCCTATAGAACTCAGTTAGAATTTCTCCGAACCAACCGCTTAGGTGCTTGCATCTATGAGGATGGTTTGCGAAGACAAGTGGTGCAAATGCACAATCCTGATCAACCCATTGGATTGGAATGTCTAGTGGTGAAATTCGAAAGAGACGCATACATAGACAAAGAAGGAACGATGTACATCATAAGTACTCAGCCAAACAATACGAATGAGTTTGGCGTAATTCAGTGAGAGACGGAAGCTAAATCCCAAGGAAAAGAACCATTAGAAGAACCTAGGACACCTAGAGGGAAATCTGTACTGACACGAGTACTAGTTCCAGATTGGACCCCTCAAGATAACAGAAGCATAGAGTTGTTTGTAAATAAAGAAACTGACGAAGCATTTTGGAGATACAGAATGGAACAACCTAGTGAGATAGGCTCCATCATAATCTACGAGTTCAAGGACCCAGATACACCTGGAAAGGTTGTATACCTGGATGAAACTTCAGAAAGAGTATTTGTGGTACCTGACCACGCAAGAAATACCTACACATGGAGAGGTGAGTTGCTATTCCCTCCATCTCGAACAAACGTAAACACGAGCCAACAAGGGGCAGGAACATCCTCAGCCCACATTAATCAAAGAGACAAGAACAAAGAAAGACCGGAAGTAAGCTTCAATCATCCCATAGGAAGAGATAGAACCACCTTAGACACGGACAGAGTGGAAAGACAAAGAATGCCAGGCGGTAGAGATGATTTTCCTCTACCAAGACCACGTGAACACACAAGAATATTAAGACCCGCTCAGTTAGTGAAGTCCATGAAAAATTATTTTGATGGGACAGGAGATCCCTATGACGATGTTGCGGAATTTAAGCAAGTGCTACAGGCAAAACAAGTCGAAGACATGTTCACGCAATACAATGCTTTTGGATTAACATTAAAGGATACCGCTTTAACTTGGTTCCAACCATTGCAACAAAGGCAGTTTAGAGACATCCATCACTTTTTAGAGTCATTCATCAATGAATTCTCTAAAAGTGGGATCAGGCATGACACGTCTTCGTTGATTCATAGTTTCAAAAAGACCCCTCAAGAAACAGTTAGACTTGTAGGACGTAGGTTTAGACAATATGTTGAAAGATGTCCTATGCAAGAGCTACCCTCACAAGCCAAACAAGTGTCATTGTTTCTAGACGGCTTGTTGAGCTCTAAACTACGCTCCTATGTGTACTTGAAGGAACCCAGAATGCTAGAGCAGTGTGTAAGAATATGCATAGACATTGAGGACAACTTAGGAGATGATTTGGAACTCTCAAAGGTCTATAAGGACTCAGACTGTTCATCTCTAGCATCCACAAGATTGTCTAACTCGATAGAGGACCTAGCAGAAAAAGTGGCCCAGAAACTAGGAGTTTCTAGTAAACAGATGCCCAAGTTAACAACTAACATACGTTGTTACACCTGTGCTGGAAATCATTTGGCAAATGTGTGTCCCAATGCAACACAATCGCAAGCCAACCCTAGTGGCCAATATTGCACTATTGAGAGAAGATACACAAATCATACGACTCAGGACTGCCCATACAACAAACAGGCAGTGAGACAGAACTACCCGCAAGCATACCCGCAGCCAGGTAGGTATCAAGGCCAATACAATACTCAGCCTCATTACTATAGGCCTCCTCAAAATTACCCTCATCAGGCACAACACAGACCTCAACCTGTCTTAGCTCAGTAGCCACCCCCACCAGCTAATGTCATCTCAGTGAAATACGCTGCTACAGAAGAGAACCTCAATAGAGCTTTAGTTCCCGTTTCACCCCTAATTACTGACAGTGATCCGAACTCAAACAGTCTTGACTCTACTCATGTAGATAGTCCACCCGCGTATTACACAGAGTCACCAGAACACATAGAGACATATCAATATGATAGTCCACCAGTGGAACCTAGTTGGGAGCCAGACTATGCTAATGTGATGTACACAAACCCGAATCCGTGGCCCCAATTAAGACAACAAAGACCACAGGGCCCTAGAGGACCATGCTTTAGGTGCCAAGGAGATCATTTCATAAAGGATTGTCCACATCCTCCGATAGCAGGACAGTCACAGTACTATAACATACAAGGCTTTTGTGCTGATTGTGGTAAAGAGCACATCATAAAAGATTGTCCTAAGAACCCTGCTAATGCTTCAAATGTGACACCGATCAACGTGATAGGTATTGTGCACAATGCAGATGGATCAAACCCTACATATGTGCCTATCCAAGCTATAACAAGAGCCCAGGCGCTCTTACAGAACCAACAACTTAATCAGGAGAAAATAGCCAGAAGTAGTGAAGTTGGAGAATCTAGCAGTAAAAAGACAAAATCTTGGAAAGATTCCAGAGAAAGGATCAAGAGAAAGTGGAGTAAAAAAATAACTGAGTTGGAAGGAAGTTTGAAGGAATCTAGAGCCAATATCCTAGAGTTGACCTCACAGGAATTGAATCAAGAGAACCCAGCTTAGAAATCAGGATCAGTTTTAGTGGAACCCATACCGGAAAATCTAGACATGATGTTTCACGCGTATCAGGCTAGAATAAAAGAAGGACCCCAAGTAACGGAAATGAGTAAGAAGTACCCTCGAGCAGATCTAGAGATTGATAGGACTAAACTTTGTAATGAAGATGGTAGAGCTAGCGCAAGCTATGTTCGAAGCCTCTAGATATCTAAATTGGAATAACATGGCAAAACCAGAACTACACTTTCAAGGACTGATGGAGAGGCTAGAATATTTTTTTTTAATGTAAAGGAAGTTCGGCAATAGCCTACTCTCCTGGACTTGAATTAAATAAAGAAAAGTACAAGAGAAGGGGACTAGTGCCCACGGGAGCCCCCAAATCCCACAAAGCAGGGGAAGCTTTTACAGAGCTTAGATGACATTACAAAGAAGGTTAATTACCCTCTCATCACCCTCATGTGGGGCCCACTTGGGTTTAAGCTTGTTATCGATCAAAAGGAGTACTTGATGATGCCTAAAGGGGGGGGATTTTTTACAGTTGACAATCCTTTTGCCAAGGAGGAACAGCGATTTCTCAATTGACAACTCCTTGGGGGAGTCACCGAAGTTGAAAGCACATCTTTCCCGCCAGATTTTCCATAGAACCTCCCCTCTGATGGCGTTCCAGAGAGTCGCAGAGCAGCCGATCGCTTCTCCCAGCAGGGCTTGCTGCCAACTGAGACGTTTTTGAAGTCTAATTCTCTTTCCAACAACCTACCAGAGTCTGTTGCAGTTGGGGCAGGTAAAGAAGATGTGTGAAACATCTTCGATAGACCGGTGGCAGCGTTTGCACCAGGGAGGGATCCCACAAATTTTGTTAGCCTTAAGGTTGGTCCAGATTCCGTGATGAAGAATTTGCCATAAGAGGACAGACTTTTTGATTTCTATGAGGGGGTGCCAGATAGCCATGAACTTCATGTCCCACCGAAGCCGCGTCCATGACAGGCACCACTTTTTGTTGAGGTTAACCTGATAGTCGATCGTTTCTTTGATGTTCGGGATTTTTGATAGACTATTCCCATTGTGCCATTTGAGGCCAAGCGAGCTCGGCATGTCGTGTCCCATGAGAAGGTGAACTTTGTGTCGGTCCCAGGCGAGAAATCTGCTTTGCAAAGTGTTCCATTCTTCATGCGAAATGTTGATGCTAGGGTCAATATCCTCAAAGTTGATCCAGCGGTTGGTGTCTTGTTTCCAGAGATGTTTCCATTTTTTGAAGCCTTTGTTCCATAGCTTCTTGGCTTTTGAATGTTCCAAGATTCCACACTCCGGATGCCATGGATCGGAAACCAGATAGAGTCGTTTTGTCTGATACCGGCAGCCCACTTCCAGTCTTCACTTATTCTTGTGAAGCTTTTGACTTTATTCCAACTCTTCCAAAGGGAGCACACCAGATTAGAGCCTTTCGGGAAGACGGGGATCGGGGAAAACAGCAAGGTCAAGATGTCAAGATTCTTCCAATTTGGGAAACCCATGAGCGCCAACTCATTCTTGTTTCTGAAGATCAGCTTGGCCCACGAGGCCTCCCCGTTGCACCAAGCCTTAGTCATCCATTTGGCCGACAGTTTGTTAGCCATGCACCCAATGTCCAAGATACCAAGTCCCCCACTATCCCTATGGCTGGTGCAGATGGACCATTTGATTTTAGGCACCCCCCTCCTATTGTGGTCGCCCGTCCAAAGGAAGTTTCTACAAATACTATCCAGTTTGGACAGATCTTGCTCTTTCGGTCTCCAACAAGAAAGGAAATAAATGGTAGATGATAAGAGGAACGTGTTGATGACCATAGCACGACCAGCAAGATTGATTTGCATACCTCTCCAGTAGTTAAGCTTGTTTTCGAGTTTCGCAAGCACCCAGTTCCACCGCTGTTCCATAGAGACGCCAAACCCCAAGGGAATCCCAAGAAGCCGAAAAATTTGGCCCTGCGGAATGATTTGACAGCCATGATCAATGAGAAGGTCGGGCTGTGACCCACCAATAGCTCTAAAGGCGGTCTTAGAGTGGTTGATTATGGATCCAGAGGCTTCACAAAAAGTAGCAAGACACTTCCAGAACGTCTCAAGGCTGGTACTATCGTTGTGCACAAAAGCGTTCATATCATCGGCAAAAAGTCTCATGGTGATCTGACTGTGGTCATGCGGCAATCGAAGGCCTTTAATGTTACCAGCTTCCACCTGGTGCTCCACCAGCCTGCTAAGCCCTTCCGTGGCAATGGCGAAGAGAAGGGGAGCCAATGGGCACCCTTGTCTGATAGATCTTCTAAGTTTGATCACCTTTGAAAGGTTTCCATTAATGTTAATTTGGGTCGATGCGTTTCCGAGAAGGGTCGCGATCATCTTGGTGAATTTCTGACTACATCCAAGATCTTGTAGCGACTGTAGAATATAGTCCCATTCTAGCCTGTCGTAGGCTTTATCAAAGTCGATCTTGAGGAAAACCACTTCTTGTTTAGACTCATTTGCAAATTCAAGACCTTCCAAGATATCTACTATGGTTTCCAAAATTGACCTGCCTTTGATGAAACCTTTTTGGTCCTCGCTTAACCACGCTCTCAAGTGGCAAGAGATTCTGTTGGCAATGACTTTGGCGATGATCTTGTATCCTGTTTGGAGCATTGTAATGGGACGCCAATTCTCTATTCTGTTCTTTTCCCCTTTTTTGTGTACTAACTTGATAATGCCATTGTTGAGGCAAGAAGGAAGCGCGCCAAACTTGAGTGCCTCTTGCCAAACCAAACGAAGAGGGGTGGCAACCACCAACTTGAAGGATTTAAAGAACTCATTAGTGAGCCCGTCGGGGCTCGGGCTTTTACCTGAGGGGAGGGCATCAATGACCTCAATGATTTCGGCTTCAGAGATAGAGGCATGAAGCAGAGAGTGAAGGTTGGGTGGTATCCTGTGGGGGGAAACCCTAGATATGGCTGCCATACAGTCCCTTCTATGGTGGGAGAGGGGGTTAGAGGTCCCCAGGAGTCTCGTGAAGTGCCCTTCAATGATCCCAAAATTATCTTCTTCCGTATTGCATACATTGCCATTTGCGTCTAGCAATAAGGGGATCGATTCTCTGTAGTGTTTCCTTTTGAGGATACGGCACATCTCTTTGGTGGGTTTGTCGGCTTTGCCAGCCCACCACTCCTTGAAGAAAATTTGCAAATTTTTCCTTTGTATCTCTTCCTCATATCTCAGCTGCGCTCTGATTTTTCGAAGTCCTTTCTGGGCTTGAGATTTTCCTTTGTTCACTTCCTCCTCGAGCCGCCAGAGTCTATGATATAGAGCTTCTCTACGAGCCCGCCGCACAGTCTCTAGCATCTTCCTGGATCTAATCATGATCTGTCGTGACTTATCGACCGCACTTCTCCAACACTTGGCTGGGGACAAGCCAGAGGCAAATGCCTCCTTCCACACATCAGAAATTTCTTGATGGACGGAGGGGAGAGAGAAGGAGGGCACACTGGCATGGAACCACGGAGCCTTGCGGATCTTGGTGGGGGATTGAAAGGTGATGACGATCGGGTAGTGATCAGAGATGGTGAGGTCGGTGCGTTGAGAGAGGGAAGGGAGGCCCCACTGATGAGTAAAACTCTGAGAAATGTAGCATCTATCAAGTCTAGCTTTCCTCAGGTCCTCGCCTGCTTGGAGATTTGACCAAGAAAAGCCACTCGGATCTTTGAATTCGACCAGATCCAAGTGAAGTTTAGTTTTGTCCCATGTTTCTTTCTCGCGACAGTCAATGACCCTACCCTTGCCCATCCATCTGTCCATAGGGTCCTCAACCATGTTGAAGTCACCACAAATAAGCACGTTGTGGGGGAGCGAGTCCAATGAGGCCCAAGTGTTAAGTCTCTCTAACTCCCCGTTAAGGGCATACAAAGAAACTAAGGTGAAACAAAAGGGAGCACCGAAAGAAACAGCAATCCATCAATGGCAGACATCTTCTGTGGAGTTCTCAAGCTTCTCAAACCAGCGTTGATTAATACCGATTACCGTTCCACCGGACCCCCGCTGATGTGCCCTTGAAATCCAAACATGGGTCGAGGAGACATGTCTAAGCCGTTTCTGGAGGTCTTCTCCGTCAATTTTAATCTCTTGGATACATATAAAATCTGGGTTTAGGCTAGTGTCACGAAGCCATTGACCAATGATGGTCGCTCTTGAGGGGTCGGTTAGCCCTCTAGCATTTAACGAGATGATGATCATTGTCGTAGTAATCCCTCTTTGCGGGAGGGAGCTTTGTCCTTTCTTTTCTTGGGTTCATCTTTCTTTTTCGCTCGGATCGGATCTCGAGTTAGCAATAGGTTCTTGTGGGGGCTTTTCCACGGTAACTCCATAGGTTGTTTTCCTTTGCGGGATGCCGCCTGCTGGGAAGAACAGGGCACCGTTTCCAACTCCGTTTCCGGAATAGTCGATCCGATGATGGAGCTTTCACTATCCATGTTATCTTCGTTGCTAGTAGTAAAGCCGTCTTCTTTGCTTGTAGTGTAACCCTCCTGCAATGTTTCTTTACTGTCAGGGATCTCTAGGCCTTTGACGTCGGTGTCCCCCTCAAGTTGGTTCCCACCAGGGTAGTCAAACTCATTGATTTCCTTTTCCAGATTGCAATACAAGTTGTTGGAGGGGGTAACTGACTTGTTGTTTCGCTCAGCGGTTGCCCTAGGGCTTCTTTTCCTTCTTCTTCTGACTTCGATGAACCCGTCTGCATCAGCTTCTGGATTAAGGGGACCCTTGAATTCCTCTACTCCATCTTGAGCATTTTTGGGGGCTTCTTGATTTCGCTTGCTTTTACGTCTCAAAGGGCAATCTTTGATCCTGTGACCTTGTTGGCCACAACGAAAGCACGCGTTGGGAAGGTTTTTGTAACTGATGTCTTGCTCCCATACATCCCCTTCGCCGAAGTCCAGTTTGATCTTCGATGGAAGTGGCATACTGAGGTCAGCCTCGACACAGATTTGAGGATGCCATCGAGCGTTGAACGAGTGTCTTGCACCTTCATAAATGAGACCACCAATGTCCTCGCGTGAAGCCAACGGCTTGCCGATAGGAGAAACGATGTCCCACACGAAGTTGTACAAGAAGTATGGCAGGTTAGGGAGCTCAACCCAGAGAGGGTACCGAAGCGATTTCGATTTGTCGGGAGAAAAATCAGGGGACCATCTGAATAGGCACAGGGTCGCCCGGCCGAGTTGCCAAGTTCCGACACTAAGGGCTCGAAACGCCATATCTTCATTTTCAAAGACTAGCAGCAAGTGGCTTGCCGGTAAGAACTGACACTTACAAACAACTAGCCCGCGGGGGAACCACTCGTTGCGAAGCCACTGTCGCACAGTTTCGAGCGGGGGCTTAGGGCCGAACATTTGGCCGACGAGGCAAACTTTCTTGAGCTCCTCCTGAGTTGACAAAATTGCGGATCTATTGAGGGAGACCAAGGGGGGTTCAGCACTCTCGAAGGCCCCTAGGGCGGCACAAGAACCCCCCTCCAACAAAGAGGCCAGGTTATCGGTCTCCCCGGGAGGAGGGGCCAGGTTACTTCTCACAAGAGAGGGGGTCGCCAAATCCATGACCTGTTTTGCTTTCTGTTCTTCTTTCTTTATTTTAAACTCCTTTCTTAATCTTTAATGCATCTTGAAATCCAACGGGCCACAAATAGGATATCCTTGATTATGGCAGTTTCTCTTTGAAACTCTAATTGGCATGACATACTCACTATGCTTGTGGAAAAGACCGAGTGAGAGAGACAACTCGAAAGCTGAACACAACAGAGGCAGACTAGACTCCTAGAGCCATGCAAATGGTGATGGTTGCATGGCTTCTTGGCCCACTTCTCGAACACCCCCAGCCAGAACCTTGCGAGAGATGCCACCACTCAGTTGTGCACCGGGGGACCTCCTGTTAATCGCGAGGGAAACCCCCAAATAGTCGAGCAATTTCCAGTCAGTCGGGCGAGGGACACTCCCAATCAGTCGGTCCAATCAGTCGTGGAATTTTCGGTCAGTCGCAGAATTTATGGTCAGTCGTGACGGACGCCTCCTGTGAGTCGCGAGGGACACTCCCAATCAGTCGTGCAGTTTCCAATCAGTCGTGGAATTTTCGGTCAGTCGTGGAATTTTTGGTGAGTCGCGACTGACGCAATGGCGTGTATCGTGGTAGTCTCTGGGTCTCCATCGCGATTGATCTCCAGGCATCCATCGCGATTCTTCGCTGCCTGCCCGTGCTATCATGGCATTGTCGATGATTGTTCTCGGTTAGAATTTCACGTACAACTCCAGCACTCCAGCGACGGGCGCCAGCAGAGCGACGTACAGCTCCAGCACTCCAGCGACGGACAGCGCCAGCACTCTCGAGGCTAGAATATTTGATTGATAGCAAGGAGAAAAAGAATATTTGATTGATTGATAGGACCCTACTGCCTTAGAGACACAAGAAAAGAA
This sequence comes from Ceratopteris richardii, assembly GCA_020310875.1. Lineage (NCBI taxonomy): Eukaryota > Viridiplantae > Streptophyta > Polypodiopsida > Polypodiales > Pteridaceae > Ceratopteris > Ceratopteris richardii. The sequence continues at coordinate 1,496,482 of CM035418.1, read as the reverse complement.
TGCACCATCCCTGTCTCAAGTACCCAATACAGAAAGTCAAGACAACGTGTCTTCCATACATAGGTATTCACATGAATTTCTAAGAGAAATCCAAGAAGAGAAGTGGAGAAAAGAACAAGGAACTCATCCGCCTATTCAAGAAATAGATGACTTGCAAGAACAATTTCCCCAAGATATCCCCTTTATTTACGATGATGTAGAGGAAGAACAGCTGAGTGAACACACAGATTTTGAATCTAATTCTTTGCAAGAATTACCTCAGTTCACAGGACCTTGGGAAGATAAGTCTATTAGCATGAGAGCACCCACGATAATAGTGAGGAATGAAGAATCAGTAATCCCTAGAAACACAGAAGTGGTCAAGAACACTAAAGTTCAATGTAATCTCACTCTAGAGGAATTATTGAAGGTTAAACCAAATCTGTGGAAGCACGTAGCAAATCAATTCCCCGAGCTTGCTACTACTCCCTCACAAATAGGAACACACAACAAGGTACCAGAGATACCGGTAGAAAAGATTGGAGATGTAAGCGAAGGAGAGGAAGGTAACACTTATCTTCCAATAACCCATCAGGGCTACACCACGAAAGCCATCTTATATTCAGGAGCCGGAGTAGCCATTGCTACCACCGCTTTATGGAAACGTTGGGGTAAGCCAGCATTAAGACCTACCAGGATGAAGCTACAAATGGCTGATGGACACATAGAAAAACCATTAGGCTTACTAGAAGGCATATCTCTCACCACTTGTGGTGTGGAGTTTGAGCATACCTTTGCCATTTGTGACTTTGTGAAAAATCACGCTTATGAGATGATCTTAGGACGACCATTCATGTGTCAATTACAAATCGTACAAGATTGGGGAACTAATTCTTTGTACTTGCAACATTTAGGTGTGACTACCAAAGTCAATCTTAAACACTATTCACATCGAGATGTACCCCCAATACAATGGAATACCATCCATAAGACAAAGGTAGAAACAGAATCAGTACACTCACTAGAGTCAGACCCCTCATGGTTGCATGAGGACACTCATCTATGGATGTGTAAAGTGGCAAAACAAGAGGAAGAACGGTTAGAAGCAAGGACCTTAGGTGCAGAAAAACATCCATGAACTCTTCAGGACCCAGCTTACACACCTATAGTATTTCCAGATGAAGAATTCGCACCCCATGGTTGGGCAGAGATCCTAGCAACCATGGACGTAGCCATCAATGAACAACAATGGACACCCCACTGTAACGAGGATGGCTATGACATTTCAGTTTTTACGATAGAGCCAATCATGTGTGACTCGATTATTGAAGAATGTGAGCCTAGCACTGATGCATTTGAGGATGCGAGTGATTTCGATTTAGAATCAATTATTATGGACCCACCCTTTGCATCAGAAGAAGAATATTTTTACGAAATAGAAACTTACCCTCAGACACACGAAGAAATTATGAATGAGGTGAGGTTAGCTACACAAGTGACTAGCAAGAGTGAAGGCAAGAAAAGAAAGAAGAAAGAAACCATGTCAGAGGAAGAAGAGTCTCTATTTGAAGTTCCTGATAACTTCAAGAAATATGAAATAGAAGATAGACGAATCATGGTACGAATGCCTAACAGAAAAGCTGACATTGGAGAAGTATATGATAATCGAGAGAAAACCAAGAAAATAATAGTTGCCATAGAAGGAGAAGAAGAAAAATGCACATACATCGGGCATGATTTGACGACCGAAGAAGAAGAAGAATTAGTTGCCCTATTGCGCGAATATAGAGATGTGTTCGCTTGGAGTTACAAAGATTTGAAAGGAGTAGACCGAGATATATGTTCTCATAGAATCCCTATGACTCCAGATGCAAAACCTACGAAACAGAAGCCATACACGTATACTGATAATTACACTGCGAAGATCAAAGAAGAAATTTATATAAACCCATCATACCGAACTCTTCGGCCTCCACTTAGCGATGCAGGTTGTCGTCGAAGGTGTTAACAGATAAAACAGCCTGATGGAGTCACGGACGATGCTGTTGAAGTGCGCACGTTGCTGGAGACACAGACGTTGCTGTTGAACATTGCTCTTACGACACGGACGTTGCTAGAGACGTTGCTGTTGAAGTGCGCTGTTGAAGTGCGCACGTTGCTGGAGCTGCTGGAGCCACAGATGCGTTCATTCCTTCGTAATGACAAAACCATTCGTCACCTTGAATTATGGAACCTAAAATTCACGAGCAGGTAACTCCAGCGAAGCCGGTCCGTCGCGCGATCGACAGCGGTGGGGCGATTGACAGCGCCTTCAGTCCGTCGCGCGATCGACAGTTTTCCCGTGAATACCGCCTTTATCCCGCGATTGACGGTTTTCGATTGATTGAAGGTTCTCCCGTGAATACCGCCTGACGATCGACGGTTTTCCCGTGAATACCGCCTTTATCCCGCGATTGATGGTTTTCGATTGATTGAAGGTTCTCCCGTGAATACCGGCGCGATTGATGGTTTATGCGATTGATGGTTTTCCGGATTGAAGGTGGTTTTCCAGTGAACTGTCCTTGTCCTTTGTGCATCGTGTGCTCGTGGCCAGGCCGTTTGCTTCTCGGTTCACTAAGTTTAAAGAAGTAGCTGCGTGGTAAAGGCCACTTTGGTCAGTCGGCTGAGAGGGGTAGCCCAAAAAAGAGAAAGAGAAAAGAAAAGAAAAAAAAAAGAAAGGGGAAAAAGAAAAAGAAAAAAAAAAAGAAGAGAAAAAAAAAAAAGAAAAAAAAAAGAGAAGAAAAAAAAAAGAAAAAGAAGAGTGCTACTTTTGGACTTCTCTAGATCCTTTTTCTGCAATGACCGAGTCTTCCCGCTAGTGGGTTGTAGTCTCTCAATGCAAAAGTAAATTCAAGGAGCAAAGGTGGGTGCTGGTTCCTTTTGGCCATGGATGTGGCTTCATCCTCTCTCGTCAAAAGTAATCGGGCCCCTCCCCCTACCGATATCCTGGCCACTCTGCTAGAGGGGGGGTCGTGTGCCGCCCCTGGGGCATCGGAAAGCTTTGAATCCCCCATTGTTTCCCTCAGTAGACCCGCAGTTCTGTCGGCTCAGGAGGAGCTCAAGAAAGTATGCCTCGTCGGCCAAGTGTTTGGCCCTAGGCCCCCGCTTGAAACTGTGCGACAATGGCTTCGAAAAGAGTGGTTCCCTCGAGGACTAATTGTTAGCAAATGTCAGTTCCTACCAGCGAACCACATGCTGCTAGTCTTTGAAAATGAAGAGATGGCGTTCCAAGCCCTTAGCGTTGGCACCTGGCAGTTCGGTCGGGCGACCCTGTGCCTATTCAGATGGTCCCCGGACTTTACTCCCGACAAGTCGAAGTCGCTCCGGTACCCTCTTTGGGTTGAGCTCCCTAACCTTCCTTACTTCTTGTACAACTTCGTGTGGGACATTGTCTCTCCTATCGGCAAGCCGCTGGCTTCACGCGAAGACGTTGGTGGTCTCATCTATGAAGGTGCAAGACACTCGTTGAATGCTAGGTGGCACCCCCAAATCTGTGTCGAGGCCGACCTCAATTTGCCGCTTCCTTCAATGATCAAAGTGGACATGGGTGAAGGAGATGTATGGGAACAGGACATCACATACAAAAACCTTCCCAACGCGTGCTTTCGTTGTGGCCAGCAAGGTCAAAGGATTAAAGATTGCCCCCTCAGGCAAAAAAACAAGCGCTCTCAAGAAGCCTCCAAAACCGCTCAAGACAACTTTGGCGATTTGACCCACTCGACCAAGGAGGGGGAAGGCAAGGGCCTCCTTAATCCGCAAGCTGATGCTGATGGCTTTTTGGAAGTTAGAAGAAGAAGGAAAAGAAGCCCAAGGGCCAACGGTGAGAGAAACAACCTGTCGCCTACCCCCTACAGCAATTTGTATTGCAATCTAGAAAAGGAGATCCATGAGCTTGACTACCCAGGCGGGAAGCTACTTGAGATAGACTCCTACGACAAAGCACTAGAGATCCATGACAACAAAGAAACCCCCCAGGAGGGTTACACTACAAGCAAAGAAGATGGTTTCACCACTAGTAACGAAGACAACATGGATAGTGAAAGTTCCATCATTGGATCGACGATCCTGGAAACGGTGCCGAGCACGGGGCCCAAGTCTCCCCAGCAAGGGACATCCCGCAAAGGAAAACAGCCTATGGAGCTACCCTGGAAAAGCCCCCACAAGAACCGACTTCTAAGCCGGGATCAGATCCCAGCGAAAAAGAAAGACGAAGTCAAGAGAAGAAAGGACAAGGCTCCCTCCCGCAAAGAGGGATCAATGCGAAAATGATTGTCATCTTGCTAAATGCCCGAGGGCTTACCGACCCCTCAAGAGCGACCATCATTGGTCAATGGCTTCGCGACATTAGCTTAAACCCAGACTTTATATGTATTCAAGAGATTAAAATTGACGGAGAAGACCTCCAGAAGCGGCTCAGACAGATCTCCTCGGCCCACGTGTGGATCCCAACGAAGCACCAGCGGGGGTTTGGAGGAACGGCTATCGGTGTTAAACAACTCTGGTTTGAAAAGCTTGAAAACTCCATTGAAGATGTAAGTCACCGTTGGATTTCTGCCTCTTTTGGTGCTCCTCTTTGTGTTACTATGGTTTCTTTGTATGCCCCTAACGGGGACTTGGAGAGACTGAACACTTGGGCTTCCTTAGACTCACTTCCCCACAACGTTCTTATTTGTGGAGACTTCAACATGGTGGAAGACCCTATGGACAGATGGTTGGGCAAGGGCAGGGTCATCGACAGTCAGGAGAAAGAAACGTGGGACATGACCAAACTCCACTTGGATTTGACTGAGTTCAAAGACTCGAGTGGCTTTTCTTGGTCGAATCTCCAAGCGGGCGAGGACCTGAGGAAAGCTAGACTCGATAGATGCTACATGTCCCAGAGTTTTACTCAACAGTGGGGTCACCCTACCATCACGCAACGCACTGACCTCACTATATCTGATCACTACCCGATCGTTATCACTTTTCAACCTTCCAACAAAATCCGCAAGGCTCCGTGGTTCCATGCCAACGCTACCACCTTCTCTATCCCTTCTGTCCACCAAGAAATTGCCGATGTGTGGAAAGTGGCGTTCGCCTCTGGCTTGGCCCCTGCCAAGTGCTGGAGAAGTGCGGTCGACGAGTCTCGTAAGATCATGATCAGAACTAAGAAGATGCTCGAGACTGTGCGGCGGGCTCGTAGGGAAGCCCTTTACCACAGACTCTGGCGGCTCGAGGAGGAAGTGAACAAAGGAAAACAACAAGCCCAGAAAGGCCTCAGGAAAATCAGAGCAGTGTTGAGATACGAGGAAGAACTACAAAGGAAAAACTTGCAAATCTTCTTCAAGGAGTGGTGGGCTGGCAAAGCCGACAAGCCCACCAAAGAGATGTGTCGTATCCTTAAAAGGAAACACAGCAGAGAGTCGATCCCCTTACTACTAGACCCACATGGCAATGTTTGCAATTCGGAAGAAGATAATTTTGGCATCATCGAGGGGCACTTCACGAGACTCCTGGGAACCTCGAACCCCCTTTCCCACCATAGAAGGGACTGTATGGCTGCCATTTCTAGGGTTTCCCCCCGGAGGATACCACCCAACCTCCACTCCCTTCTTCATGCCCCTATCTCGGAACCAGAAATCATTGAGGTCATTGATGCCCTCCCCCTCGGTAAAAGCCCGGGACCCGACGGACTCACTAACGAGTTCTTTAAATCCTTCAAGCTGGTGGTTGCCACCCCTCTTCGGATGGTTTGGCAAGAAGCACTAAAGTTTGGCGCTCTTCCTTCTTGTCTAAATAATGGAATTATCAAGTTGATACACAAGAAGGGGGAAAAGAACAGAATCGAGAACTGGCGGCCTATTACGATGCTCCAAACAGGATACAAGATCATCACCAAAGTCATTGCCAACAAACTCTCGTGCCACCTGAGATCTTGGCTTAGTGAGGACCAAAAAGGTTTCATCAAAGGCAGGTCTATCCTGGAAACTATTTTGGATATTTGGGAAGGTATTCAATTGGCAAAGGAGTCTAATCAAGATGTGGTTTTCCTTAAGATCGACTTTGATAAAGCCTACGACAGGCTAGAATGGGACTATATTCTGCAGTCGCTCCAAGATCTCGGACTTAGTCATAAATTCACCAAGATGATCGCGACCCTTCTCAGAAACGCAACGACCCAAATTAACGTTAACGGCAAACTTTTGAAGGCGATCCACCTTAGAAGATCGATTAGACAAGGATGCCCTCTGGCCCCCCTTCTTTTTGCCATCGCCACTGAGGGGCTGAGCAGACTTGTGGCTCATCATGTGGAGGCTGGCAATATCAAAGGCCTCCGGCTGCCTCACGACCACAGTCAAATCATCATGAGACTTTTTGCTGATGATACGAACGCGTTCGTCCGCAATGATAGTACCAGCCTGGAGACTTTCTGGAGGTGTCTTGCTACCTTTTGTGATGCCTCTGGATCCAAAATCAACCACTCCAAGACCGCCTTCAGGGCTATTGTGGGACAGCATCCTGACCTTCTCACTGATCATGGCTGTCAAATCATTCCGCAGGGCCAAATCTTTCGACTTCTTGGGATCCCCTTGGGGTTTGGCGTCTCTATGGAGCAGCGATGGAACTGGGTGCTGGCTAAACTCGAAAACAAGCTTAACTATTGGAGAGGTATGCAAATCAATCTCGCTGGGCGTGCGATGGTTATCAACACGTTCCTCCTCTCTTCTACCATCTACTTCCTTTCTTGTTGGAGACCGAATGAGCAAGGCCTGTCCAAACTGAATAGTATTTGTAGAAACTTTCTTTGGACGGGCGATCATAACAGAAGGGGGGTGCCTAAAATCAAATGGGCCTTCTGCACTAGCCCGAGAGATTGCGGGGGGCTTGGTATCCTGGACATTGGCTGTATGGCTAACAAACTGGCAGCCAAATGGATGATTAGGGCTTGGTGCAATAGGGAGGCCTCGTGGGCCAAGCTGATCTTCAGAAACAAGAATGAGTTGGCCCTCACGGGGTTCCCGAACTGGAAGAATCTTGACATCATGACCCTGCTTTTCTCCCCGATCCCCGTCTTCCCGAAAGGATCCAACCTCGTGTGCTCCCTTTGGAAGGGCTGGAACAAAGTCAAAAGCTTCACAAGAATTAGTGAGGACTGGAAGTGGGCGGCCGGAATAAGACAAAACGACTCTATCTGGTTTCCGATACATGGCATCCGGAGTGTGGAGTCGTGGAACATTCAAAATGCCAAGAAGCTTTGGAACAAAGGATTCAAAAAATGGAAACACCTATGGAAACAAGACAACAACAACTGGATCAACTTCGAGGATATTGACCCTCGCATAAACATCTCCTACGAAGAATGGAACACTTTGCAAAGCAGATGCCTCGCTTGGGATCGGCACAAGACGCGCCTTCTCATGGGACACGACACACCGAACTCGCTTGGTCTCAAATGGCACAACGGAAATAGCCTACTCAAAATCCCGAACATCAAAGAAACGGCTGACCTCCAGATCAGCCTCAACAAGAAGTGGTGCCTGTCTTGGACGCGGCTTCGGTGGGACATGAAATTCATGGGTATATGGCACCCCCTTATTGAGATTAAGAAGTCTGTCCTCTTATGGCAAATTCTTCATCGAGGAATTTGGACCAACCATAAGGCTAGCAAAATTTGTGGGATCCCTCCTTGGTGCAAACGCTGCCACCGTGCTATCGAAGATGTCCCACACATCTTCCTTAATTGCCCCAACTCCTACAGAATCTGGCAGACGGTTGGAATGAAAATCAGACTTCAAAAACAGCTTAGTTGGAAACAAGTCCTTTTGGGAGAAGCGATCGGCTGCTCTGCGACGCTCTGGAACGCCATCAGAGGGGAAGTCCTGTGGAAAATTTGGCGGGAGAGGTGTGCTCTCAACTTCGGCGATCCCCCCAGGGAGTGCTCGATTGAGAAATCACTATTCCTCCTGGGCAAAAGGATCGTCAACAGTAAGAAGTCCCCCCCCCTTCAGACACCATCAAGTTCTCCTTTTGATCAACAACAAGCTCAAACCCAAGTGGGCCCCGCATGAGGGCGATGAGAGGGTGATTAACCTTCTCTCTAATGCAACCTAGGATTCAATCAAGTTTCCCCTGCTTTGTGGGATTTGGGGGGTCCCGTGGGCACTAGTCCCCTTCTATTGTACCTTTGTTTCTTAATTTAATTCAAGTCCAGGAGAGTAGGCGATTGCCGAACTTCCTTTATATGAAAAAAAATAAATCGTTTGATAGAAGCAGGATTTATTTACGAAATTGAGCATACCGAATGGGTATTACCCATTGCGGTTGTGCCCAAGAAGAACGGAAAATTGTGTGTGTGTATTAACCTTAAAAAAGTTAATGCCGCCACGATTAGAGACAGTTATCCTCTTCCTATCACGGAACACCTATTGGAAAGAGTTGCAGGCAAGGAAGTTTATAGCTTTCTTGATGGATTCTCAAGCTATAATCAAGTAGCCATTGCTCTAGAAGACCAACACAAGACGGCTTTTGCCACAGAATGGGGCATATTTTCATTTCGTGTGATGCCATTTGGCTTAACAAATGCACCCGCTACTTTCCAGCGACTCATGTGTCATGTTTTCAAGGAATTCTTACGCAAGAATTTGGAAGTCTATGTCGATGACTTATGTGCACACTCGAATATAAGACAGATGCATATCCCAGAGTTAAGACAAGTGTTTGACAAATGTCAAGAATATCAAGTTTGTTTGAACCTAAAAAAATGTGTTTTCATGGTCAGACAAGGAAAAATTTTAGGACACATTGTGTCAAAGAATGGAATCTCTACGGACGAAGAAAAAGTGAAAGTAATTGCAGATCTACCTAGACCAAATAATGTAAAGGAAGTACAGGCATTTATGGGCCATTGCAGTTATTATAGACGATTCATACACATGTATGCAATCATAGCCAAGCCTTTGTACTCTCTTTTGACCAATTTTTAATGGACAGACGAGTGTAAGAATTCATTCAATGAACTCAAACGATGTTTGTGCTCAGCACCTATATTGACAACCCCGGATTGGAGTAAGCCATTCCATGTACATGTGGATGCATCCAATTATGCCATAGGATGTGTGTTAGCACAACCCACGAGTGAAGGTAATATAGATCTTCCCATAGCTTATGCGAGCAGATAGTTGAACGCAGTAGAAAGAAATTATACCACGACGGAACCAGAAGGATTAGGAATGATCTACGCGGTAAAGAAATTCAAGCATTATTTGTTGGCAAACAAGTTCAAGTTCTTTACAGATCATCAAGCCCTATTGTACTTAGTCAATAAGCCATGTAACACAGGACGATTAATACGTTGGTTTCTATTACTCATGGAGTATGATTTTGAGGCAGTAGTCAGGAAAGGAAAGACGCATCTCAGAGCTGACCACCTCTCGAGACTAACCACAGGAGAAGCTCCTCAAGGGATAGCGGATGAATTACCCGATACATATTTGTTTAACCTTGAGATAGCAACAGAATGGGCTAAGCCTATAGTCCCTATTCTCACGTATGGACCCAAGAATCCTAGGATAAGGATCAAAGAAGGAGAGATTACCAAGTATCAAAGATATCAAATCATAGCAGGAAGTATATATAAACAGGATAATCAAAAGATTCTTGCTTGTTGTGTAGATGAATCAGAACATGCAAATTGGTTGCAATTAGCACATGTAGGTGCATTAAAGCAACATCACTCGAAACATCGTACGTTGCAGACTCTGTATAGACTAGGAGTATATTGGCCTTCTATGGAAGCAGATGTCTACAAGTTGTGTAAAGAATGCCATGTTTGTTGTGAAAGACGACCTGTAGAACATGCTACATTATATCACGTGTCTCTCACACCAGACTGGAGTGAACCTTTAGTGACATACTTGAGGACGAACACATTCCCTCAAGGAATGACCTTAGCACGACAACGAAGTCTAGAGCAAGAAGCTCAGGACTATTCACTTATTGGCAACAATCTATACAAACGAGGACGATATGGATACCTAAGACAATGTGTTCATGAAAGCGATTACTTAAGCGTACTAGAGACTGCACACCAAGGTGTTGCAGGAGGTCATTTTGGACCCGATAGGATAATCAAAGCCATCCTCTTTGCAGGATTATGGTGGCCCACTCTTCACATGGATGCACATACCTATTTTAAGAGATGTGATGTATGCCAAAGAACTCAATTTCCTACTCGCAGAGATGAAATACCATTGAAACCCATGATGGGCGGATGTGCATTTTCTAAGTGGGGCATAGACTTTGTAGGACCCATTAACCCCCCTGCAAAAGGTACTCATGTTGAATACATTATTGTTGCGACACGATTATCTTACCAAATGGGTAGAGGCAAAAGCCACAAAAAAGAATGATGCACACACGACTGCAAAATTCTTATTTGAAAATGTCTTTACAAGATATGGATTGCCTATAGAGTTAGTGAGCGATCGAGGAACTCACTTTCTAAACCAAGTCATTGAATATTTGTTACAGGATTTTATGGTGATTCACAAGAAATCCGCACCATATCATCCTCAGGCCAATGGTCAAGCTGAAAGCACTAACAAGATCCTTTGTAACGTACTGACGAAACTCGTGAACAACAAACGTTCAAATTGGGACAAACAGTTACACCATGCTGTTTGGGCATATCGAGTGGCCTACAAGACCGTACTCAATGCAACTCCCTTTCAGATGGTTTTTGGTCAGAATGCTGTGCTTCCTTTGGACTTCTTGATACCGACCCTTAAGGTTGCACAAGAACATCAGTGGACCAGCCATGAATTATCGGCAAGAATAATGGACTTGGAACGATTAGGAGAAACCAGGTTGAAAGCAGCAGCAGGGATATATGCGGCAAAGAAGCGATAGAAAGCATATTTTGATGCACATGTGAAAGATAAAGGCTTGAAAGAAGGAGATTTAGTTCTAGTATATATGCTGAAACAACACACACGGAAGTTAGAAAAGCGAGGTTATGGACCTATGATCATTAACAGACTCTCAACAAGTGGAGCAGTACAATTAGCCACCTTAGAAGGAGACATAATGCCTAATTACATTAGTGGCTGTAGAGTCAAGTTATATCAGGAACCTCTTACTGAGGATATGCTTAGACGACTCACGTTGGCAAAGAAGCGTAAGGAGGAAGAAAATAGAATACGAGCTGAAGCTTAAGCAGAAGCTATAGAACACATTAAGCGCATGAAGTTAAGAAGACAAGGACTAGGGAGAGAACATTATAACCATCTAGAAACATCACCCAGATACCCCATGGCCATGTGTCAAGCAAAGTCAAGTACACACCCTAGCATAGTGGACAGGAGACCATTCATTACAGTCAGGCTAGAGCATGGCAACCCTTGCCAAGAGCTCAGGGCTTTAATTGATTCAGGTGCTGCGACTAGTGCAATTAGATGGTCCCACTATAAGGACTCAGGAATAGAAATGCGGTCAATTGAGGCATACCTCATAGGGCTAGGAGGAATGGAAACCCCTTGCATGGGTGAGGTGGACTTTCCTATCCTCATACACGATGTGACTATGACCACAAAGCTACTAGTGTGCCATGACGATGACCTGATAGAACCCCTAATCCTTGGCCAAGATTGGCTATATGATCACTCAGTGGACCTAAATGTTAGACAAGGCTCCTTACATATTGGAACCTTAGTTCAGAAGCGAGTGATACCGCTTGACTTCCCTAATGGCGGTTCGCCTGAAGTACGCGACCCTAGACCCTATGGACGACACGCGACAGAAGACAGAAAGATCTTTGGTCAGATCAATCACATTACATCTACACCAACCCATGCAGGCTTGGCTATGGACAATTGTCCATCAGAAGGACGTTAGGAGATTTTCCCTTGGGCTTCCTGCAAATTAGAAGGGTCAACCACCCAACTGCTTGGTCAAATGGACACCATCAGCGGTCAGGAGGGTTACATCAGCGGCCAAATGGACACTATCAACTGCAATGCCCATCCCTCCACACTTACTACGGACTGGCCTAGATTAAAAGTACAAAATGGAGCACCTCCTAATGGGCAGGTTTCGCAAGTGTTGGACCTCCCTTCTTTTCCAAAGCAGAGTGTCCATCCGACCTCTCAACCTCAACCACAAAGGAGTCAACCACGACAAAGGAACCCAGATCGACGACAATATCAGATGACACAAAGAAAGAAGCAGTATCAGTATCACAAAGCAAGTGGCACGAGACAAATATGGGTGCCAAAAGGATGGAAACCACCGACAGATTTCGACAACGAGGATTATGACAGGAAGAAATCAAGGTAGAAGCCGAGTCAATATTCAACATGTTCTCGACCTTCTTCCAGAAGTTTGAACATTCGACAAATTTGGATCCCCAAGAAGTACCTTACAAACCGACCCACACCCACGCAGATTTGGGTACCCAAACAGTGTATTATAGCTCAACCCTCAAGCCATGTAATATATAACCCTCAGAAATCTCTTCACCCTTTAATCCCACCACATCCGATCTCAACTTTTGTCCCTCCGTAGAGACCTATCACCCGATCACAAACTCTTAGGAAGTGGATACCGAAACGTATCCAGCCGTCTTCTCCGACCCCCTTATCTAACATTTTACTCCCACCCCGACTAAACATTACCCTTGTAATAACTCATTCACAACTGAACCTTGTATAAATCGACACACTATAACCCAACATCACCTGTAATAACAACTCATCAAGAAATGTATGCATCATCTGAAGCATGTAGGAGTCTAGAGACCTGCATTAGTTTGCAAGAAATCATTCCATAAACCACATCACGACACTCGGCTACACAGGTTACACATCGGTTATGGAAAGGGATTGCAGTCTCACTTTAATGGGATCATAATTAATTTCCATACTAATGTGCTAATCTTATGTAGCAGATCCACTATGCACTCGCATCATACATCATGCAGGCAGAAGGGCCATCAGAAGTTGGACCCAGTGTACCTAGGGCTACTATTGGTGAATTACTTGCTGAGCCCCATCCGACGGCTCAACCGCTAGAATTTCAAGATTTCCCAGGACCCATGCCTATTGACGATCCCCCGAGGGGTTATACTGAGAAGATTCATCGCAATTCTCACTGGTTTCAAGGGCTAGCAGGACCATTGGCGGATGTTGATTTTATATTTGAGGCCAATTTGACTTTTGATGACCGTACCTGGGGCAAATATTAGTTTTTCTCAAGAGAGTTCGAAGGACTACAGAACATAGAAGACCTAATGCATGTTTGGGCCAGAGCAAGGTTTACAGAGTATTTCAGCGACCCTTTGCCTAAACCTGACTTCTACAGATGCTTTTACTTAATCACCACTTTGACGGCTTCGGAAAACAAAGATCTGCCAGGAACATTCATCTTGCCGTCGTTGGTAGATGATCCGCCATATAAGAGGTTTTATCTTTCTAAAGATCTGATTCGTGCTGCAATCAAGATCCATTGTACGCACACTCCAACAGAACGAGAAAGGTTGGTTCCAGAGCCAATGAAACGTGGAGACATTACTAAATGGGAAGAGATTTTGGTGATCACACCTGAGCTTTCAAAACCACTGCGGATATGTATGCAGCATTTTGCTTTCCCCGCTCAGGAAAGATTCACAATGCCTCACAAGCGCATATGGTTTGGTTTATATTTAGCATGTAGTGGACCCCAGACAATTGATCTCACAAGCTGGATCATTGATCAGCTCTACTTAGCACAACACAGATGGGAAAGAAAGAAGGTCATCAATAGATGTTGCGCTCTCACACGCATTGTATACATGTGTTTGGCCTATGATTTACCTATCGAGCGTGCAATGACAAGCGAGGAGCTGAAAGCATTCAAGGGAACAACAAAGAAAGCTAGGAAGGCCAGAAAAAGAAGAGCAGGAAAGCGAATGAGAGGAACTATCCCCTGCCTTCAGGTGCCAGAATCACCCTCACCACAACCCTCTCCAGAGCAGTCTCCGATAGAAGCCACTCCAACGGTACAACCTATTCGCATACGATTATCAAGACCAATTGTAACGGAAGGCACTACCAGTGCAGTTACCTCACAGGCAACATCAGTTTAGGAACCGACCACCACTACAATAGAAGTTCCCACCACTATTGGTGTGGAAGCTTTTTCTTTTCCGATACCTAACTTGGAAGCGGAACCCATAGATACAATGTTTGATTTCAAAATGCAAGATGCTTTCTCCAATGAATTTCAGTTTTCAGAAGGTCAAATTTTCTCTCAGGAATATGAGCGGCCAAGCTACCTGACCACGCCCCGAGACCAATCACAAGGACAAATAGTGTCTAGTTCCGAGGAAGAAAGAACAGAAACCGATGAAGATGAAGGCGATGACGAAGCCAGCCACGGCACTCATGAATCCCAAGAGCATGTACAAACAAATGAACAAGGACAGCACACGGACACCCAAGGTGATACCAGTATGCATGAAGATGAAACCTTCGAAGCAGCAGCTTATACGCTGGCCATCAAAAAGTTGTATCGTACTATGGAAAAGGTTTGGGCACGTAAGAAATTGACTGAGGAGAAGAGTCAAGCACTTATAGAACAAGAACTTGTCTCAGGTGGATTCGAAGAAGTATACATCAGAGGCTTCCGAGAACTTGTCAAATAGTGGGATCCACAGAAGCCTTACGATATTTGCAGAGGAAACCATTACTGCAGTATGACCCTCATAGAATTCGCTTACTAACCAAATCGGGTGAATATATTCGGGTTCCCATTGGCGGTCAATCTTCAGAACAGGCACGCGAAGCGCGCCTCATCCGTGAAGGCTCATTGGCAGAAGACACCATTATCATCGACTCCCCACCCCGTACTACTACTGAACATACCTCCACAGTTGTTGAAGTACCTACCACCCCAACCGCTCCTCCTTCACCTCCCATCCATCCAGTCTTCCCCATACACCCTCCTTCTCCCAGAACAACATCCTCCTTCTCCGGTGGAGTAGCAGAAGTCGTCCTTACTCCCATTCATCCCACAATTCCCGCACCCACTCAACCTAGTCTACCCCCTAGCACACCCACCTTTCTATCCAATCCAATTTTCCCTCCATCCTTTCCGACCTTCCCCACACCTCCAGGACCTCTTTTCCCATTCCCACCTCCATTAACCTTCTCCCCAGTCTCACCTCCCCGACCCACTGTAACTCCTCTTTCCCCTTTCCACCAAGCCATCCAAGACAACCCCTCTGTAAATTACTCTTCAACCTTTGTAAATCCTGTATTTACACCCAGACACTTACCCACGATCACACCACTATTCACAGTCACTGCACTCAACACCACATCCAGCGATATGGATATATCACCACCCACTGCACCTCTACTCACTTCATTTGTGGCAGCACAATATTTAAGCACACCACAATTTTCCACAATCACCACAGCATCCACTTTCCCACCCCCACTCCCCATTCCCTTTGCATCTACACCTACTGCATCTTCGCTTAGCACATCGTTAATATTATCACCCATTGTAGATACTGCATTCCGATAGATGTTCACATGCATGACTCAAGTAAGAAATGAGTTCACATCCCTTGGAAATAATTATCAGACGCTGCAGAGGACAACCAACGACTTATGGTCACAGCTTAATTCATTGTTGATCGAGAATGCCTCATTGAATACTCGCTATCAAGAACTACGAGAGGCATATCATAAACTAGAACTAGAAAGTGAAGAAAAAACGAATGAGGCCATCACTGATCTTGATAATTTGTTAAGGGCCCAGAAAATTTGCAATGCAACGCTTACACGGAACATGGGCTTACTCAGACAACACTTGGCAGCAGCAAAAGAAGAAAACCAGCACTTACAAGAGAAGAATAGAGAAAATTTAGAAGCTGCCCTTGATCAACCTGACCAGCCATTAAGCCCTAGTCGCTTTAAGGCCGTGCCCTCAGAATCAATGAAAATGTTGTTAGATGATCATATCAGATTGTTAGATGAGTACGACAGCATGAACGAGGAGTTTCAGAAACTTAAAGATGAAAACAAGATCTTGCAGTTAAGAGCACCAATACCACAAGGCCTACCAGCTCCTGCGGACCCATCTCCTGATATCCTAGAGGAACTCAATGCTTTACGGGCCCAGGTATCTACTCTTCAATCACGGATAGAAGTATATGAAGCACCACCCAGACCAGAATCCCCACCAGACCTACCAGCAGAGGAAGAAACAGTCACTATTCCGGTGGAGGAAACTTTTGAAGAAGCCTATGAGCCCCAACCCATCCCAGGCGGACGCATCACGGCTGAAGGCCAGACGACTTTCGAACTTCCAACTCCCGCATGGATGAAGACCATAGAAGAACTTGGGACAACCGAATCAGCAAGTGTAGAGGTGCAGTTACACGCAATGGCGATGATTGAAGAACGCATTTTACAGTCCCCCTACTTTGCTCACTTGGCCCCATGCAGATACATATCAGGGCACAAGCTATAGTATAAACCTTATTTCATGTTAATGGCAAAATATTAGTTAGCCATAGAGAAAGAAATAGGCAAAAAGCCCTCCCACGCAACTCAATTTGAACCGGAAGATTTGCCAATAGATGCGCAGCAAGGAGAAATCTATCAACCAGAATGGCACAAGAATCTATTACAAGAGTATCCTGAAATGATGAGTACATGGGTTAAGGCACCACTACACTTAAAGTATAACCCATGTTGGGGACCAGTGCCACATCGCCGCTCCTGGAAGGCATTCGCTATTAAAGTACAGAACAACAGGAAATGCCAGGATTGGTTAAACTACCCATACTTCAGGCCACCCATAGGACCACCAACAGTTGGATACATGATGGCCACAATTCTTCACTGGCTCCCTCGCTTGAAACATATGGATGATATAGCAGCACACATGACTATCAAGATCTTTGACATGATGCAAATGGTTTTCAAAGTCTTCCAACGCGTCAAGGCACCACATGTAAACACCCCGGGATTTGAGCATGGTAATCTAAACCTTGCCTATGATATGAGTACAATGCCATCGCTCCGGGTGTGTTACGCCTGGCATTGCACAATTAAATACTTACCGGCGTGCTACAAGCAAACCTTCGAAGAAATGTTCACTACCGGATTCTCGGAATACCATTTGGAAGTGTTCATCAGCAGGCCTACACACCTCTTGCAACTATTTGCCTGTGAACAGATGGTATATTCCACACACTATCCACTCCCGCCATCAGATGAACCGCAGCCAATCGATTGGGAGAAACTCGAGGCCGATCTGGCCCGAGGCATTCGCATATCAGAACACACCCTCGCTCAAGACCTCCTACAGAACTACATCCGACAGACCGCACAACAAGGTTCTGTCAAGGACAACAGAAGCGAGAGGGAGGGGGGTATTGGCAGTAGCCAGAGGCACAGAAGACGCGGAAGCATGTAAAGACAGAGCAGGGAGTCAGTCGAATCAATTTTTCAATGATTTATGTTTTATAAATATTCTTCAAAACCTCCAACAGTGATTTTCATCACTATTGTAACATATATAACATATAAAAAACCCTTTTTGTACTTTATAGCTCCATTTTTTGCAAGCTGAGGAGTCCTTGAGCTTGAGGAGCTTAGGTAGAATGAGCATACCAATTTTGGTTATTATTAGACACCGTTTACCCTCTCAAATAGCGCATAGGACCTTTTTTTTAACTATGCCGGTCACTAGATGTGAAACCGGTCAAAACTAGTCTAGAATCTATAAAAAGAGCTAGAGAGCTCATTTTTGAGGTTAGCTTGTTTGAGTAGAGAAGAGCTTAGAGCTATTTTGAGCTTGTAAGAGTGTTCTTGAGTAATAGAGTTGATTTCTCACCGTCCATTGTGTCTTGCTTGTCTCTTCGTTGTGTGTGTGTATGTTTGTGTGCATCTCTATGCTTCTCACCTTCATTCTCACTTCATCTCACATTCACGATCTTCATATCACTCCTATCTCTTCCGCGGATTGACATTAAGGAGGTGGAGCTTCTTAACGTGGTTCTCACCATTGTGCTAGAGCAACACCAAGTCCTATATCTGAGCCTTGTCTTTGTTGTTGGCCTTCTTGCATGAGGCTCCCTTGTCTGCTTAGCTCTCCTTGGCAACTAACAAATTTCCAAGTTCCACTTCTAATTCTAGTCTTCTTCCTTGTTCTAGTCGTGTCTAATCTAATATAATATTATAGACATCCATCTTGTCCTCTTGTAATCTCATAGTACATGATCTTGTTTAGTTCTTTATCGTGTCTATTTCATCACCCTCAAGGGAGCTCTTGTAATACAGATCTCTTGTTTCATACCTATGATCGTGGGTTGTAGGATCTCTTGTATCCTTTTTAGTCCTATTATCCATACTAATCAGTCTCGGGTTGTGGGACTTCTTGTAAAAATTCTATAATCTTGTTTTGTTTCCCCTACATGGGTGATTTTGTAATCAAAATCATATTTCCAAAATCGTTTTTAAGCCCAGTTAGAGGGCACAATCTAGTGCTCTTGTGACATTTGGCAAGACTCTCTTATATCCAAGACTAGGCATCATGAAGAACATAGTTGAACATATTATGGCATCACTTCAAAATATCCAACAACAAATTGATGACTTAATTAATTGACATACACAAGTTTAGATGGGACATCTTGTGCATATAGGCACACTTATCCAAGAATCACAAGATCCAATTGGGAATCTTCAATAAAATCACAAAAACATTCAAGTAAATCAATGCCCTACTTCATCCTTCATGAAGGAACCCAAGATTTGCATGCTAGAAAAGTTCGATGGTAATCATACAAAGTTCCATGGGTTCATGCAACAAGTTAAATTGTACATTCATATGCAGCCTGATAGATACCTTGATGAGGCATCCAAGGTCGACTTTATTGGAACCCTAATCTTTGGTCAAGCATTAGCATGTTTGACCCAATCTTGGAAAAGAACATGACGGTACTTGATGACTATGAGAGGTTGATTCGAGAGCTCACTGCCACTTTTGGAGATGCAGACACAAGTCAAGTGGCAAAAACAAACTTCAAAGCTACATCAAGGTAACCACCCTATTGGGCCTTCACTCACTAATTAGACATGAAGACATGAAGGCATATGAAGGAAGAAGAAATACAAAGAGAAGTAAAAGCAAAACACTCAGAAAATCAAGCCTAAGTGAAGGGACAAATTCACATTTGTAATATAGTTAAGTCCTGACATAGAACTTCAAAAATTACAAGTTTGAGTCTAGGATTATGTAGACCATATGTATATAAGTTAATTTGAGTTGAAAAACATATAGAGAACTTTATTTGTAGTTCTTGAGTGACAAGAGAAAAAGTCGAGTTTTTTCTGTGAGAGATGTTGAGGAAGAACTACTCAGAGTAGGAGAGTTTTCCATGGCTATGAGCAGAATGAAGCCAAGCCATTTTTTAAACATCTTCTCTAATAGATAACACATGTTTTTATAGAAGGATTTGATCTAATTCCTCTTGTGTAGAGAATTCTAAGTGATTTCATATCAGTATGAAAGTTAGTTAACAGTTACGAGTTTTCTGGCGCACTTTATCCTGATCTTCTAAAGGTCAGATCTCACAGTATAGTGTAAAGTTTTTCATGAGTGATAGTTCATTTTAAAGCTACTACCTTCAACCAAAATCGACTAAAAGATCTTTGCAAAACGGGATGTGTACTCAGAGAAATGAGGCTAACAGTGAAGGTATGTCAAATCGATGAAGTCATTTTTCAGATTTCAGACATACTTCAAATGTTGAAGTGAATTCAAAAAATTCTGAAGTTATTACTTGAAATTTTTTCTTGTAATTTGTTGTTTAACATTAGCAAGAACTTCTATTAGCAAATGATCAAAAGAATTCACAAGAATCAAGCTAATACAGATTAGATTTGAAGATAGAAGAAAAGGTGTAGATTTCTTGAAAGTGAATTTTTGGATTTCACTGAGTTTAGTGATAAAAGTTTTAAATTTAGAGTGTTACTAAGCTAATGATGGTTACGGAGGAATTCTAATATCACTTTAAGCTTAGTTCTTGTGGTGTTTTATCCACCAACAAGTAGTATCAGAGCAGAAAGGTCCTCAAGAGTGAAAGGAGGTCAGATACAGCGGAGTACTTCAAAGTTATTGTCAAGGGTAAGATTTACAAAAGGTAACATACTTTAACCTTATACTCAAAAGTTGCAACAGAAGCAAGAAGACTATGGAAGATCATGTATCTATTGACAAATTGGTCAAAGATAGTTATCCTGCTTGGGTAATGAGAATGGAAGCCTTACTTATGAGTAAGGATCTAATGGTATATGTGCCAGGTGAAGAAGAAAAGCCTACATTTGAAGCTGATAATCAACCAAGGAAAAAAGAACTAGAAGCCTTGAAGCTATGGCAGAAGAGAGATGCAACTGCAAGGGCTTATATATACAACACTATCACAGATCATTTCTTACCACATATCAGAGGTTTAGAAACAGCTGAAGACTTAAGGAATGCTTTGGAAGATCATTTCCAAAACACTAGTAAAGCTAGGAAGGCTAGCTTATGGTCAGAGTTTACCACATTTAAGAAGAAGCAAAGTCAGAGCATTAGTGATTATGTCACTAAGATGAAGGACTTGGCAGATAGCCTTGGATCTATTGATGAGGATATTGAAGATCATAGATTGATAGCACAATTGCTTGTAGGATTGAGAGGAGATGAAAGGTGGAAACCTTTTGTACTCTCAACTGAACTTTCATTAAACCATTATGTACCAGAATTAAATCAATTGCTTGGACTGATGCTTACATTTGAGCAAGATTTGAAGTCGGATGGAGATAAAGTACATAGCTCTGCTATGTATGCAAAGAATAAGAAGAAAAGTGATAAAGGTAAAACAAAGGATGAAGAAGAGCTGACAACTCAAGAAAATTATGCAAGAGGAAGAGATAAAGGTTGAGGAAATGGAAGAGGTAGAGGTAATTAGAACAATAACAAGAAGCCATGCTGGATTTGTGGATTGAGCAATCATCTAGCTTATGATTGTTGGCATAACCAACAAGGATCAAATCATAATCAAAGTAATAGTGGCAGAGGAAGAGGTGGAAGGTTTCATAATCAATTTTAAAGAGGAAGACAAAATTCAAGAGGAAATTCTGGTAGAGGTGGCAGAAGAAATTGGAATCAGAATCAGTCTTATAACACTACCTATTACAACTATGCAAATGATACATAGAATGACAACCATACAACATTTATGATGAATTCAATAAGTGCATCAGAGAAGGAGGATCTCAAGGTATTCTATATTGACTCTGGTTGTTCAAATCACTTGTCAGGTAATATAGAATTGTTATCAGAATTGGAAGAAGGTATTTCAAGTCACACAGTACAAACAGGTGACAATACAAAACATAATGTGCATTCAATTGGAAAAGTGAAGTGCAAGAGTGGAGCTGATTTGCTAACAAATGTCTTGTATGTCCCAACAATACCAAAGAACCTGATTAGTGTGGGACAAATAGTAGAGAAAGGTTTTCAAGTCAGATTTAGAAATGAAGGAATATTTGTTGAATATCTAGAGGATGGATACAATCAAATTGTCTATGGTAAGAAGGAAGGTAGAATTTTTACTCTTAAAAAGCAAGGGAATGTTGGTCAAGCCCTGATCACACATGGTGATGAAGTACTTACAGAGTTAGACCTCTGGCATAAGAGGCTAGGACATTTCAATGAAAAGGGAATTAAAACCATGGTGGAGAATCAATCTGTAGTAGGGATACCAAATGTAAAGAGCCAACATATGATCTACAAATGTGAAGCTTGTCAGATGGGAAAGGCACACATGTCATCATTTCAGAGAAAAGGTTTCAAACATGATGGTTTGCTAAAGCTCATACATACAGATGTATGGGGACCAACAAAGAAGGATCAATAAATGGTTCTAGGTATTATGTTCTTTTTATTGATGATGCTACAAGATGGATAATCATTTATGCTTTGAAGGAAAGATCAGAAGTGTTTCGAGCTTTCAAACATTTTCATGCATATGCAGAGAGAGTTACAGGTCAAAAGCTCAAGAGGCTAAGGTCTGATGGAGGGGGAGAATACTTCTCCCAAGAATTCAATGATTATCTTTGGAATGCAAGTATCAAGAGAGAAATAACTTGCAGGTATACACCTCAACGATGGGATAGAACTTTGGTCGAGTTTCCTAGAGCAATGTTAAAGGAAAATAATTGCCCTAATTATCTTTGTGCAGAGGCTATAAATACAGCTACATATCTTGTGAATAGATTACCATGTGCAGCTCTAAATGGAATGACTCCTTATGAAGCTTGGTGGGGTAAGAAACCAAAACTTGATCATTGTAAGGTGTTTGGATCAATTGCCTATGCTTATGCACCATCACAACTCAGACATAAGCTTGAACCAAAGGCTGAGAAATATGTGTTTATTGGATATGATGAAAAGAAGATGGGTTATAGGCTATGGAGTCCTCTAACAAAACAATTTATCGTTTCCAGAGATGTGACATTTGATGAACAAAAGAGTTGGTATACAAATAAAGAGTCTAATCTTGAAACATTTGAAGAAGAGGTAAGAAGAAGTGAAAGAGGTAAATCACACATGCAGGTAGATGGAGATGAAGATCATATACAAGCAAGCACATCTAGGGTTGGATCATGTAGAAGAAATGAAGATATACCTAGATTTGATGAAGAAGTATATCCAGATACACATGAAGAGTGTGAACCAAGACAGATTGAGGAAACAACCAACAAGGTATTCCTATGATACATCTTATTTGACCCAAAAAAACTATGCTTACATGGTTAAGGAAGATGAAGAACCTCAAAGCTATGATGAAGCAAAGGGTAAGAAACAATGGGAAGAAGCAATGAAGGAAGAGTTTAATGCAGTTAAAGAGAACAAGACTTGGGAACTTGTTCCAAAACCTAATGGTAAGAAAGTAATTGGAAATAAATGGTTTTATAAAATAAAGAAGCATGCAGATGGAAGAATAGCTAGATACAAAGCTAGATTGGTGGTTAAAGGCTATGCTCAAACTCATGGCATAGATTATGATGAGACACTCAGTCTTGTAACAAAGATGTCAACCATAAGGACAATCATTGCTATTGCAGCATCAAAAGGATGGACATTGAGTCAATTGGATATAAAGAATGCATTTTTAAATGGATATATATCAGATGAAGTCTACATGGAGCAACCTCAAGGGTTTGCAGATTACAAGTATCCAAATTATGTTTGCAGATTGAGAAGAGCACTTTATGGATTAAAGCAAGCTCGAAGAGCTTGGAATTATAGACTTGTGAAGTATCTTAATGATCTTGGATATCAAAGTTCAAAGGCAGATGCAAGTTTACTTATCAAGAGAACAGATGAAGGTATGATCTACATTTTTATTTATGTAGATGATATTATAATCACAGGTACTTCAAATGAAAGAATCAAGGAGGTGAAGAGATTACTTGAGAAGGAATTCAAGATAAGTGATCTAGGAAAATTGTCATATTTTCTTGGGATGGAAATCACTTATGCAGATCATGGCATGTATGTATCACAAGAAAGGTATCTTCTAAATCTTCTAAAGAAGTAGATAACACAATAGCTCATCATGAAGCTACTACCTTCAACTAAAATGGACTAAAAGGTCTTTGCAAAACGGGACGTGTACTCAGAGAAATGAGTCTAATAGTGAAGGTATGTCAAATCGATGATGTCATTTCTCAGATTTTAGACATAGTTCAAATGTTGAAGTGAATTCAAAAGATTCTGAAGTTATTACTTGAAATTTTTGCTTGGAATGTGTTGCTTAACATTAGAAAGAACTTCTATTAGCAAATGATCAAAAGAATTTACAAGAATCAAGCTAATACAGATCAGATTTGAAGCTAGAAGAAAAGGCACAGATTTCTGGAAAGTGAATTTTTGGATTTCACTAAGGTTAGTGATAAAGGTTTTAAATTTAGAGTGTTACTAAGCTAATGATGGTTATGGAGGAATTCTAATATTTCTTTAAGCTTAGTTCTTGTGGTGTTTTATACACCAACACCTCTACCTATGCATCAAAGTTTAGGCAATTGATATGTGATGTCACTTGGCATGAGGATTATTTCATAAGAAAATTTTGATAAGGCTTAAAAGATGATGCGAATGAACTTTTAGTTATGATGCCATAGGTCAAGACATTGAATGAATACATCATCCAAGCCATTGAAGGTGATAACCTCCTTTTTGAAAGAAAAAAGAAAAATAAGTAGAAAGAAGACCTTGTCAACGAAAACCCTTCTAGCCCACTCCTAGAGAAGAGCCTATGCCTAAACCTATGAGATATATGTAACTAGGTTTCAACCCCTAACCCCATAAGAGAAGCAGAGAAGGAGAGATAAAAAGTTGTGATTGTATTGTGGAAACCCTACGCATATTGCAATAAATTTCCCAAACAAAAGAACAAACTCTAGAGTCACAAATACCCTTGTAGAGCAAGGAAACAAAGAATTCCACTTGTAAAGTAGACCGTACAATTGGACCATGATATAAGAAAGGGTCTCATAATTTCTAACGGCACCCATAGAAACATGGTTTGCCCCTATCAAGTTGATCATGCCTAGGAAGACCCTTTCCCTTACATCCTTAGTTGATTCAAGAGCCTCCTCATGTTTCATCAATGAAGGATTGGTAAAGAAACATGTAATTTCAATACTTTAGAAGAACAACTAGTAGTATCTAAATGAGTAGATGGATGACCTCTAGCATCTAGGAATATTACCATGGAAACCACACCATTGAGAGTACAACTACCTTGGTGATCATGATTTCCATGTATGTTTCAATGTAATATCAAGTTAGATAAATCATGTTATCATTGGAATACCTTGGCTAAAGAAACATAATCCAGGCATTGATTGGGAAAAGAATAAAATCACTCGTTGAGATATCCAAAAGAACCCAAAATATATAGGATCCAAAGCCATCATGCATGTTGTAAGGAAGGAACTTCCGTGTATGATCTATGCCATACCAACTCAAGTGTTATCATTAGTGTCCATGTGAAAGTCCAAATAGCTGTCGAACACTTTTGCATATGTTTTGTAATGAGCTCATATGCATTTGTAAAACCTAGAGATTCAGAGGTCATACTATCTGTGAAGTGTGTCATTTTAGCATATTCTATGGGTCCCATGCCGATTAATATGTGCGACATCCAAAACTCGGTTTTCTACTGTGAGGGTATCATAATGAAGCTCTCATGAAGGGGAATCTAGTGTGGTGCATTGTCATCACAGAATGTAGAGCTAGTTGAAGCAAACAATTGTTTGCTATTGTGTGAGCGAAGCGAGCAAGCACCCACCCACCTACGGCTTCCTCCGAGGCTTATGATTAAGGTGACAACCAAGGTATAGAACTTGGCATACCTTGTCATCCGCTTAACCAAAGTCACTATTGGAACGGTTTGCTAAGTGCGAGGAAAGACTTCAATAGTTAAGGAAGACAAAGTACTAGCACTTCTAGGGAGGTCACCCATTCTAGTAGTGTCCCCCCCAAGGACCACTTAATAGTAGGTTGTGCTCACACTAATAAATGTGTCATGGAGTAAAGGAAACCACTATATAGTTAAAATCTGGGAAAATTCTACGAGAGTATCCTCTACAACATGAGCATATGATCAATGTAGAAAACTCATAAAACTATGAATATTGACATGCAAACTTGCACATTGAATCATTGAATCCACTGCATATAACCACTTAATCAAAAGAATCCAACTAGACTTATCGAGCACCTATGAACAATGAGCATACATATCCTATGGCAAGGCTGGGTAGGTCTTCCACCTACATCACCAAATAGAGATGAATATCTAGGTGTCTATTGGTTAAGGAAACCCCACCACGACCCTCTTTATCAACATCAAAGGCTTTATGCAAAAAAATTAACCACTATATCAATGACCACATGGATGTACATAAGCGATGTCCATAGAATCATACATAGTGTGTATGTGCTCAGTATATGCAATAAAATGGCACTTAAAGAATGAATTTACAACCCAAACACTAGTCAATAGAACCTACAAGTTTCTATCAACTCCATTCTTTAGACCCAAAACACTTAAATAAACTTGTGGTGGCTTCTCCCACAACAACTAAAAGCCTTCCAAGAAACCTGTAATAAGAACGAAAAGCTAAAATTCAGCCAAGCTGAATTTGTAGCTTACCTGAAGTGCCTCTAGCTCCAAGATTGATCTTTGGACTAGTCTTTCCACCTATGTAGTTGTGTTCTAAAATTGCAAAATCGACTTCTAACTTTCCCAATTTTGTACCCAATAAAGTCTCAAAAAATCAATGCACAAAGCCCAAGAAGACACTCTGAAGGCTCCAAGATAATGTTAAACCTAATTATCTTCTTTCCTACAATCATCAAGTAGCTAGGGCTTCTCACACAATCTCTTGGTTGTTCATTGTTGTTTATTTATCCATTTTTTTGGGGAGAACCTATCAAAATTCTCCTAGAATTTGAAACTTGGTCATTTTCTTTGAGCCTTATTGGTGTTTGCACTCTTCTAGCTCCATTACTGAAGGAGAGTGTTAATCTCCAAAAGAACAAGTTATCCTTGAAGTTAGAACACCTCTATATCAAGAATAACTTAAAACCTTCACCAATTTGGAGGATCAATACTTAATTTCCAAAATCTTGAACAAACTGTGAAGAAGGTGACTACACAGAAAGTCTGCTGCACATAAATCACTCATTGACTTATCAAATGTGTAAAGCTTTTTATAAACCTTTGCTCAAGATGTCTCCTATAGTGTGCACAGCTCCTCCAAGTTAAATCATTCCAAAAGACTCAGTAGATGTTGAGAAATGATATTAACAAGTCACCTATGTCTAAAACTATAATCATTTACAGTCGACTTTGACACGTGCAACTTCTAAAGCTTGGTTCTCCCAAACTAGAACCCGTGTAATTAAATGCTTTTAGATATAGGTAGCTTACCTTCCAACTTAAATAATGAGTGCTTGCTTGCTCCAAACTTTACACTATGGAAGGAGAACTGACCAAAACTTTAGCATCAAATTTTGTGCCTCTTGCAACTTCTCTTCTTTACATTTACACATGTAAATGTTCCTACACTCAATTCTCTTAGCCTAATCACACTTAGAAGCTGAAAATTTGTACAAAGGTCAATCAACTATAGAATTAGACTTGTACAAAAGAATTTCACAAAAGATTCAACATAGAAGGAGAACTCTCAAAAATATCGGGCACAACTTTTCTTCATTTCTGGAAAACTTTACATCTGAATGATGAGAGAGATCTTACTCACTTCTAAAGTGTCTAATGGCTCATACAACTTCTAATTTTTCTATTCACATGCTCTCTCATATTTTTCGTGACATTTTTCCTTGTATATATAGGCAAATATGTACAAGGTCATAAATATACAAAAGTATAAGTGAGCTAACTCTAAGTTAATGTACATATGTATACATATCTTCATTCTTTGAACATATACTTTCTTCATGCTTCATACTTGATCTTTTCTTCAATCCTTGACTTCAAAACTTCAATTTTTGATTGCCTTGCACCAACAACTCCCCCTCGATCATCAATTGAGGTTTTCTCTTTCTTCTTTATACCTGCCATGTCTTTGAATCTTTGTATTTTTGGTCCATCCAAGCTTTTGGTTAGCATATCAGCTATCTGATCTTTTGTTGAAGTATGTATAACTTCAATCTCTTTATCCATCACCTTCTCTCTTAGAAAATGATACTGAATCTCAATGTGTTTAGTCCTGGCATGAAAAACAGGATTAGAAGCTAAATACAATGAACTCATGTTATCTCCATGAATAATGGGTGTACTCTGGATGATGTCAAAACTCTTCATAAGAGTCTTAAGCCATATCACTTCCTTTGCAGCTTCAACCATACCTTTGTACTCAGCCTCTGTGGATGATAAAGCAACTGTGTGTTGCTTCTTTGAACACCATGAAATTAACTTATCTCCCACATAACACAAGTATCCATAAGTTGATCTCCTATCATCAAGATTACCTGCCCAATTTGTATCACTATAAGTCTTGATGTTTGTATCTGATGTAAAACCATAATACAAACCTTCTTTGAGTGTACCCTTAATGTACCTCAACACTCTTTGTCATGCAACCCAATGTTCTTTCCTAGGACAATGCATGAATTGAGACAATACTCCAACTGCATATGACAAATCAGGCCTAGTTAATATAGCATAGATCAGACTACCAACCAAACTTTGATATAGCTTCATGTCCTTGAACTCTTCTCCTCCATATCTGCTCAATTTATGATTCACCTCCATTGGAGTAGGTGCTACCCTGCAATCATCCATTTTAAACTTGATCAACAAGTTTTTCAAATACCTTTCTTGAGTTACATACACTCCATGTTGAGTGTATGAGATCTCCATGCCCAAGAAATATGACAAGTCTCCCAAGTCACTAATCTTGAAATCTTTCTCCATTTGCTTCTTTAGGCTTTGAATGCCTTTCTCATCTGTACCTGTAAGAATTATATCATCAACATATATGCACATGTAAATGAACCCATCAACTTGCTTTAACAAGCAAGCTACTATCTGCTTTAGATACTTGGAAACCAAGTTCTTTCAAGAACTTCACAAGTCTATAAATCCATGCCCTTGGGGCCTGCTTCAAACCATACAAAGCTCTCTTGAGCTTACATACATGATCTGGATACCTTTCATTTCTGAATCCTTGTGGTTGCTCCATGAAAACATCATCTGAAATGTAACCATTTAGAAAAGCATTCTTCACATCTAATTGACATAATTTCCAACCTTTACATGTAGCAATAGCCATGAGTGTCCTAATGGTTGTCATCTTTGCCACAGGACTATAGGTCTCATCACAATCTATACCATATGTCTGAGCAAAACCTTTCACAACAAGTCTAGCTTTATATCTAGACACATTTCCATCAGCAAACCTCTTTGTCTTGTAGACCCATTTGCATCCAATGATCTTCTGACTATTTTGTTTAGGAACCAAATCCCATGTCTGATTCTCCATCAATGCATCATACTCTTCTTGCATAGCTTTCTCCCAATTTTCCTTACCTTTTGCCTCTTCATATGTAGAAGGGTCTTCATCTGCCTTCATCATATAAGCATAATCTTTAGTAGCTAAAAAAGAAGTATCATAACTATACCTTGTAGGTTGCCATTTGTGTCTTGATGACCTTCTGAGTTCTCCACTCCTTGAGGTTTTTGGTTCATCACATTCTGGATCAAACCTTGGCACTTCTTCAACTTCAACCTGTACTTCATTATTCTCCTCTTCATAAAATATTTGAACCTTTGATTTACCTTTCTTTTGATTCACAACTTCTTCATCACCTGCATAAATCTTGATTGTACCTGCATACCAAGTACCTTGCTCATCAAATGTGACATCCTTTGACACAAGGAATAGTTTTGTGGATGGACTCCACAACCTATATCCCATATGCTTATCATCATATCCAATGAACACATACTTTTTAGCTTTAGGTTCCAATTTGTGCCTTAATTGAGATGGCATATATGCATATGCCAAACATCCAAATACTTTGCAATGATCTAGAGTAGGTCTCTTACCCCACCATGCCTCATGTGGTGTCATACCCTGCAAAGATTTACATGGTAATCTATTGACCAAGTATGTAGATGTATTTACAGCCTTAGCACACAAATAATTTGGACAATTTTTCTCCTTCATCATGGATCTTGAAAACTCAACAAGAGTTCTATTCCTCCTTTCTGCGACACTATTTTGTTGAGGAGAGTATCTGCAAGTAATTTCCCTTTTTATACCTGCATTCCATAAGTAATCACTGAACTCATTAGAGAAATACTCTCCCCCTCCATCTGACCTTAATCTCTTCAATTTTGACCTGTAATTCTCTCTGCATACACATGATAATGTTTGAATGTATTGAATACCTCCGACTTATCTTTGACCACATAGATAGTGATCCATCTGGTAGCATCATGAACATAAATCACATAATACCTTGAACCATTGATGCTGAAATCCTTTGATGGTCCCCACACATCTGTGTGTACCAATTCAAGAGTCTCTGAATACATAAAACCATGCTTGGAATAAGATTGCTTATGAGCCTTACCTAATTGACATGCCTCACATCTATATGTCATATGTTGACCTGCAACATTAGGCAATCCAAGCACTGAACCATTGTTAACCATATCTTTATGTAGCTCAGTGATGAGTAGCACCTCCTTTAATGTCAATCCGGGAAGACATGAGGATGGTATGAAGACCACGAGCAAGTGGAAGCACAAGTGCGTGAGTGAGAAGCACACAAGCATGCACACACACACACACACGCGCACACACAGTAAGAACAAAGAGAGTAAGACAATGGAATCACTTCTATTGCAAGAAAGTTCTCATACAAGCTCAAACTACAAGAAGCTAACCCCAAAAATGAGCTCTCTAGCTCTATTTATAGTTTTTGACTAGCTTTGGCCCTGTCCAGACCTAGTGTCCGGCCTAGTTAAAAATTAGGTCCCGGGGCTTGTTTGAGGGCCCAAACGAGATCTAAAAATTATGAAAATTGACAGGCGACTACATCTAAGGCTCCCCAAGCTCGAGGACTCCTCGGCTTGTACAAAATGGAGCTACAAAAAGGTGAAATGATATTTACAAGGGTTTGTAGTGATGAGAATCACTTTAAAATGATGTGAGGGTTTTTGAAAAAAATGAAGGGTTGCCTCAGTGCTAGATCTGCATGTGTGTCCATACTTGCTTCTTCCCGCATCCTGTCAACACTCTCCCCCCCCTAGGGTCTGTCGCCTCTGACAGACCTCTTTTCCACCGTTTGATCAATGTATTTTTTGCAGGAGGTCGGTTGCCAATTCTTGTTCTTTGATTCTTAAACCTCTGATTAGGTCTCGTTGCAAAGCCTCCCAATCAACTGTACCAGGCATGTCAGGTCGTGGCATCGTGTAAAGCTCGGAATGCATTGTTTGCTCGCATGCAAAGAGATGGAGTAAATGCGTAGGCCGTGGCGCGAATACCTCTGAATGTGCTTCCCAAAACCCCGTGGTGAACATATCGTCGAATGTTTGCTTGTAGCAGGCAGGGAGATATCTTATGCGTGCATGCCATGCGTAAGCCACTCGTATGCTCGGGGTTGTGCTCATATCATATAGCAGGTCGTAGTTACCATTAATAAACCCGGGAATAGGAGGTTGAATACGGCATACATTGCGAAAAGTTTTGAGTACGACCTGCATCATATCGAAGATCTTGAGCATCATCTGGGCAGCCACATCTGGCATAGGGTGGAGGCGTGGTATCCAATGTCTGATGGTTGCGATCATGTATGACACTGTGGGAGTACCGGTTGGGGGGGCGATGGCGGGGTAATTGAGCCATTCTTTACAGTTTGCGTTATTCTGAACCTTGATGGCAAAAGCTTTCCATGATCCGCGTCTTTGCACTCGCCCAAAACACGGATTGTACTTCAAATGCATGGGGGCGTGATCCCATGTTCGAAGCATTTCTGGGTAAGTTTCGAGTAACTTCTGCCTCCAAGTTGGTTGGAATATGGCCCCTTTTCGTGCCGCTTCTGGTATATCTTCTGGTTCGAACTGTGTGGCAAATGTTGGGCACTTGTTGGTGACCCTTTTGATTTCTGCATTGTAGTCGGCCAACAATACAAAATAGGGCTTGTATTGTAATTCTGAGCTAGTGATAAGGCGTCTAGGGGCAATGTGCCTGAAGTACTCTGAGTGAAGGATGGTGTCCTCAATGGCCTTCATTGCCAGCATCTGAGTGGATATCTGTTCCTGATGAGTTTGCCCCATTTCCTCTTCCTGTTTCATCCATGCCGATGGGGGTTCCTCATAGGTATCTTGACCTTCTTCTGTTACGCGTCCTCCTGGGAATGGTTGAGGCTCGTAGGTGTCATCGAATGCTTCCTCAATTGGAATAGTAACTGCTTCTTCTTCTAACGGTTGCTCTGGTGGGGAAGGAGGTCGTTCGTACTGCATCAACTTCAATTTTAATTCTGCGATCTGTTGCCGTAACTCCAGTACGTCGTTGGTCGTTGATTGTTCAGGTTCGGTTGAAGTAGCAGCGTTGGTCATTTCTTTAGGTTCCTGTCGGTGTGGTGTAGACTCTTGGGGTCTCTGTAGGTCCTTCAGCTGGTCGGCAAGCTGATCATGTGCTTCTAAAAGATTGGCATAAGTTTCCAAGATTTGTTGTATGCTTTCTGAGGGAACAGCTTGAAATTTAACCGGGTCTATGGGTGCTCCCGGGGTGTTCTCCATGGCCGCCTCGAGGTTCTCTTGGTTTTGTTGTTGAAGCCGTCTGTTCTCTTCTTGCGCTGCTGCCAGATGTCGTCGTAGCAAAGCCATGTTTCGTTGAAGCCTTGCATTGCGGCCCATTTGATCTCGCAGCTGTTCCTCCATGGCTTTGCTCTCTTCCATATGCCTCGCTTCGAGTTGCGCAATTGCCTGTTCGAGGTCGGATATCTTGCTTTGTGACTCCGTATGACTGAACTCCAAAGCATTGACACGCTCTTGGAGAGTTGCTGAGAGGGTGCAAAGCTCTTTGTTATTTTCTTCCAATAATGTATATTCCTGCTTAAGCTGAGTGGCAGCTTCGAGCATCGTGTCGAGTGCAAGACTAAATGAGGTGGATGCGGGGGTAAGGATGGAAGATGCAGGGGGTTGGGAAGTGGGAATGGGAAAAGTGAAGTGTTGTGCCTACCGTGTGTGGAAGTGGTGATGTGAGTGTAATAACCTGTGATGGTGTTGTGAGAACAGTGGTAGTGGGTGACCCAGCGGATGGTGAGATGTCCATGGGATCGGACATGAGAGAGTGTGATTCGTGAAATGTGAACACCGGGATGGTGGGTGGTGTGATAGTGGTGGCTGTGAATGTGGGGAAGTGAATTTGGGGAAGGGACTTTTTCTTATGTTCATCAACCTGTTGAAGAATGTTTACAAGTTGGGTCCAGAAGGAGGGTTGGGTGATTAGTGTGGTGCCCGAGGCAGTTACAAGGGATGGGGTAGGTAGAGTTTGGGAGGGAGGAAATGGAGGGGTGGAGGGTAAAGATATGGAAAGAGTCTGATTAGTGACAGATGGTTGTCCAAAGGCATGGGGGAAGGAAGGGTGACCTAATTGGGGTTCAAAAATCTGAGTGACAGAGATGGATGAGGGTGAAGGAAGGAAAGTGGACACGGGGGTGTGTACGATGGTCTCACTATAGGAGGAGAATGGTTGTGTAGAAAGACACGTGGAGAGAGGCTCTGAGGGTGGGATAGGAGAAGATGGGGGGGATGGTGCATGCGTAATGTCCTCCGGTTCATCATTGGGCCTAGGGCTAATTATGTGAACATCTTCTGATGTGGACGTAGCTAACGCGGTAGATACTTCCATCTGAATCATCTTTCCTTGTCGTACCATGAACACACACTTCTCTGGATTCAGACACACTCGATAATCTCTACACTTGTTGAAGATTTGCCTGAGCTCAGGGATGTGGTAACTTCTTTCTTGGGAATGGGCGCATAAATCATCCACATATACTTCTAAGCTCTTCCGCAAGAACTCTTTGAAGACATGACACATGAGTCTTTGGAATGTTGCAGGTGCATTGGTGAGCCCAAATGGCATCACACGAAATGCAAAGATTCCCCATTCTGTGGCAAAGGCCGTTTTGTGTTGATCTTCGGGGGCAATGGCTACTTGGTTGTAACTTGAAAATCCATCAAGGAAGCTGTAAACTTCCTTGCCTGCAACACGCTCCAAAAGATGTTCAGTGATTGGAAGTGGATAGCTATCTCTGATCGTAGCGGCATTGACTTTTTTAAGGTTAATGCACACTCGCAATTTCCCATTCTTCTTGGGCACCACTACAATGGGGGACACCCATTCAGTGTGCTCAATCTCATAGATGAATCCGGCTTCAATCAGCCTGTCAATTTCCTCTTTTATTTTGGCCGCATAATTGTCATTATATGTGTAAGGTTTTTGTTTGGTGGGCTTAGCATCAGCGGTCATCGGAATCGTATGAGAGCAAATCTCTGGATCTACTCCTTTCAAGTCTCTATAATGCCATGCGAACACATCCCTATATTCCCTTAATAGAGCTACAAGCTCTGCTTCTTCTTCTGCACTTAGGTCGTCTCCTATGTACGTACATCGCTCTTCGTTCCCTTCAATGGTCACTACAATTTTTTTGGTCTTTTCTTTATTGTCATATGCTTCTCCTATAATGGCCTCTCTCTTAGGCATTCGTACCAAAATTTTCCGGTCTTCCACTTCATATTTCTTGAAATTTTCTGGTACTTCAAACAATGATTCTTCCTCTTCTTGTCTCACTGCTTTCCTTTTCTTTTTCTTTTGACCTCCTTCACTTCCTTTCTTTGAACTTATCGTTTTAATACTCGCAAGGGGTTCTTCTTCCTTTTGGGTTAACACCCCTAGGTCTTCTAAGTAGTGTTCCTCTGAGTCAAAGTATGTATCCATCACAATGGATTCTAGATCATCGTCATTCTCTTCTTCTTCTATGAACTCACTAGGATCACACTCTTCCAACAAGGGCTGACACATGAACATTGAAATATCATAACCCTCCTCATCACAATGGGGTGTCCATTGTTCCTCATTGACTGCAATGTCCATGGTAGCTAAGATTTCTGCCCAACCATGAGGCTCAAATTCTTCATCTGGAAATATCATTGGTGTATAGGCTGGGTCTTTTATTGGTCTATCTCCTGGGGAAGTTCCTTCTTCTCTCGCTTTTAGGCGCTTTTCCTCTTCCTCTGCGACCTTGCACATCCACAAGTGAGTATCTTCATGCAACTAGGATGGTTCAGGTGAACTTCCAGAATGCACGGAGATAGAGTCTTCTTTCGCTTTGTGGATAGGATTCCACTGTAGGGGTGGTACATCTCTGAAGGTGTGATCCTTCAGATTAACCTTGGTGGTGACCCCTAAGTGCTGTAAGTACAAGGAGTTGGTTCCCAATCTTGTACTATTTGTAATTGTCGTAGGAAGGGTCTTCCTAGGATCATCTCGTAAACATTATTCTTCTCAAAGTCACATATGGCAAACGTATGTTCAAACTCTACACCACAAGTGGTTAGAGTTATCCCTTCAAGCAATCCGAGAGGTCTTTCAAAATGACCATCTGCCATTTGAAGTTTCATTCTCGTTGGTCTTAAGGTGGGTTTGCCCCATCGCTTCCACAAGGAGGTAGTCGCAATCGCAACACCCGCACCCGAATCCACAATTGCTTTGGTTGTGTAACCTTGATAGGTGATCGGAAGATAAGTGTTACCTTCTTCACCTTCGCTCATGTCTCCTATCTTGTCGAGAGGTACCTCGGGTATTTTTTGTTTAGAGCCTACTTTTGGTGCATCGGATTCAAGTTCTGGAACCTGATCCTTCACATGATTCCAGAGCTCCGGTTTTGCCTTGAGGAGTTCCTCTACAGTGAGGTGACATTGAACCTTAGTGTTTTTCACAACATCAGTGTTCCTGGGAATCACTGAGTCTTCATTTCTTACCAATATCGTGGGAGCTCTGATTTGGAGAGATTCAGATTCCCATGGGCCTGTGAAATGAGGCAACTCTTGTAAAGAATTAGATTCAAAATCTAATCTCTCATCCTCTTGTTGCTCTGCTTGATCCCCATAGATAGAGGGAATGTCTTGGGGAAATTGATCACGAAGATCATCAATCTCCGGAATGGGAGGGGAATCACCCTTCTCCTTGGCCCATTTCTCTTCTTGTATTTCCCGCAAGAACTCTGGAGAGTACTGTTGTATTGAAGGAGGTATTCCAGTATCCGTAGAATTAGGGACATAAGCTCCCATTTGTGGTGAGCTTCCTCTTTCAACAACTGGTTGAGCCTGTGGAGGTAAAGAAACTTGTGATTTGTTTACCAACTGCTCTAATCTTTCTAGTAAGCCTTGGAAATGCAAATCCTGCTTGACAGAGTTCGTTTGATTGAACCTTTGACTAGTCTCAAGTATAGCTTGAGCTTGTTCTACCATTTTCATGCACATTTTCATCCGTTCAATCTCTAAATCTGCTCTAGGGTAACTCTTGTCTAGGTTTGCAGCTGTTGGCCCTTCTTGAAGTCGAGCCTGGTAGGCCTTGAACATCATGTCCAAGCCTTCAGGAGTGGGGTCAGCTAATACTGATCCTACTCGGGGTGGTGGGTGGGTTACGAGGGGTGTGTTAGAGGGTGGAGAATTGGAGGGTGATGGGGATGGTAGTGGTGGAAGTGTGTGGGAGTGCGGTTGAGATGTGATTTCTGTGATTTTTGCCTTGGTTTCTCTCACGCTTTCTTCAAGTTCGTTTATCTTTTTTGCCCATTGCCTCTTCATTCTTTCACGACTGTCCTTCCAGGCGCTAGTTCTCTTTTTGGGTATGCTCTCTGTTTCACTCACCTCGGGGCTCTTTTCGGGACCCACACCTTGGTGTTGTTGAAGTGCCTGGGCCCTGGTGATCACCTGCACAGGTGCTGTGCAAGTCACACTCCCTGTGGAGTCTACAACTAACCCAACAACATTGATAGGAGTGATTTTAGGCATGTTATTAGGGTTCTTCGGGCAATCTCGTAGGAGATGCTCTTTCCCGCAGTCTTGACAGAAGCCCTGAACGGTTACTGGTTGAGGCTGTGTAGGGGCAGGCAGTGGACAATCACGTATAAGATGATCTCCCTGACACCTGAAGCATGGTCCTCTAGGAAATGGAGGTAGTACCGGCCTAGGTTGAGGTCTAGAGTTGGGGTTTGTGTACATAACATTAGAATACTCGGGTTCCCCACTATTTTCACTTGGGTCCTCATAATAGTATGACTCGTTATGCTCGGGTGACTGCATGTAGTAAGCATGTGGGCTATCAATATGTGTGGAGTCAAAACTATGGTCACTTGGATCACTGTCTGATAGCAATGGGGTGACTGGAACTATGGCTCTATTCGGATTTTCTTCAGTAGATGCATATTTCACTGGGATCACATTGGTTGGAGCAGGGGGTTGCTGCACTAGGACTGGTTGAGGTCTCTGCTGCCCTTGATAAGGTGGCTGATAAGTTTGTTGTGGTCTATTGTATTGTGGTGATGGGTACTGATTCTGGTACCTACCATGTTGTGGATATGGCTGAGGATAATTTTGCCTAACAGTTTGTTTGTTATATGGGCAGTCTTGTGCCGCGTGATTGGTGTACCTGCGCTCTATGGTGCAGTACTGGCTACTAGGATTCGCCTGGGGTTGGGCCATAATGGGGCATACACTTGCCATATGTTCACCGCCACAATTGTAACACCGCTTAACTGGGGCAAATCTCGGAATTTGCTTGCTAGAGACACCTAGTTTTTGGGCTACCTTCTCTGCAAGTTCCTCGATGGATGTGGATTGACCAGATGTCTGTTTACTAGAGCTATCCGAATCCTTATAGATTTTTGATAGTTCTAATTCCTCACCTAGATTGTCCTCAATGTCTATGCACATGCGCACGCACTCTTCTATCGTTCTGGGATCCTTCAGGTACACATACGACCTGAGCTTAGTGCTCAACAATCCATCTAGGAACAAGGCCACTTGTTTGGCTGGTGTGGGTAACTCCGGCATCGGGCATCTCTCCAGGTATTGTCTAAATCTTCTTCCAGCTAGTCTGACCGTCTCTTGAGGTGTTTGTTTGAAGCTGTGAATTAGTGAGGAGGTGTTATGCCTGATTCCGCTCTTAGAAAACTCAACAATAAATGCCTCTAAGAGTTGGTCTATGTTTCTGAAATGCCTCTCATTCAGTGGTTGGAACCACGTAAGGGCAGTGTTCCTAAGGGTTAGACCGAAAGCATTATATTGTGTGAATAGGTCCTCCACCTGTTCAGCTTTCAACACCTGTCGAAATTCTGCCACATGGTCATAAGGGTCTCCCGTGCCATCGAAATAGTTCTTCATGGACTTCACCAGTTGAGTTG
Source organism: Ceratopteris richardii (assembly GCA_020310875.1). NCBI lineage: Eukaryota > Viridiplantae > Streptophyta > Polypodiopsida > Polypodiales > Pteridaceae > Ceratopteris > Ceratopteris richardii. Next base: position 1,458,424 of record CM035418.1, on the reverse strand, counting down.
GTCGCAGGGTCCTGGTGTGTTCTCTCGGTCTTGGCAAAGGAAAATCATCAATATTCCTTTGATTCCATGGGGTTCTATGTCTCTCAGGTTCCACTCTATTCCTTTCTGTTCCCGTTCTTTCTCGTCCCAGGGAGTTGGCAAAACTTACCTCAGGTTTGTCTCTACTTCTATCTCTTTGAGCTCCGTGAGCTTGGGAGGTCCCAGCTCCTTGGTGACTGTAAGACACATTAGTCCGAGGAGGTTGGGGAAAAACAAATTCACCCTTCCATGTGTAGGCATGTCTGCCATGCTCAGTGACCACGAAGATTCTCTCTGATGCATTGTCTAGGTAGGTTACTTGGCCTGGGCTATCAGGATCTTTAAACTCATAGATAGTGAGGGCACTCACTTCCTGAGGTTGAGAAGATTTATATCTCCAAAAAGCCTCATCGGTTTCTCGGTTTAAAAGCAGGTCTATGCTTTTATTATCCTGTGGAATCCACTCTGGGGTCATGATTCTGGTCAAGACAGATTTACCACGGGGAGTTCTTGGCTCTCTCTCTAAGTTCCCTTGCTCTATATCCCCCATGTCGGTCTCCGCAATCACATTTCCAAACTCATCAGTTCTATCAGGAAGAGTGGTGACTACATAAATAGTCCCCTCTTTATCTAGGTATGCTCCATTCTCAAACTTGACTACTGGGTGGTCTAATCCATGGGGTTGATCGGGGTTCTTAATCTGGACCACCGATCTTCTCAGTCCATCTTCGTAGATGCGAGCACCTAGACGATTCGTCCTGATATATTCCAATTGAGTCTTATAAGGCCCTTCTGGCTTTTCCAGATAAGCCAACCCTGAACTACCTACTGATCTCTCCATGTGATAGGACATCTCGGAATCGCTTGTTTCTGATCTGGGAGTGTATGGGTAATCACTCAACTGCTGGGCCCAAGACCTGGCAGTGTGATTGACACTAGCTTCAGAAGATCTGAGGCTTTGTCTGTCTCGGCCTAAGTGTCTGCCTGATCTAAGGTTCATATGCCTGATTTATTTACCCCCTGGAACCCAAGCACACTCTCGTCGCAGGTTGATTTTGCACCAATCACTTTGTTCTTTTTAGTTGAATATTATGTTTATGGTCTTGTCTGAAATTGCGTCGTCAGGAGTACTTAAGTGAATTTCCGCACTTGATAAGTGATCGATTCCCGTTTATCTTTTGTCCCTTAGGGTTTTCGCACTTAAGACCTATTTATTTTCTTGCACTTGGTTGATTAATTCTCTTGGACTTGATTCGTGCCTAACGTTGCCCTAGTTAATTACCACACCTAAGTCGTACTTAGCCTAGGCTAGGAATTGACAAAGGAGGGTTGAGAGATCTTCCAACCTCAATTAGCTGGTTGACCAAACTGCTACACAAGCCCAGGAAGCCTTCTCCCAAGCTTGGTACTCACCCTTGCTAGCTTGCTTTGGATTGCCTTGAGCGCGCACAAAGTTCCTGCAAAAGCACACCTGTTAGTATAGCTCTACTGCCACAAGTAATTGAAAGACACACTTCAATAATTTCAGCCCCCTTGGAGTAGTTCACTGTACCCCCTGAATCTGAGAACCACTTAGTTCCACCTAAAGGTCAACCAAAATCTCATCAATCGGAGTTCGTATGGTCAAGTTATGACCATTCAGGCACTAAAGGGTCAAAACAGGCACTCAGGGTTCAGGAGATCCCTCTTTGGTTTCTAAGCCTTTTGCCCACTTCCAAGGTTCTAAAGTTATACCAAGGTGCCTAAAATTAAGCTCAACTACCCTTCCAATCACTAAAAAAATTAACCCTCAATTTTTATGCGTTAAAGGCCGTGTATCGCGATAGGTCGGGTCGAAGTGTCGCGATAGCTCGAGGTGTCGCGATAGGTGGGAAGTGTCGCGATAGGTGGGAAGTGTCACGATACCTCGGAGTGTCACGATACCTCGGAGTGTCGCGATAGGTGGGAAGTGTCGCGATAGCTCGGAGTGTCGCGATAGCTCGGAGTGTCGCGATAGCTCGGAGTGTCGCGATAGGTGGGAAGTGTCGCGATAGGTGGGAAGTGTCGCGATACCTCGGAGTGTCGCGATAGGTGGGAAGTGTCGCAATAGCTCGGAGTGTCACGATAGCTCGGAGTGTCGCGATAGCTCGGAGTGTCGCGATAGGTGGGAAGTGTCGCGATACCTCAGAGTGTCGCGATAGGTGGGAAGTGTCGCGATACCTCAGAGTGTCACGATAGCTCGGAGTGTCGCGATAGCTCGGAGTGTCGCGATAGGTGGGAAGTGTCGCGATAGGTGGGAAGTGTCGCGATACCTCGGAGTGTCGCGATAGGTGGGAAGTGTCGCGATAGCTCGGAGTGTCGCGATAGCTCGGAGTGTCGCGATACCTCGAAGTGTCGCGATAGGTCGTGGGGTGTCGCGATACCTCGAAGTGTCGCGATAGCTCGGGATATGGTGAATTTTCCTGTTCTATCTAGTATTCCTGTGAGCTCTAGGCCTGCGCAGTGTCGTGGTGCACTCAGAATCGTGATTGGGTGAAATTTTCGGAGTGTCGCGATAGCTCGAGCTCAACGCCTCGGGGACTGTGCAGACAATTTCTGTACCTGCTGAGCTTGCTGGAGATGATGATGGAGCTGCCACCTGCAAGAAACATGCAAAAAACACACAAATACAAGCACGCACAATCGCTCTCTCTCAAACTCGCACACAACAAATGAGGGAATGATAAGGAAGAGGGAATATGTAGTGGAGAAGGAGGTGGAGATGAAGATGGAGATGGAGATGAAGATGGAGATGGAGATGAAGATGGAGATGGAGAAAAATCAGAAATTTACCTACTACTTACCATTCCAACGCGTCCTCTCTACGTCTTACCATCACACGCTCGTCCTCAAAGCTCGATCCCCGGCAACGGCACCAAAATTTGGTGTAGCTCAGTGATGAGTAGCACCTCCTTTAATGTCAATCCGGGAAGACATGAGGATGGTATGAAGACCACGAGCAAGTGGAAGCACAAGTGCGTGAGTGAGAAGCACACAAGCATGCACACACACACACACACGCGCACACACAGTAAGAACAAAGAGAGTAAGACAATGGAATCACTTCTATTGCAAGAAAGTTCTCATACAAGCTCAAACTACAAGAAGCTAACCCCAAAAATGAGCTCTCTAGCTCTATTTATAGTTTTTGACTAGCTTTGGCCCTGTCCAGACCTAGTGTCCGGCCTAGTTAAAAATTAGGTCCCGGGGCTTGTTTGAGGGCCCAAACGAGATCTAAAAATTATGAAAATTGACAGGCGACTACATCTAAGGCTCCCCAAGCTCGAGGACTCCTCGGCTTGTACAAAATGGAGCTACAAAAAGGTGAAATGATATTTACAAGGGTTTGTAGTGATGAGAATCACTTTAAAATGATGTGAGGGTTTTTGAAAAAAATGAAGGGTTGCCTCAGTGCTAGATCTGCATGTGTGTCCATACTTGCTTCTTCCCGCATCCTGTCAACACTTTAATACCTCTTTCATCGAAATGTCCAAGCCTTTTGTGCCAAAGATCTAACTCAGAGATCTTATGTCCTCCATAGGTGAACAAGGCATGACCAATGTTACCTTGAATCTTCAATGTGAACAATCTTCTTTCTTTCTTCCCTGAAACAATCTTTTTATACCCATTGCTATGGTCTTCCACAAAAACTCCTTCATTAGTGAACCTAACTTCATAACCTTTTTCAACAATTTGTCCTACACTTATCAGATTCTTTGGAATTGTAGGAACATATAAACCTTACCTCAAGAGAGTACTTCCATCCTTGGCCTTCACTGATCCAATTGACTTCACATTGTGCTTTGTATTGTCACCTGTTTGAACTACATAATTAGTTACCTTATTCTCCAAATCACTCATCAAAGCTATGTTGCCACTTAGGTGATTGCTACACCCTGAGTCAATGTAGAAGACTCTTTGGTCTTCACTTTGCCTTTCACAAGTTGCATTCATTATCAATGTTGAATCCTCCTTTTGATATGAAGCATAATTATAGTAAGTATTGTTGTATTGTTGACTTTGGAATCCTCTACCTGCATTTCTTCCAAAGTAACCTCTACTACCTCTACCTCTGAAATTATCTCTTTGATTTCTACCACCTTTTCCTCTTGAATTAAAGTTCTGATTATATCCACCATTATTCTGAGTATTATGCCAACAATCATGTGCTAAGTGATTTGTCTTACCACAAATCCAACAAGCTTCGACTCCATCTTTATTACTTCTGCCTCTTCCTCTACCTTTGCCACCTCCTCTTCCTCTTAGGAAGTTAGCTTGGCTAGTTGTACCTTCATCTTCATTTGCTTGTTGCTTCCCTTTGCTATTCTTCTTCTTATCCTTTGAATACATTGCTTGACCTGCACTTTTATCACTTTCACCTTTGACATCCTGCTCAAAGGTTAGCATGTGTCCTAGCAACTGATTTAAATCAAGAGTAAAATTATCTAGTAATAATTCAGTAGACAAAATGAACGGCTTCCATTTTTCATCACCTCTCAAACCTGTAAGGATTTGCCTTACCAATTTATCCTCCTCAATATCTTCATCAACTGCTCCTAATGCATCTGCAATGTCCTTCATCCTTGTTACATAATTTGAGATGGATTGAGAGGCCTTCTTCTTGAATGTGGTAAACTCTGCCCACAAGGATGCCTTCCTTGACTTTGTGGTGTTTTGGAAATGCTCCTCCAAAGCATTCCATATATCACTTTCACTTTCAAGACCTCTAATGTGAGGTAGCAAGTAATCATTAACTCCCATGTAGATAATGCTCCTTGCTTGAGCATATCTCTTCATCCAAGTCTTCAAATCTGACAATTCATCTCTAGTTGGAACACTAGGATCTCTAAACTGAGGCTTTTTCTCTTCACCTGTAATATAACCTATGAAGTCTTTGCTCATAAGATGAGATTCCATCCTCATTGACCATGCTGGATAGTTCTCTCTATCCAATTTCTCTATCTGAAGAGAATATCCCATCCTTTCTTCACCTGTGTATTAAATCCTTCAAGCTTTATGAGGAATAAGGTTACCTTTGCTTTGAATGAAGTTCCTTTTGTCTTCCTTGATATCTTCTGGCCTCCTTTTTCAAGCTTTTCTTCCAAGCTTTCACCTTTTGTATCTTCAAATGTTGAATTCTTTATAACTGCAACAGTCGGGGTCCTCCTTTCTTCAATTCTGATGCTTCCTGCTCTGATACCACTAAAGGAGAGTGTTAATCTCCAAAAGAACAAGTTATCCTTGAAGTTACAACACCTCTATATCAAGAATAACTTAAAACCTTCACCAATTTGGAGGATCAATACTCAATTTCCAAAATCTTGAACAAACTATGAAGAAGGTGACTACACAGAAAGTCTGCTGCACATAACTCACTCATTGACTTATCAAATGTGTAAAATTTTTGATAAAAATTTGCACAATGTGTCTCCTATAGTTTACACACCTCTTCCAAGTTAAATCATTCCAAAAGACTCAGTAGATCGTGAGAAATGATCTTAACAAGTCACCTATGTCTAAAACTGTAGTTATTTACAGTCGACTTTGACACCTGCAACTTCTAAAGCTTGGTTCTCCCAAACTAAAAGATGTTTAAACAAATGCTTTTAGCCATAGGTAGATTACCTTCCAAATTAAAGAATGAGTGCTTGCTTGCTCAAAACTTTACACTGTGGAAGGAGAAATGACCAAAACATTAGCATCAAATTTTGCACCTCCTGCAACTTCTCTTCTTTACATTTACACATGTAAATGTTCCTACACTCAATTCTCTCAGCCTAATCACAATTTGAAGCTAAAAAATTTTATAGAGGTCAATCAACTATAGACTTAGACTTGTACAAAAGCATTTCACAAAAGATTCAACAGAGAAGGAGAATTCTCAGAAATATCGGGCGCAACATTTCTTCATTTCTAGAAAGCTTTACATCTGAGTGATGAGAGAGATCTTACTCACTTCTAAAGTGTCTAATGGCTCATACAAATTCTAATTTCTCTATTCACATGCTCTCTCATATTTTCCCTGACATTTTTCCTTGTATATATAGGCAAATATGTACAAGCTCATAAATATACAAAAGTATAAGTGAGCTAACTCTAAGTTAATGTACATATGTATACATATCTTCATTCTCTGAACATATACTTTCTTCATGCTTCATGAATTGATATTTTCTTCAATCCTTGACTTCAAAACTTCAATTGTTGATTGCCTTGCACCAAGAATTACTATTGTATCCAATTCTCTATCATCATGGCATCAAAGATCTTAGCCACACCTAGTGGATCAAGATCTAGTGCCAATGTTCCTAGGAAGAGCTATAACTTGCATGACAAAGAGCATTTTGAGATCCAAAAATTTGATGGCACAAACTTTTCGCTATGGGAGAATCATATTAAAGATGTGCCGATTCAGAGGAGGCGGTGGAAGCTAGTAAATGGAATCTAAAAGAAGCATATTGACATGGATGATGATGATGATTGGGATGAGTTGGATGAAATGGCTAGCTCTATCATTTGACTTCACTTGGCAAATAATTTTTACTTTATTGTACTGGACTATGAAAGAAGAGGAGCTTTGGAAGAAGTTATGCAATACACATGAAAAAGAAATGGCATTAAATAAAGTGTATTTGATGAGAAATATGTATGACCTTTTCATAGACACATATACTGTTACTACTCATTGAAAAGAGTTTGATGCTATATTCTCTCAATTATAGGCATCAAAAATGAATATGGATAATGAAATGGAAGCAGTCATGTTGCTATGCACCTCGGCATCATCATGGGACACGTTTTGCACAACTATTAGAAATAGTGCAACTAGTGATAAATTGGTCTACGATGATATATGTGAAGCCTCTTGAGTGAAGAAATCTATAGAAAGTCTATGGTTGTCACTCAAAGTGGAAATACATATAGTGTTCATTATTCTTACCAAGGAAAGAATTAGCAACATGGCAAGGGCAAGAACAAGGAAAAGAATGTTCAATGAAATAAGAGTAGAAGTAAATCAAAGAAGAGGGATATCTAATTTCATAATTTTCATAAGAAATGACATAGAAAGAAAGGTTGCTATGTTTTATAGAATGCTAAAGGTAAAGGACAACACGTTGATGGGGGTGTTAAATTCATTAGGTGTTCCTCTTTACTTTGTCACTTTCATAGATGATTATGCTAGAAAAGTTTGGGTATATCCTATCAAATAAAAGGATAAAATATTTCATACTTTCAAAAAATGGACTCTTTGGTCGCAACTAAGAAAGGAACTAAGCTCAAGGCTTTACATTCCGACAATGGAGGTGAGTATACCTCATATGAATTCAACTTTCTCTGTCAGTCTAGAGGAATTCATAGAGAATTTATAACTCATTATACCCCAGCACAGAATGACAAAGCTGAGAGGATGAGTAGAACTTGTTAGGATAGAGTAGTTACTATGTTGCATCATGCAAAACTTTCACAAGGCTTTTGGAGAGAAGCAGGGTTGAGTGCAGTTCATGTAATAAACCTTCCCCCTAGTACTATCAAAGGTATGAAAGTGGCACAAGAGTTATGGGTAGGGCAACCACCATATTATAATCATCTTCACGTTTTTGGATATGAAGTGTATGTTCACATATAGATGAGTCATAGATAAAAGTTAGACTATAAGTTGAGAAAATGCATTTTTCTTGAATATGGTCAAGATGGTCAATTGGGATATGGCTTATGGGATCCTAAAACATGGCTAGTGACTAGAAGTATTGATGTCATTATCAATGAGTCTAAGATAAATAAACAACCCATTAAGGAGGTTGAAGTGAGAGGAGTGGTGTTTGAGGATACTAGTCCTCTAGTTAACATGCATAAAAAATGCTACACAAGGGGATGTTTAGGAGAGTACCCAACCAAATCAGTCTGCAAATGTTCTTGTTCAACAATCATTGAGAGGTTTTGCACGTGTCTCCCATCCACTTATAGTTATGTTAAAGGTTTGGATTTTGTTATGCTAACATATGATGGTGTTCCTTCTTGCTACAAAGAGCTATGCAAATAGAGGATCATGTCAAGTGGGAGCATGCAATGAAGAGTGAATTGGGTTCTATTCACGAGAATGGTCTACCTTTGCAAAAGGGAAAGAAAGCTTTACCATGTAAATGAGTATACAAGCTGAAATTCCCATCTCGTATTGCCTCTCCAAAGTATAAGGCATGACTGGTTGCAAAGGGTTTTAAGCAACAATGTGGTGTCGATTTCAAGGAAATCTTCTCGCTAGTAGTCAAGATGACTACACTATGCATGTTCCTTGGATTTATTGCAATGGAGGACTTAGAGTTAGTCTAAATGGATAATTCATTTCTTGCATGGAGATCTTATAGATGAAATCTATATGGAACAACTAGAGGACTATATAGTTCTTGGCAAAGAAATTCTAGTTTTTTAAGCTAAAGAAGAGCTTATATGTACTTAAACAATCCCCTAGATAATGGTACCAAAAGTTGGATGCGTTTACAAAGTGTCAAGGCTATTCTCAAAGCAATGAGGATCATTGTCTCTACACGAAGACATACTCAGATGTCACCTTGATATGCTTGATACTTTATGTCAATGATATGTTGATTGTTGGGAAGTCCTCTCATGACTTGTCATTGCTCAAAAACAAGTTGAGTGAGACATTTGATATGAATGATTTGGGGGATGCCAAACATATTCTTGGAATGTAAATTACTTGTGATAGGAGTAAAAGATGCATATACTTGTGTTAAAGTGAGTACATATCCAAAGTACTTCACAAGTTCAATATGTAGGGTGGTAAGTCATTGAGTACAACTTTACCTATATATGTGAAATTGAGAAAGGATAATTGCCCCAAATCAAACGAGGAAAAGGAATTCATGAAAAAAAATCCTTACCAATTACTGTTCGTAGTCTCATGCATGCTATGGTAGCTACATGAACAGACATTGCATTTGTAATGGGAGTTGTGAGCATATATATGTCTAATTTTGGCCAAAATAATTGGGAAGCCATAAAGTTGATTTTGAGATATTTGAGTGGCACAAAGGAAAAGTGTCTATGCTTGAGTATAGGAAAGGCATCCATTATTGGTTATGGAGATTTTGATTATGCGCGTACATGATCTTGCATAGTTACTTGTACTCTGTGTAACATGTGCATCAGGTGGGAGGTATAGTTTGTATACTTACACTCATGTATCCTTTATCATTATTTATTATCTCCCATAGTTCGCTTCTCCCATATTGGCCTTATAGTGGGAGATTGTTACTATTAGTGTCCATGTGAAAGGCCAAATGGCCACCAGAAACTTTTGTAAATGTTCCGTGATAAAACATATAGTGGCATAATCAATCACAAACTATAATCTTGAGTCCAATGAAATCCAACCCCTATTTGCTAAATGCTCTTGCTGAAATGAGTGGTACTAAGGGCATATCATCTCTTTTACTTGGTTGATTTACTCTTTGACAAATGTCGCATCTTTTTACATATGTTCTTGCATCAGGAAAGAGAGTTGGCCACCAAAATCCAGAATATAAAATGAGTTTAGCCGTCCTTTCACTTGAAAAATGTCCTCTTGTCACTCCAGTATGTGCCATCTCTAACATCTCCATATACTTACCTTTAGGAACACATATTCTTAGATATCCATCCATTCCTTTCTTGTATAATTGGTCTCCTATCAATTGATATTCTTCAGAAATTGCTTGTAAATTTCTAAAGTCTGTACTGACTTTTACTGGTTCTGATGATTTATTACCTCTTAACTCCTCAACTATGTTTTTGCACTCCAATCTGGATTTTTCTGGAACCAATACAAAGTTGTAACTTCTGAATTTTGCAAAGATTGACATTTAAAGCAATCGAAAACATATTTTCTCACATCTTGAATCTTTGTTGGCCATTGTACACCCATTCTATTGAGATTGTTTAAGGTGACTATCATGGAAGCATGAGTACAAGGATTCCAACAATGAGCTCTTCTTAGATATTCTTGCTGCTCATCTTCTCGAGTACAATATTCCATTATTCTAATATGATTTATATGATATAGGTGCCCTGCTAGTAATACAAAGTTTCTACTTTGTAATACCATATGTGTGCCTATGTGTTCTACAAGGCCCCATGGTTAGCACAAGCACCAAATTTATTGCCCAATCAGGAATACTTTCTATTTTGAATCGATATGCATCTGGTAATTCATCATCTAAAGGTGAGTTTGCCTCTCTGGTTTGTATCATGGACAAATGATCTGCTCTTAAATGCGTTTTCCCCTGTCTGACCACTACCTCAAATTCAAATTCTATCAGTAGGAGGAACCATCTGACTATCCTACCTGTGTGGCATGGTTTGTTACCAAGTAGAGTAAGGCTTGGTGATCCACAAAGAATTTAAACTTGTTGGCTAAAAGATAATGTCTATATTTTTTTATAGCCAATATCATTCCCAATCCTTCCCTTTTAGTGGTTGTATAATTTTTTTCTGCTGAATTCAATTGCCTACTAGCATAAGCAATTGGAAAGTCTAATTTGCTTCCTTCTATTGGTTGTGCAGAACACATCCCAAAGCAAACTTTGAAGCATCAACATGAACGTGAAAAATTTGATCCCACTATGGGGTTTTTAAAATAGGTGTTGTCACTAGACAAGTTTTCAAAACTTCAAAAGCTTGGCCACATTCTATGGTCCACTCAAATTTTGTAATTAATGCATACAGAGGCTTTGCTATATCTGCAAATTTGTACACAAATTTTCTATAATATCCACAGTTTCCCATGAAAGTTTGAAGTTCTTTTACATTTGTTGGTCTTGGTAGTTCCACTATGGCTTTAATTTTCCTTTCATCAGTTGAAATTCCATTTCTGGAAACTATGTGACTGAGCATTCTCCCTTGCCTCACAAAGAACACACATTTCTCAGGATTTAAACATACTCTGTATGTTCTACATTTCTTGAATATATTTCTAGATCTTTCAAATGATCTTGTCTTTTTATTGAAAAAGTGCAAAGATCATCAACATAGATTTCCATTATATTTCTAAGAAATTCTTTGAATATATGGCACATTAACCTTTGAAAGGTTGTTTGAGCATTGGTTAACTAAAAGGCATAACCCTAAATGTAAAAATTCCCCATTCTGTGGAAAAAGCAGTTTTATGTTGGTCTTCCAAAGCTATTGGCACCTGGTTATATCCTGAAAAACCATCCAAAAAACTATAGACCTCCTTACCTGCAACCCTTTCTAAGAGATGGTCTGTTATTGGTAATGGATAGCTATCTCTTATAGTTGCTGCATTAACTTTTTTCAAATTAATACATACCCTGAGTTTCCCATTCTTCTTAGGTACCACAACTATAGGAGATATCCACTCAGTATACTCAATTTCATAGATGAAATTGGCAGCCAACAGTTTGTCAATTTCTTCCTTTATTTTAGCAGAGTATTTATCATTAAATGTATAGTGTCTTTGTTTGTTAGGTTTTGCATCAGGAGTAATAGGAATCTTATGTTCAAAAATGTTAGGATCAATTCCTTTCAAATCCTTATAACTATAAGCAAACACATCCCTATAAGTTTTAGCCAATTTCCTCAATGCTTCCTCCTCTTGATTTGTCATGTCATCAACTATGAAAATGTGTCTATCTTCCTCCTCTTCTTGAATGATCACCACCTTCTTAGTTTGTTCCTCATTGTCATATGCCTCCCCCTTTTTCTTTTCTCTCTTTGGTTTCATTTTTAGAAGTAAACTGTCTTCTACTTCATAGGTCTTGAAGCTTGAAGATACATCAAATTGTTGATCTTCTTTCTTTATTTTTTTATTTTTATCAATTTCTTGTTCTTTTTCTATTTCTTTGTGTTTACTTTTTCTATATGTTCCTGAGATTTTGTCTTTTATAGCATCTGTAGCTTCCACTTCTTCCAGAAATTGTGTTTTTCCAGTTTTTAAAATTATTCCTTCCTTCATATCTTCCTCTGTTTTTGACACCTTTATCATTTGTATTCCTATATGAAAAATATCATATCCTTCTTCATTTTGGAATTTTACTCCCACATATTCATCATTGGCCAAATCCATTGTGGTCAAAATTTGTTTCCAACCATAAGGCTCAAACTCTTCATCTTTAAATTTCTGTGGTATGTAACTTTCATCTTGTGACTTCCTTTCATCTAGAAAATCTTCTTTCTTTAACATCCTTTTTTTATATATGTGGTTCCTCATCACATTACATTTCCAAATTGATGATTCTGTGTCATTCTGATCTTCACTCCCAGATTCTTCACTCAGTTGCTCATTTTGATGTACTTTAAACCATTCCTGAGGGGACATGTCATAATATTGCCCATTTCTTAAATTTACTCTAGTTACCCTTCCTTTGCTTTGAAGGTATAAGCAATCTTTTCCCCAATCTTGCACAATTTGCATTTGTCTCATAAATGGTCTTCCTAGGATGATTTCATATGAGGTAGATTGTGGAAATTTGACTATGGAAAAAGTGTGCTCAATCTCTATCCCACATATTTCCATAATCACTTTTTCCCAAATTCCTAGGGGTTTTTCTATGTGTCCATCTGTCAGTTGTAATCTCATTTTAGTAGGTACTAGCTCATTCTTTCCCCATTTCTCCCAGGTTTGTTGAGTCATGATTGCCACTCCAGATCCATTATCTAATATGGCCTTGGTATGATTTTCACCAAATTGTATTCTCAAAGTTGAGTTCCCTTCTTGTCCTTCATAGTATCCTCCTATTTTATCAATAGGTATGTACCACAATTCTTCCAGTTCCTATTGTTGTGGATTTATACTTTTTGACTTTATTTCCCAATTTTTCCTATTATGTTGCAAATGAGGATTTTGTTTTACCAACTCTTCCATTGTAGTTTGATATAAAATTGTACAGTGTTTGTCTAGATTGATTTGGAATGTGATTTGTGAAGTATCTTCCTGATCAATATGTTTCCTAGTTTTTTTTGCATGTGACTCTTCACTTGTTGTTTGATGATTGTCTATTTCCCCAATCTTAAGTTGTGCCTCCCGAATGATTTGTTTACATCTTTGCATTCTTTCATCCTCTATATCTGGCATAGGATATGCCATCACATGATCTCTAGGGTTTGGTCCATCTTGAATTCTTCCTTTGTATGCTCTTATTAGAGTCTCCAGACTTTGTGAATTTTTTACCTCTTCTTGAATTTGTGTATTTTGTAGTTGGCTATTGTTTGGATGTTCCATAGTTTCCTGTTCCAAATTTTTATCCATTCTCATCTTCCTTTCCCATCTTCCTTTTTGTCTGTTTACAACTTTTACTCTAAATATTTTTTATTTTTCTTTCAATTTTTGGATTTTTTTTTTTCCACTATTCTTCTTCCACCATTCAACACCAAAGCTTCTGTAAATTTTCCTTAGTGAAAAGAAATTTGTTTGAATTTTAATAGATTTTATTCCCTAAATCAAGGAAAACACTTCACTTAGGGTTTTCTTGTTTCAAGATCCATTGATCTTTTGTCTCATGATTGGTTATACTCTTTTATGCTTGCAATCTAACAGTTTGGAAGTAGAGCTTTTCAAGAAAATATGTGTCAAGAAGTATCAGTATCAATTTAAGCAAAGATAAACTCAACACCTTTTTTTTCAAGTGACAAATGAATCTTTTGTCAAGACTATTATTTTACCTTCGATAAACAAATGGATCAATCAATTTGCTCATAGCTACTTTGCTTGACTTTCCTCATTGCAACCATGTCATCTTTTCCAAGATTTGACAAATTTTGCTTGGTACTTGGTCAAAAAGCAATCTACTTATGCAAGGATAATCACATTTTACCTTTCCTTTAGCAATCTTGATTCATTTTTTTGTTCACACACCTGCACTTTACTCTTAAAAGGTATGAGCAACTATCAATTTGCAAAAAATTCCACAAACTTCTTTATCTCAAAAAATTAATTCATGCTTTCTTTTCCCCAAAGACAAGCAAAGAAACCTACCTTTCCAAATTTTCTTTCTTGATTATAGAGTAGTACCTTTTCAATGTGTTCAAATACCATCAACAATGGAAGATCTAGCAAGGTCCAAGACTTCAATGAAGCTTTTGCTTTGTTCCCCGGCAACGGTGCCAAAAAATGTTTGTTGTTACCCTTTGGAGTTGTCCTCTACAATCATTATAGCACAAAAGATCAACTACACATCTTTAAATTGTCAATCCGGGAAGTATGCAAAGACCGCAACCCCATCTAGTTAATGGAATCGAAGAATAAGAGTTGAGATGACTATTTTTCTGAGAGATTTATGAAGAAGGAAGGAAATATCTAGGGTTTTGATTATCTTGAGTTCTACAACAACATTTTCAATGATATTTGTGCCTAAAGTGTGCCATTTTCACAGTAGAATACAAATATATGAAGTCAAATTTCCAAAATAGTACCTGTATCATACAGACGAGACAATCGCAATTCTATAAAAACTGAGAATTTCCAATTCCAGCTTTGTTCTTCTGCACTTTCTTATTCAATACACTGAGAATCACCTCTCTTCATACATCTTACTCAAAAATACACAAGAAAATTTCACAAATTCCATGGATTATACAATGAAAAGACTCAACAAATCAAGAGAAAGATCATGGAAGGAGAAAACACGATTTTCTGCAGGAAAGCTCTTCACATTACTTGAATAGCATCAAAATAATACAACCAACATCTTCAAAATAGAAGAAATTATCTTTTATACTTTTTCAAGTGTCCCTTTTCACACTTGAATTTTGGTCCTTTTCACCTTTTATTCTAAAAATATGCTATCAAAGAGCTTCCAAAAATTCTAGGAAAAATATATATGATCCTATCATTCATGAGGAAGACTCTTCCTCAATTTTACATCATTTGTATAAATATTTCTACAAATTTTTGACATTTTCCAAATAATTTTTCTTCAAGAATTGCTTCTTCTAACAATGACCATACACGCAAAGTATGGGTATATTTCATGAAAGAGAAGAGCGAGGTGTTCACTAACTTCCAGAATTTTAAAGCTATGGTGGAAAAGCAAATAGGGAAGTACATTCAAACATTAAGATCTGATGGAGGAGGTGAATACATGTCAAATGAGTTCAACAGTTTTCTAAAAAACTCATGGAATTCGGTGTCAGTTTTCATGCAGGTACACACCACAATAGAATGGCATTGCTGAATGCAAAAATAGACATATTGTAGAAATAGCAAGAGCCTTGATGGCTGAGAAGAATATGCCTCATTTTTATTGGGCAGAAGCTGTGCATATTGTTATATACATCATGAACAAAACTCCAACTACTGTTGTACATCAAGTTACACCTAAAGAGAAGTTTATAGGTAAAAAGCCAAACTTATCACATTTGAAAGTTTTTGGTTGTATTGCATATGTACATGTCCCAGATGAATTGAGGACGAAGCTTGATCCAAAAGCAGAAAAGTGTGTCTTCATTGGATACTCCCTTGAGCAAAAGGGATATAAATGTTATAACCCACTCACACGATAGGTAAAGGTGAGCAGAGATGTGGTATTTGATGAAATGTCAAGCTTCTATGCAAATGCCAAAGAAGGACTAAATCTTGAACCAAATGACAAAGAAAATGCTAAAAAATTAAGTGCAAAATCTCAAGTTTTGGGTGGAGCGGATGCATCAGCAAGCAATAGTTCCAACTCAAATCCATGGAGTGGAAGATTGCGTGGAAATTTTAGTCCAGAAAATTCATCAAATACATCCAAGAAAGGTAAAGAAAAGCTTTCTATAGGTCATAAAACATTTGCAGGTTTTGAAGACATTGATGGAGATTCAAGCGGTTCAGAAAAGATCTTGATGAGGAACTTGGACTGCCCTCTGTGAAGACTCCAGGAGTAAGAAGGGCACATGCAGATGATACAAGGAAAAGTGCCCAAGACCAAGAAGATCTGCGAGGATGTGGAATTCAGTGCAACGATTGACATATGACAGTTATATGGCTCGTCATTGTGCGTACATGACAAAGGTAATACAAGATGTTGAATCTTCTTGCTTTGAAGATGCAATTGGAATTGCAGATTGGAAAAAAGCTATGGATGAGGAGATGGCTGCACTTTATGGAAATGTTACATGGAAGCTGGTTCCATTGCCGCAAGGAAAGGAACCCATAGGGTGCAAATGGGTTTAGAAGGTAAAACATAATGCTGATGGTAGCATAAGCAGGTATGAAGCATGATTGGTAGCTAAAGGATATGCACAAACATATGGCATTGATTATGAGGAAACATTTAGCCTTGTAGCTAAAATGTCTACTATAAGAACACTTGTTGCATTAGCTACAACAAAAGGATGGACTTTGCATCAGATGGATGTGAAGAATGCTTTCCTACATGATGAGTTACAGGAAGAAGTACATATGGATCAACCACAAGGATATGAAGATTCAAAGCATCCAAAATATGTTTGCAGGTTGCAAAAGGCTTTCTATGGGCTGAAGCAAGCCCCTCATGCATGGCATGCAAGGATTGTTGATTACTTAACTAGCATTGGGTTTTCTATGTGTGATGCAGATCACTCACTATATGCAAGGAAGGCTGATGATGGCATCACTATTCTGGCTATTTAGGTTGATGACCTGATTGTAGTTGGTGATAATGAAGGAAGCATCAAAGAGGTAAAGCAACTTCTTATGTAGGAATTTGACATGAAAGATCTTGGTGTGTTGTGCTATTTCTTGGGCATTGAGATTATACATACAGAAACAAGTATATGGATGTCACAAAGGCAATATGCCTTGAATATGCTGCAAAAGTATGGTATGGCTGATTGTAAGCCAATTTCTATGCCATTAGATCAGAATTTGAAGTTGGATATTACATCAAGTGAAGCATTGGAAAATGCTACTATCTACAGGAAAATTATGGGAAGTCTTATATATCTCACAATTACAAGGCCTGATCTAAGTTATACTGTTGGAATTGATAGTCAGTCCATGCAGGTTCCCAAGAAGCCACATTTGGATGCTCTGAGGTGCACTCTACGTTATGTAAGTGGTACTTTGGATTATGCATTGTTTTATGAAGCTGGTATTGATTTGCAGGTTTATGGATACAACAATGCAGATTGGGCTGGTAGCATTCCAGATAGAAGATCTACTAGTGGTTTTCTATTCTCACTTGGGAGCGTAGCTGTTACATGGAGTAGCAAAAAGCAACCCACTGTTGCTTTGTCGAGTACAGAGGCTGAGTATAGAGGTGCTGCAACGACAGCATGTGAGGCATCATGGCTAGAAATGCTACTTGCAAATTTAGGTGTGGAAGTGGGAAAGCCTATCATTATTTATTGTGATAATCTTAGCAACATACAGTTAGCACGGAATCCTGTTTTCCATGCTAGAACAAAGCATATCGAGGTACATTATCACTTCATTAGAGAGAAGGTATTAAGAGGTGATATTGATCTTGTTTATGTGAGGATAGATGAGCAAGTTGCTGATATTTTCACCAAAGCACTTGGAACAGAGAAGTTGAAGAAGTTTCGGGAGATGCTTGGATTACAGGATATGGCGTTGAGCTTGAGGGGGAGTGTTGAGATATCAAGCTCAACATTGGATGATCTAGGATGACACGTACTAGTTTTTTTGTTTCTCTCACATGTATAGTGGTCACACCGGTATATGTCATGGATACTTCATTGAGCTTTATTAGATTTATCTACGGAGAGTGATGGCACATTTGTTCCTTGCCAGCTCACTCATTCGGAGACATTAGGTTTTTCCTTATGTACTGACCTTTATATATTGCACTTGTTGTATTCTTGTTTTTAGGTCATTCTTGTACATTCCTTTATATGTAATAGAAGAAGAAGAAGAAGAAGATCATTCTTCCTTGCCTCAATATGTGTGTGTGCTTCTCCTTGAAAGTGAGTGTGTGTGTGAGCTCTCTTCCTTATCTCCTTCCTTGTGACACTAGGAAGACCCTTCCTATGGTAATTGCAAATTGTACAAGATTGGGGAACCAAAAATCCTTTTACTTGCGAGACTTAGGGGTCACAACCAAGGTCAATCTAAAGGATATACCTTCAGAGATGTACTACCCCTAGAGTGCAATCACAAGGGGCAAGAAGATTCAATCACTGTGCATTATCTATGTTCTTTTGATCCTTCCTAGATGCATGAAGATACTCATTTGTGGATGTGCAAGCTTGCAGAGGAAGAGGAAAGATGCCTAAAAGCAAGAGAAGAAGGCACTTCTCAAGGAGCTAGACCAGTTAGAGACCCACCCTACACACTGATGATCTTTCTAGATGAGGAATTTGAGCCTCATGGTTGGGCAAAAATCTTAGCCACAATGGACATTGCTATCAATGAAGAACAATGGATGCCTCATTGTGATGAGGAGGGTTATGATATCTCTTTGTTCATGTGTGAACCCTTGCTAGTGGAGTGTGACTCTAATAAGTTCATAGAAGAAGAAGAGGAGAGCAATGATCTAGAGCCCATTGCAATGGATAGTTTCTTTGACTCAGAGAAGCACTATTTAGAAAATACACGAGTATTTACACAAAAAGAAGAAGAACCTCTCACAAGCATTAAAACTATAAACTCAAGGGAGAAAAGTGAAGGTAGTCAAAAGAAAAAGAAAAGAAAAGGAGTGAAACAAACAGAGGATGAATCATTGTTCAAAGTACCATAGAATTTCAAGAAATATAAAGTTGCAGATCAAAAGATTTTGGTACAAATGCCAAAGAGAGAGGCCCTCATAGGAGAAGCATAAGACAATAAAGAAAACACCAAAAAAATTGTAGCAACCATTGAAGAGAACAAAGAGCAATGTACATACATACGAGAAGACCTAAGTGTACAAGAAAAGTAGCTTTATCAAGGGAATATAGGGATGTGTTTGCATGGACCTATAAAGACCTCAAGGGGGTAGATCTAGAAATATGCTCTCATACGAACCCCATGATGGTTGATGCCGGGCCCACCAAACAAAAGCCCTACACATATAATGACACTTATGTAGCCAAAATAAAAGAAGAAATTGACAAACTAATTGAAGTCGAGCCCACCAAACAAAAGCCCTATACATATTATGACACTTATGTAGCCAAAATAAAAGAAGAAATTGACAAACTAATTGAAGGTGGATTTATCTAGACTACGCTAGAAGTAGCAACAGGCATCTATGCTGCAAAGAAAAGACAAAAGGAATACTTTGGTGCACACATCAAGGATAAAGGATTGAAAGAGGGAGACCTAGTGTTGGTTTATACACTAAATCAACATATCCATGAATTGGAAAAATGAGGATATGTACCCATTGTCATTAACAAAATTTCCACTAGCGGTGCAGTTCAATTGGCCACTCTAGAAGGTGACATCTTGCCAAGCTATATTCCTAGATGTTGAGTCAAGTTATACCAAGAACCTCTTACAGAGGATATGCTAATGAAACTCAACACTGCTACCAAGCAAAAAGAATAAGATTTAAGGGTTCGAGAAGAAGCACAGGTAGAGGCTAGAGAGCACATTAGGTGAAATAAGTTAAGACAATAAGACCTAGATGTCAATCCCGATGCCCCAAGTTATCACATGGCCATGTGCCAAACAACGGGTGTAATTTCTCCTCGAATAATTGATCGACATCCCTTTGTGACCATAGAGGTAGGACAAGGAAAGAGTGTAAGGACTCTAAGAGCCTTGATTGACTCAGGTGCAGCAACTAGTGCAGTTAGACTCTCATACTACGAAGATCTGTAATTGAACATCAATTACATAGAATCCTATCTCATAGGATTGGGAGGTGCAAAAACCCCTTGTTTGGGTGAGGTGGAGCTTCCCATCTACCTTCAAGTTGTCCCAATGATAGTCAAATACTAGTGTGTCAAGATGAGGACCTTACGGAACCACTTGTCTTGGGTCAAGATTGGATCTATGAACACACATTCAAGTTAAATCTAAGAAGTCAACTTCTTCAAGTTTGGGTACATGAACAATGCATTACATTAGAATTAGAGAATTGCATCATCACAAATCCACGTATCACATGTTCTCTTAGTTCTTCTAAGACTAATCTTAGAGAAGAAGATGTTGTATGTGTCAAAAGCTCTATGACGCAGAAGGACTCAATCATGGAAGATCAGGCTTGAAGGTGAGTGGATCTCTCTTTTTCAAAGACTAATACAGCCACATTAGTTCAGCCACAGAGGCAAGTGAACTAGTAAAAGACAATTGCTATATCAAATAGACAAATAGAATTCAAGAAGAAAGTAGTTTTGGGTAGCACATCTGGGTATGAAAGGGAAACTAGTCCATCACACCATTGTAGTCAAACTCATTACCAAATAAGCAATAGAGAAAGCTAAGGCAACAAGTAGTAGAAGAAGAAAGATCTCTATGTCAAAGGGTACTCCAAATTTGGGTACCAAAGCGGTCGATGAAGGCCAATCACAATAACATACAAATTTGGGTGCTTAAGGAATTAGTTGTAGCTCAACAAGGGCAATTACACCTATGGGTACCCAAGAAACTCTTACATACACAAAAACCTAGTCTTTCACTCATGAGAAAAGTCTCAACAAAGAAGCCAAGGAGAAGCAAGAGCCAGAACCAAGCACAGAGACCAAAAGAAGATCAACTCACCTCTTCGGCAATAATAAGAAGACAATCAACAAGGGTATGGGTTCAAAAGCCAAAAGCACTAGTAGCCCCCATAGAACCAAAGAACAAACCATGAGGGATATAGAATTTAAGAAACCATCCAAAGATGAAGAGGCCAAGAGTGAAGTGTATGCAGCCGAAGACTATTCTAAAATGGATCCCTTTAAGGAGGAATGATTTGTTGTCATTCAACCATCGATTGATTGCATCACTCAAGATCCAATGGATACCTCCCAGCACAGATCACATCAATGTTTGCAAGTAACATCAGAAGCCTCAACCTGCAAAAACCATGTGCCCTTAGCATAACCCTGTCTTTTGCACCATTCACATCATGCATTTCCACAATATGCATTAATATAGGGCCACATTATAAGGTCGTGCATAGACACAATTGAGAATCCCATGCACATGAGACACATTTGACATATGTAAGCTATTTATTGATAGAGACCTCCAAGAATGTTGAAGCTCCTATCTCCAATGAATCCCCTCATTTTGCAGGTAGCTCTACACGAAAGCAGAGATGGAGAGAAGGTCATAAATCCGATGAACTATCGAGACTCACACGGAGATTGCTATTCAAATGTCCTCCCAACCATGTACCCCTATCTTTGATTCCCTCTTCAATTACTCTATTGGAGTCCTTAAGGTGGCATCACACATGAGTCCCACATGGCACTCATGTGTGTGCTCTTCTAAATGAACCTAAGAGATGGTTCATACAATCTCTTCTATGGTGAGCCCCATATAACAAAGAAGTATATGTCAAATTTTCAAAAGAAACCTTTTGTGGAAGGAGAGGCAAGCAAAAGAAAAAGAAGAAGAAAATCAAAGAGAAAGATTCATTAGAAGAATAAAAGTTAATATATAGCTCTATAGGAAGCCCCGCAGGGGCACGCAACACCTTTCTCTGCACAGAGCCCCGTAGGGGCATGTAACAGGCTTGAGCAATACAAAAGGGCCAGAAGTGGGTGAACAAAGAAGTTATTCGAAGGCCAAAAGTTGGAAAGAGGTAGAGGCTGAAAAGCGAAAGAGTGTGACTCAGATAGTCACATTCTTAGCCACTAGGTGTGTGGGATGGAAAAGAGCTATACATGCCTCAATAATCATGCAGCAACCCTCAGGTATGAATATATGGGATATCAAGGGCAAAACAAAAGCTGATGACTAAAAGAGAGGGACTGCAAGCCTCTTGGTACAAAGCACCTATCAAGGGACGATAGAGACAAAGAGGGGGAGAGTGTTGCAGAGAGCCACAAGTAGAGAAGCAGAGAAAAGAGAAGAAAAAGAGGGGCCCTAAAATTTTTCCAAATTTGGGCATATGCTTTTGTAAAATATCCATCTTGTAATATATTCCACTCATGTAAATGCACTAGACGAGTCTTCTAGATACTTTATGGATTTGATTCCATTGCAGAGGTGGTACATCTTGATATGTGTATGTATGTAGGTTGATCCTAGTGGTGACTCCTGCGTGTTGTAGGTACACTGCATCCTTTCCCCAATCTTGTACGACCTTTAGCTGTCTCATGAATGGCCTTCCCAAGATCATTTCATAGTTGCTTGGCCTTTCAAAGTGACAAATTGCTAAAGTATGTTCGAATTCCACTCCGCACGTAGTGAAGATTACTCGTTCCAACAATCCTAAGGGTCTTTCCGTATGTCCATCTGCCATTTGAATTTTCATGCGTGTTGGTCTCAATGCTGGTTTTCCCCATTTCTCCCAAATTTCTTTGGTAGCAATGCCAACACCAGCTCCTGAATCTAGTATGGCTTTGGTAGTGTAACCCCTATAGGTGATTGGAAGACATGTATTTCCTTCGTCTCCTTCGCTAAAGTCTCCTACTTTATCCACTGGAATTCTCACCGTTTTCACTTCGTCAGCTACTTCCTTCTTTTCCTCCTTGACTTCCCATTGATTGATCAATTTCTCTTTTAAATGTGGTTTTACCTTTAACAGTTCCTCGAATGTTAGGGTACATGGGATTTTCACCTCTCTAAGACGTTGTATGATCTCCGATGTTTGAACTGATGGATTCGATTCTTGTCTCTTTATTGATGGAATGCGATACAATTCTGAGTTGTGCTCGTATTCCCCGGTGTAGTTGGGTAGCTCCTTTACATCATCTTCCACTTCTTTGTCACTTGCATCCATTGGAAAAATTTCTTCTGAATTGAGTTCAGGTATTGAACCCTCTATTTCGTTTTCTGCCTCTAATTCTTCAAAGGGCGGTTCCATTCCTTCTACTTTTTTCCACTTGTCCTCTTGAACTCGTGCCCATAGATCCTTAGTCCAGTCTCCTTCTATTTCAGGGACTATGGATCCTTCCTTTCTCTCAATACCAATTTCATCATTCAGAGGTCTATTTACGTTAGGCTTTTCCTGAGTGTTTGGGCACTCTTGGAATTTTTCTTCGCAAATTCGGTTGTTTGGTAAAGGTGATGCGGGTTTTTCTAATGTTTGTTGGGCGACTTCTATCAGTTTTTTGCAGATTTCCAGTCTTTCTTTCTCTAAGTCGCCTCTCGGATACTCTCTCTCATGTTGTTCTATGGTAGGTCCTGCTTTTATTCTCGCCTTGTATGCCTGAATCCACATGGCTAATTCTTCAGGCATTGGGTCAGCTAATATTGATCCTACCTCCTCTCTTTTATTCTCCTTTTTATTTTCTTCTTCCACTTGTGATTCTTCTCTTGATTTCTGTTTACTCTTTTCATTTTCCTTCTTTTGCAATAACTTTTTTTCTTTTATCCTTTCTCTCCGGTTCTTCCATCTTTGTGATCTTTTACTGGCAATACTTCTCTCTGGTTCTTCGGAGTCTTCTACTCTGTGAGGGATGGTTGCATTTCCCTCTTTGTCACTTTGATTACTTCCGTCTGTTTTATCAGGGTTCTCTCTAGCCTTTGCTCTTGTTATGGCCTTTAAAGGTATAGTGTACTCTTTATCGCTCCCTGATGATTCAATCACTTCTATCACATTAATCTGCACGTTAGATGTGACTTTGTTGGGGTTCTTAGGACAATCTCTGAAAAGATGTTCCTTCCCACAATCGCTACAGTAGCCTTCCCAAATTCGTTGTGGTGGTGGTGGGTTTGGTAATGTACATTCTCTAATATAGTGGTCACCTCCACATCTGTAGCATGGTCCTCTGGGTACAGGCGGTCTATTCATTGGTCGAGGTGGCATTGTTGCTCTAGGAGCTGTGTACATTAAGGGCACATAATCCTGCTCGTAATTATATGAACTCTCTGGTGTCTCCATGCCATAAGCATATGGGTCATATTGTTGCCCATATTCCATTATTGAGCTCTCATAACCAGAGTATGTTCCTTGACTAGGTTCGTAAAATGAGTCATATGGTTCACTACTAGTCAAAGGTGTGGCTGGCACTATAGCCCTTTCTAAGTTTTCCTCTGGTTGCGCTATCTTAACTGGGACAACGTTCTGAGGGTGGGGCGGTTGTTGTCCTAGCACTGGTTGGGGTTGCGTATATCCCTGGTATGCGTATGGTCGTGGTATTGGTGCCTGCGGCTGATATGAGGGATATCTAAAGGCTTCTCCTCCCTGCTGGTTCTGCGCGTATCCATATGGTCTCACATAAGGCTGGGTGGGTCTGGTTTGCCTATTGTAAGGGCAGTTCTCAGTGCTATGGTTTGTGTATCTCTGCTCTATACTGCAATATTGTAGTGGTCCGGGGACAGAGGGTCTATGAGGAGCATAAGCAGGTGGTGGGACTACTCCCCTAGTACACAAATGAGAAGGATGATCTCCTCCGCACTGCATACATCTTCTAAGCATAGGCATTCTCATAGGATTGGTGGGATAATTCCTCTGTCCTTGAACATTCAGTTTTTTTGCTAACAGGTCGGCAATTTCCTCTACGCTGTTTTTGGGGTTTGATGTACTACTTGTTGACTCTTCGCTTTTCACACTACCTTGGGGTATTTTCAAGTCTTCTGCAAGGTTATCTTCTAGGTCTATACATTCCTTCATACACTCTTGCAAAGTTTGAACTCTCTTCACGTACACTAATGACCTCAAGGTTCCGTTCAATAGTCCTTCTAAGAACAATGATACCATTTTGTTTTGTGTGGGTCTCTCTTCTACGGGACATCTATCCACATACTGCTTGAATCTCCTAGCTGCCAATCTTACTGACTCGGTAGGGACTTGTTTGAAGCTGTGGATTAATGACGAAGAATTGTTTTTAATTCCAGATTTGGTAAATTCTTCAATCATTTCTTGATATACCTGATCCATGTTCTGAAAGGTATTTGGATCCAATGGTTGAAACCAGGCCAGAGCTGTGTCTGACAAGGTAAGGCCAAAAGACTCGTATTGAATCATGAAGTCGTCTACCTGCTCGGCTCTAACTACTTGTTTAAATTCTGCTATGTGATTATAGGGTTCACTAGAGCCATCATAATGATTTCTCATGCACTTTGCCACTTGGATCGGCCTTAGTCTCCTTCCTGCTTCAGGTTGTCTAGGCATTACAGGGTAATTTGGTCTTCCTATTGGTATACCTAGTCCTCGTACTACCTGCGGTCTGACTGGAGCATGAACTCCATGTCTTGGGTCAATGGCTGGTTGTGGCCGGTAGTTAGGATTAGTGGCAGGCATTGAACTACTCAAGAATGAAAATGAGGTAAATGCTTATCCTAACAAGCTTCAACTGTAGGTCAAGACGAAACGATACTTGGTGCAGCAGCCGTCAGTATTTTGGACTTTTCTCCTAGCTCAGAGCTCCAAACATAGCGAATACCATATGCGTTTCGAAGCTCTCGAGAAGACGCATCCAATGGCAGTGGTTTCGCTCAATTCCGACACTCCTACTTCAAGTTATGATGGAAATACTGAATCGCGAAAATACTTTCCTACGCTTCAGCACTTCCTACACCTCGCACACACCTTTCCTACAGCAAAGAAACACTCTCAAGGATAGACAACACTCACAAGCACTCTTTCCAAGCAATACACATGCATACAAGCTCGCGAAGAAGAAGATGAAGAGGGAAGAAGACACAAATTCGAATTTCTGTGCTCTCTATTCTCACAATGGCAAAAAGTTCTTTACAAAGAGTCACATTTGACTTATATACTAGTGCCCTAAAAATGGTCCTTTCACACAAGTGACCGACACTTTTATTCACTAAAAGCTAATTTCCTACTATTTTACATGGGTAAGCTTCTATTCTTCTGTGGGAGTGCATCTAGAGGACTCCTCTAGTGCCTTTACAAAGGGAAATATATTACAAGAATGAATATGTTACAAAAATATGTGGTCCAAATCGGAAAAATTTTGGGGCCCGTCTTTTTTTCTCTGCTTTGTGCGCTCTTTAGCTCTGCAACAATAGACCAACTTCTAGAAGCTTCCATCACTAAATTCTCTAAGAGTGGTATAAGGCATAATACTTCCTCATTGATACATAGCTTCAAGCAGACCCCCCAAGAGATGGTTAGACTTGCAGGAAGAAGGTTTAGGAAATATCTAGAGAGATGCCGTGTTCCAGAGTTACCCACACGAGCCAAACAAGTGGCTTTATTTTTGGATGGACTGCTAAGTACCAAATTGAGATCATATGTATACTTGAAGGATTCTAGGACCATAGAAGAGTGTGTATGCATGTGCATAGACATTGAGAATAATCTAGGAGAGGATCTGGAGCTTTCAAAAATCTACAAGGATTCAGATAGCTCTAGTAGCCTCACTTCCGGTCAATCCACATCTATCGAGGAACTTGCAGAGAAGGTAGCACAAAAACTAGGTGTATCTAGAAAACAAATCCCAAGATTTTCCCCAATGAAGAGATGCTATACTTGTGGAGGTGACCACATGGCAAATGTATGTCCTATTATGGCTCAACCCCAAGTGAATCCTAGTAGCCAGTACTACACCATAGAACGGAGATACACCAATCACACCGTGCAAGATTTCCCATACAATAAACAAGCTGTTAGGCAAACCTACCCTCAACCATACCCTAAACAAGGAAGATACCAGAATCAGTACCCACCACAGCAATATGGTAGACCCCAACAACCCTATCAGCAACCCCATCAAACCCAGCAAAGGCCTCATCATGTTCTAGCGCAGCAACCCCCTGCTCCAGCCAATGTGATTCCCGTAAAGTACGCAGCTACAGAAGAGAACCTGAATAGAGCCATAGTGCCAGTGACACCACTGCTTTCAGAAAGTGACCCGAGCGATCATAGTTTTGACTCTACTCACATGGATAGTCCTCAGGCATACTATATGCAGTCACTTGAGCATAACGAGTCATATTACTCAGACGACCCGAGTGAACCTAGTTGGGAGCTAGAGTATGCAAATGTCATGTACGCAAACCCCAACTCTAGACCTCAACCTAGGCAGGTAAGACCCCCATTTCCGAGAGGACCATGCTACAGATGTCAGGGAGATCACCTCATTCGTGATTGCCCAATGCCTGCCCCTACACAACCCCAATCAGTGACAATTCAAGGATTTTGTCAACATTATGGAAAGGAACATCTCTTACGAGACTGTCCAAAGAACCCCAATAATATGCTAAAAGTCACTCCCATCAACGTTATTGGGCTTGTAGTAGACTCAACAGGAAGTGTGACTCCCACTGCTCCTGTGCAAGTGGTCACTAGAACTCAAGCTTTGCAGCAAAACCAGGGTGTAGGCCAAGAAAAGGGTTCTGAGGTTAGTGAAACTGAGAGTGTAGCCAAGAAACGAACTAGAGTTTGGAAAGATAGTCGGGAAAGGATGAAAAGACAATGGTCTAAGAAGATGAGCGAATTAGAAGAGAGCATAAGAGAAACAAAGGCCGAAATCATTGAACTCACCTCTCAAACAAATTCTCACATACCACCACCACCTTCATCCCTCCCACCTCCTCATTCATCACCTTCCAACCTTTGGCATACAACTCCACCACCCCCTAGAGTAGGATCAGTCTTAGCTGACCCCACTCCTGAAGACATAGACATGATGCTTAAGGCATATCAGGCTAGAATCCAAGAAGGGCCAAATGTGACAGATCATGACAAAAGCTACCCTAGAGCTAATCTAGAGATAGAGAGAACCAAGCTTTGTGCTAAGATGGTAGCATTGGCTCAGACCATGTTTGAAGCCAGTCGCCTTTTCAACTACTCTTGCTCAGCTAAGGCACAGTTGCATTTTGATGGACTGTTGGAGAAGTTGGAGAGCATAATTGCAAGATCTGATAAGGAAGCCATAACCCAAGGAAGAGCCAAGGCAAGTGAAAGGCTAAGCATTCCTCCCCAGGAAGCTTATGTGCCTAATTCCACTGAACCAGACACCTCTTCTTCTATATAGGTATTCACTAGAATTCCTACGAAAGATTCAAGAAGAGAAATGGGCTAAAGAAAGTGAAGTCCCTCCTCCCATTGAACTTGTGGATGACGTGGATGATCAATTCCCACAAGACATTCCTTCCATTTATGAGAAGCATGAGAGTGCCCAATCTCATGAGAGATTAGACTACGAGTCTAACTCCTTACAAGAACTACCCCATTTCACAGGCCCATGGGAAGCAAAGTCTACTGGCATGAGAGCACCCATGGTCATGGTAAGAAACGAAGACTCAGTCATACCTAGGAACACAAAGGTAGTAAAAAACACTAGAGTGCAGTGCAATCTCACTTTAGAAGAGCTACTCAAGGTTAGGCCAAAACTATGGAAACATGTAGCCAAGCAAGTGCCAAAAGTAGCGAAACCTCGTTCCTAGGTAGGTTCTCATAGAACGGTGCTTGAAATACCCGTGGACAAGATAGGAGACATGAGCGAAGGAGAAGAAGGAAACACCTATCTTCCCATTACTCATCAGGGGTACACAACCAAGGCAATTTTGGACTCGGGTGCAGGAGTTGCAATTGCTACCACTTCCCTATGGAAGCGTTGGGACAAGCCAGCACTCAGAACGACGAGAATGAAATTGCAGATGGCCAATGGTCACATTGAGAGACCATTAGGGCTGCTAGAAGGAATAAATCTCACTACATGTGGTGTAGATTTTGAGCATACTTTTGCTATGTGTGACTTTAGCAAAAATCATGCCTATGAGATGATTCTTGGAAGACCATTTATGCGACAGTTGCGGGTGGTATAGGATTGGGGAACCAATTCCTTGTACTTGCAACACTTAGGTGTTACGACCAAAGTTAATCTCAAGGACTATTCTCATAGAGATGTACCTCCCATCCAATGGAATCCCATCCATAGAGCCAAAGATGATATGGAGTCAGTGCATTCCATAGGATCAAGATCCTCATGGATGCATGAAGACACCCACTTATGGATGTGCAAGGTAGCAGCGGAAGAAGAGAAGAGAGAAAAAGCTAGAGAGATAAGTGCGAAGGAAACCCATAGATCAATCCAAGACCTAGCCTATGCACCTGTAGTATTCCCTGACGAAGAATTGAACCTCACGGCTGGGCGGAGATTTTAGCAACAATGGATGTAGCCATCAATGAAGAACAATGGACACCCCACTATGATGAGGATGGCTATGACATTTCAGTCTTCTCAATAGAGCCAATCATGGGTAATTCGGTTCTTGAAGAATGTGAACCTAGCACTGATGCATTTCAAGATGCAAGTGACTCCGATCTAGAGTCAATCATTATGGACCCACCTTTTGCATCAGATGAAGAATACTTCTATGAAGTAAAAGTTCACCCTCAGAGACATGAAGAGCTCACAAATGATGTAAGGTTAACCATACAAGTGGCCGCCAAGAGTGAGGGCAAGAAGAGGAAGAAGAAAGAGGTCACACCAGAAGAAGAAGAATCTTTGTTTGAGGTCCTTGAAAATTTTAAGAAGTATGAAATAGATGATAGAAGAGTCATGGTAAGACTGCCTAAACGCGAGGCGCAATTAGGGGAGGCCTATGATAACAAAGAAATCACCAAGAAAATAGTTGTAGCCATGGAAGAAGGAGAAGAAAGATGCACATACATAGGACATGACTTGACGAAAGAAGAGGAGTATGAGTTGATAGCTTTGCTAAGAGAGTACAGAGATGTATTCGCTTGGAGCTATAAGGACTCAAAAGGTGTAGATCCTGACATATGCTCACACACTATCCTCATGACCTCAGATGCCAAACCATCTAAGCAAAAGCCATACACATATAACGATAACTATGCTGCTAAGATCAAAGAGAAGATAGATAGACTGGTGGAAGCTGGATTTATTAATGAAATCGAGCACACTGAATGGGTATCACCCATTGTAGTTGTGCCCAAAAAGAATGGAAAGTTACGCGTGTGCATTAATCTGAAGAAAGTTAATGCAGCCACCATTCGAGATAACTATCCACTACCGATTACCGAGCATCTACTAGAAAGAGTGGCAGGCAAGGAAGTGTACAACTTCCTTGATGGATTTTCTGGCTACAATCAAGTAGCCATTGCTCCTGAAGATCAGCATAAGATGGCTTTTGCCACGGAGTGGGGCATATTTGCTTTTCGGGTAATGCCATTTGGTCTCACCAATGTGCCCGCTACCTTTCAAAGACTCATGTTTCACGTATTTAAAGAGTTCTTGAGGAAGCATTTGGAAGTCTATGTTGATGATCTCTGTGCTCACTCCAACATTAGAGAGACACATATACCAGAACTCAAGCAAATCTTTGATAACTGTAGAGAGTATCAAGTCTGCTTGAACCTAGAAAAGTGTGTTCTCATGGTTAGGCAAGGCAAGATTCTAGGACACATAGTGTCAAAGAATGGCATATCCATGGATGAGGAGAAAGTGAGAGCCATAGTAGAGCTACCTAGGCCAAAGAATGTCAAGGAAGTGCAAGCTTTCATGGGGCATTGTGGTTATTATCGACGCTTTATACACATGTATGCCATTATTGCAAAACCTCTATATGACCTTTTGACCAATTTCGAGTGGATAAAGAATGTGAAATATCCTTCAATGAGCTTAAACGGAGATTATGTTCAACACCAATTTTGATGACACCAGATTGGAATAAGCCCTTTCATGTGCATGTGGATGCATCCAACTATGCTATTGGATGTGTGCTAGCACAACCTACAGGTGAAGGTAATATGGATCTTCCAATTGCCTATGCTAGTAGACAATTGAATGAAGCCGAACGAAATTATACCACCACTGAACGAGAAGGATTAGGCATGGTGTATGCAGTTAAAAAGTTTAGACACTATTTGCTTGCAAATAAGTTTAAATTTTTTACTGATCATCAAGCACTGTTGTACCTCGTAAACAAGCCATGCAATACAGGTAGATTGGTAAGATGGTTTCTCTTGCTAATGGAATACGACTTTGAGGTTGTGGTGAAGAAAGGGAAGACTCATTTGAGAGCAAATCATCTCTCTAGGCTCACATCCAGAGAGGCCCCACAAGGAGTATCAGATGATCTTCCTCATGCTTACTTGTTTAATTTGAAAGTTGTACCTCAGTCGTCCAAGACTTTAGTTCCAGTATTGACATATGGGCCTAACAATCCAGTAATAAACACACAAGACAGAGAGATAGTGAAAGCCCAAAAGTACCACATCATGGCAGGAAGTATGTACAAACATACCGACCAAGGGATATTAGCTTGTTGTGTGGAAGAGGATGAGTACGCTAAGTGGTTGCAATTAGCACATGTAGGTGCATTAGAGCAACATTACCAAGGCAAAGAACCCTCCAGACACTAAGGAGACTCGGAGTGCATTGGCCCACTATGGAAGCAAATGTACATAAGTTGTGCAAGGAATGCCCAGTCTGTCGCATTAGACCACTTGTGGAGCATGCTACTCTGTACCAAATGTCTCTAATACTAGATTGGAGTGAACCAATAGTAGCTTTCCTGAGGACAAAAACATTCCCTCAAGAGATGACCCTGGCTAGGCAAAGAAATTTAGAACAAGAAGCCCTAGACTACTCACTCATTGGAGATAATTTATACAAGCATGGAAAAGATAGATATCTAAGACTGTGTGTTCATGAGAGCGAATATCTAAAGATCTTGGAAACTGCTCACCAAGGTGTAGCAAGAGGACATTTTCGACCAGACCGGGTGATCAAGGAAATACTATTTGCAGGACTTTGGTGGCCCACGCTTCACATGGATGCACATACCTACGTGAAGAGGTGTGATGTTTGTCAGTGAACTTAGTATCCTATATGCAAAGAGGAGATGACATTGAAACCTATGATGGGTGGACGTGCATTCCCTAAGTGGGGAATAGACTTCATAGGCCCTATTAAACCCCCAGCCAAGAGTTCACATGTTGAATACATCATCGTGGCCACGAACTATCTAACCAAGTGGATAGAAGTGAAAGCCACAACAAAGAACGATGCTCAAACGACAGCTAAGTTCTTATTTGAGAATGTGTTCACCATATACGAGCTACCTATAGAGCTAGTTAGTGATAGAGGGACTCACTTCTTGAATGAAGTCATTGATAATCTTCTTCAAGAGTTCTTGGTGATACACAAGAAGTCTGCCCCCTATCACCCACAAGCTAATGGCCAAGCTGAAAGCACAAATAAGATTCTCTGCAATGTACTGACCAAATTAGTGAATAATAAACGCTCTGATTGGGACAAACAGCTACACCATGTTGTTTGGGCATACCGAGTTGCCTATAAAACGATACTCCAAGCCACACCCTTTCAGATGGTGTTTGGCCAAAATGCAGTGCTACCATTGGACTTCTTGATACCTACACTGAGGGTAGCACACGAGCATGAGCGGACAGGCCATGAACTCTCTTCTAGGATTTTTTATCTCGAGCGGCTAGGTGAAACCAGACTGAGGGCTGCCGCAGGAATATATGCAGCTAAGAAAAGACAGAAGGCATACTTTGATGCACATGTGAAAGATAAGGGCTTGAAAGCAGGGGACCTAGTCCTGGTCTACACTTTGAAGCTACATGCACGGAAATTAGAGAAGAGACGTTATGGACCTATGATCATTAAATAGGATGTCAACAAGTGGAGCAGTTCAACTAGCTACACTAGAGGGTGACATTCTTCCTAGTTACATTAGCGGATGTAGATTCAAGCTATATCAGGAACCCCTCACGGAGGAGATGTTAAATCAACTCAATACAGCCAAGAAATGCAAAGAAGAGGAAAAACGAATTCCAGAGGAAGCACAGGCAGAAGCCTTGGAACGCATCCGAAGAATGAACTTGAGAAGACAGGGCAGAGATCAGCCTAGGACAAAGGCCTATGCAGACCCAGGATATCATATGGCTATGTGTGAAGTCTCAGGTGTAAGTTTCTATAGAATAATTGATCGGCGTCCTTTTGTAACCTTAGAGATAGGACAAGGAAAGAGTGCAAGGATAGTACGGGCTTTGATCGACTCACGTGCAGCCACTAGTGCTGTTAAACTTTCTTACTATCAAAAGTTGAAATTAAATGTCAATCCTATTGAAGCATATCTCATAGGATTGGGAGGTGTGGAAACCCCTTGCATGGGCGAGGTGGAACTTCCCCTCTACATTCAAGATGTTTCAATGACAGTTAAAGTACTAGTGTGTCAAGATGAGGATCTCACTGAGCCTCTTGTCTTGGGTCAAGACTGGATCTATGATCACGCAGTCAACCTCAACCTAAGAAGTGGACTTCTTTAGTTCTGGGTAAATCGGAACCGCATTACACTTGAGTTAGAAAATGAAGCACTCAAGGAACTAGGAAAGGCACACACTCCTGGTCCTTCCAAGAGTACACATGAAGATGATGATGCTATTCTTGTCCAAAACTATGTGATGCAGAGGGATGATTGTCTCAACAAAGAAGTCAAGGATACGATGGAGCTCCCTTCTTTTCGAAAGGCCATCAGGATGCAGCAACCAAAGGTGGATCAAATGCAGAAGAAGTAGATGATCTATGCTCGAAGCCACAAGAAAGTACGAAGCACGGTGTCTCAACCACCAAAACAAGTGTGGGTGCGGAAAGGCGACCAACATGTTGCGGTCCAGTCACAACCATTGGCTCAACTTCATATTAGTGAGCAACGACAGGCCACTAATAAGAAGTCTTTCAAAAATTCTTCTACGAAAGTGAATTCTATCTGGGTACCCAAGAAGTCGATGAAGGCTGACCCACAATCAAGACAAATTTGGGTGCGTAAGGCTTGCTTGCGAGCTCAAATAGCCACACACAGATCACACCATGTACAACATGGTTCACTCACTCAAACAGTTGATACCCACTTTTATACGACACGCACGAACACATTTTCACCCATGAGCAAGAGCAGAATCACTTGTAAATGGGTCCCTAAAAAGCCTCTTTTCCAAGAAAACACTCTCATAAAGCCCTCCAGAGTCTCCATAGAACCAAAACTGAAAGCCATCCACTGTGTTTGGCTGCCCAAAGCTCGTAATAAACCCCCCGACTCCCACTTGTAAATTCATCTCCACCTACTAACTGCATCATTCTCACACTGCATCTTTCCATTTAGCTCATAGGACAATTCATCCATTAACTACACCCACAATCACCGAGCACTCACTGACTAACTAACCTATCACTAACCTCATGTTAATGTTGTAACAGGGACAAAAAAATTGGTCTATCTTGTCCATTACAATGTTAACACATGCTTCTATATTCTCATAGAACCAACAAACAAGAAGTAACATGGCAGAAGCAACAGGAACTAGTTCCCAAGCAGGATCCAACTCCCAAATAGTGGATATTGAAACTCTCCTCCTCGAACCACAACTCATCGAGAGGCCGCAGGAACTCAAGGCGGTGCATGTCCTTCCCATTCAGAACCCTCTGCAGGGGCACACGTCACAAGTTGGCAAACATGCACACTAGTTCAGTGATGTTGCAGGTTCATTAGGAGAAGGAACATACTTTTGGGAAGCTGAATTAGAGTTTAATGGAAAGTGGGGGAGGTATCATTTCTTTACCCGTGAATTCGAGAAATATCAGGATGCAAAAGTAATGGGATCTGTATGGACGAAGGCGGGCTTGGATAGCTATTTTAGAGAAAACTTATCGAAGCTTGATTTTCTACGCTGCTCCTACTTGATTAGCACAATCACCCCTAGTAGAGCCAAAGGGGGAGATAGTACATTTGTTCTTCCATCTCTAACACTAGGCCATGAATTGAAAAGATTTAAACTCGCCCTCAACCTAGTACGGGAAGCCTTAGACATGAATGGCATGCACATTCCCACAGTGAAGGAAACATTTATCCCTGGAAGAATGAAACACAAAGATCTTAACAAGTTAAAGGATATGGTCACTATGACACCTACCATCACCCTCCACCTATGCACAATTATGCAACACTTCGCCTTTCTAGCCCAGGAGTGTTTCACCATGCCACCCAAAAGAATTTGGTTTAGCTTGTACTTGGCAGAGACAGAAAAGCTCACAATCAATCTACCCCATTGGATCATAGATCAAATCCACCTAGCACATCAGCGCTGGAATAAGAAACATAAGAATGTGCTTCATGGATGTTGTGCACTGACAAGGATCATTTACAGGTGTTTAGCCTATGATGTGCCTATTCAAAGAGCACTAGTGTGGTCCTGCACCCAGGAATTCCAGCGACGGCTATCAACAACAGCGCCACCTTCGAAGAAAATGAGGGGTTCAATTCAAATACCTTGTGCACAAGCAAGGGGTGCCACCCTCACACTAGAGGTGACACTGCCTCAAACCAGACGTGTCCGACCATTTACTATTCACTTACCCAGAAAAAGTGCAGAAGGACCCAATTTGGTTTTCCCTCTGATTCCATCGAACTTGGAGTTCCCACAGGGCTACACCCTAGATGATTTAACAGATGAAGAAATAGCCAGGATGATTAACAAAGCTAATCTTGAGCCGGAGGAAGCTCAAACCCGAGGACCACAAACAACCACCATGACTTCAGCTCCTACCCAACCTGAAGTAGTGGAAGTATACGAAGATGAAGAAGAGACTAAAGAGGAAGCAGACGAGGAACACGACCAAGAGTACAAAGAAACCTCAGAACTAGCGAGTGCCGCAGCTTATACTGCGCAGATAAAAAGACTGTATGAAACCATGAAGAGGGTTCAGGAACATCACAAACTATCACTGGAAACAGGGAAGATGCTAATAAGTCAGATGTTAGGAGAAGAAGGGGTTGACGACCAATTCATTGAGTGTTTAAACCTTCATGCAGATGCACTGGGCCTAGATGAAGCTATTCATTTGGCTCTTGCTTATATTCATCACTTTGAGAAATGAGTGTTGACCCGTCCCATGTGCTCCGGCAAGCAAATTCACATAGATGTATCGGCACCAGGAGATACCACATAGACTGAAGAACATCAGGTGGCACCACCATCACCACACTCCTCACCTCTCACTGCACAATTCACTTCACCCCATGATACCACCACCCCAACATCCACGATCACCACATATGTCATGGGAATTCCTCTCTCTCCAGGCATCCAATTCAAAGGGGTACCATGCCCATATTCAGAACACTATTCACGAGCATCACTACCACCCCACCCACTGTCCCCATCTACATAGTCACACACACTTTTGACACAATGGAGACTTCACCAGCCACAGCACCACTCCCTCCACACACACAGCCACAATCTCCCATACCCCCTCCACCCACATCACCACTTGATTCCACCTCATTCACGATTCCCTTTCTCTTCCCCATTCCCCCTTCATCCTCTCCTTTCCTAGCATTCTTAAATGTAAGTAATGTGTTTTCTACTTTACATCAATGTCTATATCAACTACAGAATGAATGTCAGACTCTCAAAGATCGCCATCGACAATTAACTACGGACCACCAACAACTACAGAGGAGGCTTGCGACTATAGAAGAAGAGAACGCGGACCTGAATCAACAATATAATACGCTCGCACACGCCCACCAAAACATATTGGAAGCTCCCTAGCAATCCGAGTCTTCCCAAGTTAAGAAATTAACAGCTTTACTAGAACTCTATCAGTCAGAGAATGTCAAAGTCCGGTGCAACCTGACGTTATTACAGAAGCACATGGCCACGACACTTGAAGAGAACAAGCGATTGCAAAGGCAAAACGAAGAAAACCTAGAAGCTGTGATAACCATGAGATCAACCCAGAACAGTTTAAAGCAGACCCTTCAGATACGATGAAAACAATTCTGGAAAGCTATGCTGATTTGATGGAAGCACATGATGATATGGAAAAAGAACGAGATACACTACACCGCCAACTCTAGGATCAAGAAGAACAACCCAAGATCATAGAGTCAGCATCGACTTCAGAGGAGGTAAAGGCATTAAAAGCGCAGGTTGAAGAATTGCAAAAGAAGCTACTTGAGTATGAAAGACAACCCTCTCCAGTTATTGAACCAGAGTCAGGTGAATTGGTGCCCATCGAAGTGGATGAGTCGTATGAGGAAACATATGTTCCTATGCCGATGCCGGGCGGCCAGCAAACCTCGGAAGGAATGGACACCCTGGAAGTCGAAGCACCTGAATGGCTTCAGAAACTCAAAAAGACAGCCAAAACCCATGAAGATCGTGTTGCAGTTCAAATCCAATCAATGGCTAAACTAGAGGACACTATAGTGCTCTTGGCTGATTACAATGTGGAGATTCAACGAAGGTGTGGCAAAGCCTCAACTTTCGCCACTCAATTTGGTCCCGATGATCTACCTGAACGTGATAAACAAGGGTCAACCTTTCAACCCACCTAGAGGATTCATCTTCTCGAGACCTATCCAGAAATGGTTCGTACCTAAAATAACATGCCACTATTTATCAAGTATAATCCATGTTACATTCCAGTCCTCCAAAGACGCACCTGGCCCGAGTTTGCAATTGCTGTCAAGAACGTCAAAGGCTGTGCAAAGTGGTTGAATTATGTCTATCTAGCACCTCCAGAAGGACAAACCTCGGTTTCTTATATGATTTCTACCATCTGTCACTAGAGCCTTCGACTATGGAACACCCCTGATGTGATGGCACAGATGTGCATGAAAATCTTTGAATTAATGCTGATCACATTCAGAATATTCAAAAACATCAAAGACCCACATTTCTCAGGAGTCCGCTTCACTGCAGGCAACCTAGACCTGGTATATGACATGAGCACCACCCCCTCACTCAAGGTAATATATGCTTGGCACGCCAGAATAAAATACCTCCCAGCTTGCTTCAAACAAACTTTCAAGGAGATGTTTGTCATAGGGTTCTGGGAATATCACTCTGAGATATTCGTACCCAGGCCCTCACATATCCTCCAACTGTTCGCTGTGGAAATGACCTTACACTCAGATCAATTGCGGCTACCACATCCCGACATTCCAGGGCCAGTAGATTGGGATGTGTTATTAACAGGCCTAGCATGGGGACTACGGCTGGAAGAACATCACCTAGCTTCAGATGTGGTGCAATACAATGTCACATGCTCAGCCAAACAAGGGTCTGTCACAGACGATAGCCACGAGAGGGGGGGGGTGTTAGTAGCACCCAAGGCACCCAAGGTACCCAAGGACCCACAAGACAAGGAATCCAAATAAGGGAGTCAGAGCAAGGATCAAGCAGGCAAAGTAGTCAATGCAGATTTGGCAAATAGGCCCTTAAATTTTTCCATGAAACAATACTTCCCAAATAGTGCTTGCAGTCACTCCACACCATTGTAAATATCATTCCACCTTTTTGTAGCTCCATTTTGTGCAAACCAAGGAGTCCTTGAGCTTGAGGAGCATTAGGAGTGCCTACCTATCAATTTTCTTTTTTTTTTGAGCTTGTTTGAGCCTCCAAAATAGCCTAGGAACCTAATTTTTAACTAGGCCAGACACTAGGTCTGGATGGGACCAAAGCTAGTCAAAAACTATAAAAAGAGCTAGAGAGCTCATTTTTGAGGGTAGCTTGTTGTAGAATTGAACTTGTAAGAGCACTTTTGAGTAATCTAAAGAACTCCATTGTCTCTCTCTTTGTTCTTGCCTTGTGTGCACGTGTGTGTGTGTATGTGTGTGCATGTTTGTGTGCTTCTCACTCACGCACTTGTGCCATCACTTCTTCGAGGTCTCCATACCATCCTCATGCCTTCCCGGATTGACATTAAAGGAGGTGCTACTCATCACTGAGCTACAGCATGTGTTGCTTCGAGGGCAGCAGAGATGTCACGTTGAGTAATGAATGGAGGTCTTTCTAAGGATACCTTTAGGAGTACATGTACTCTTTTTTATTGTGGGGTGTTTGTTACTTCCTCTTCTCAAGCGTGTTTTGTGCCTCTCGTTGTAGTCCTAGAACTTGTACCAGCCTCTTCCACTGTAGCAATGCCTTTCTTTTTCTTGGGTACTAATGCAGACTTGATGTATTTTGACATTTTGGCAGTGGAAGGCATTGGTCGTAAACACTCCTTCATGCCTAAAGCTTGATAGATTAGTAGGGCCAAAGCAAAGCTGCCATTTAAAAACTTCTTGTTTCCCCATTACTTTTTAGCTTTGAATAGCCGCTCCTGGACATATGGGGTCAAATTGATTTGATTGTCGACCTGCTTGATTGCATGATATAGCAATTGCACAACCACCTTCTGTGGAGCTAAGTATTTATGCATATTGGGGAAACAAAAATGTTGGTGTACCAGTCTCACTTCCTCTTCTATGTCGATTCTATTGATTTCTAGGAATTTCCTTTTCTTGGCTTTATGGCATTCATCCTTTAGATCAGTTATACCATCCTTTGTCCAACAGAATGATGCCTTGATCAGCTCATGAGTAAAGTGGATGGTCTGCCATTCTTCATTTGTATCCAGTACCATAGCCTCAGGGACAGATGGCATGTCAAGTGTTCGATGTAGAGTATTCATCACTTGCTTGCACCTTTGAAAGTTTGGTTTGTATATGGGAAGCTTTAAGTAATGCTTCTATTCTAGCTTGTGTCCATACTTCTACTATCCTTGGCATTTCATGCAGGAATAATCTACAGTCTTAAGTCATCATTGGAAATTGATGATCTCTATCCATGATTTTGATGTTAATCAGGAACATCATTAATATCACGGATCATCACGGAACCAATGTCTGTGTGCCTTAGTTGCAGATTCTAGGGGAAACTCAATTACTTCCGCTTCCTAAGTAGCTTCAAAATCGGAGGAAGCCATCTGCACTTGAATAATCGATTCGATTAGTATCAAACTTGTGATCAATTTCATTTATTATTGTAGTGCCATCGTTCATTCTGTGTGTCACGTCCCCACTCATAGAGTGTAAAGAGAACATAGTACCTGGTCTTTTTATATGAATTTATTTTATTTTTTTGCTAAAAGGAAAACTAAAAAAGTCAGTATCATAGCTGAAGCAATGCTTATTTCTATTCATTATTATTATCTTATAGTACAAGTGATTATCTATTCTCGTGAAGGGAAATGTGCACCACTAATGATACAGAGAAACTTGTGTACCGAGTGCATGGCCTTGTAATGTGGCCCTATCATGCATTCTTGAGGTGCATTCGACTCAACATGAGTGCGAAAGGAATTCTTCATCTGCATCAATGGTGTCTTTAGTTCTGACTTTGGGATCCACATCTTCCTGGTCTTGGTGCTTTGATGTTGTTCTTGAAGTTAGTTGTACCTTTTGAAGTTGCTCGGTTTCTCTTCTCTTTCACTCCTTACATGTATTGTATCATTGGTGAAGTTGTTGTTTGATTGCAAGGTGGTCTTCTCTTCTTCTGGCTTCTTTAGCTCTTTAAGGGTTTCTTGGATCGATTTGTACCTCCGTGTAGTATCTATGACTGCTCCTTAGTGACCTTGAATCATGTCTTGGGTATTCATATCTGATTTATTGAAAGTTGAGCCGCCAACAACTTCTTTGGTATCCACACCTATACTAATTTTGTAATGCAAACTTTGGTTGGCTTGATCTTTGTATCCTTCAATTAGTCACCTTCTGATTCTTTATCATCTGATGCTTGTAGTCGTCCACCTGATCCTTATGAATCCATATTTGCTTCATTCCTTTTCTTGCTAATGGATAACTATGTGGCAATTCTGTTTTGGGTTGTGGGACTCTGTCTCTCACCAGCAATAGAAACCTCACTTTGTCTCTCAGGTTGGCTAGATTGAGAAGAAAGATTTAGTTGAGCATCAAGTGTGAGATGATTGTGGGTTTGAGGGTTTAGGTTAGAAACAAAAGTGAGCTGCATAGGTCTAGACATCGGTATAGGTTCACAAGCATGCATATGTTCATAGTCATTAAATTCTTGGCTCATAGTCTTTAGAGGTTTCTCATCTAATAGGCTAAAGACTTCTCTATGCCCAATCTTGGCTGATATATAGCCTAAAGCTAACTCGATTGTCACCTTGAATTCATATATCCAGTCTTGACCTAGCACTAATTCTTCTAACAGTTCATCATCGTTGCAAACTAGAGGCTTCTGTTGCATCAAATTAATACCTAAATGTAAAGGTAGGGTAATTGCACCTAAAGATTCAATGATGTTCCCTCCTATCCCCATCATATATGCATTAGTTGGTCTAATTTATGCTTTTAATTGTTGTGCTAATCGTTAGGGGAAAAAATGAACCCTGCATGGGCCTTTTAGATTAAGGAGTGATTAGAGATGGACCAATGAGAAGAGGGTGGTGGCCACAGTCTAGTGTGTTAATTACATAGGGTAGGCATAGGCTTCCATGGTTTTTAGGTGGTCAAAGAGGAGAAAACCAGCTAGAAGGCATGGTTTTTCTTAATTGAATGGTTTTGAAAACCTCGCCGATGAATCCTTGGATATGCTGAAAGATCCAAAGATTGGGGTTGATTTGCAAAAGTCAAGGCATCCTTGCATTTTGGCCCTTGGAATTGTAAAGCATCCAATGGTTGGGATTTGAACAAGCCAAAAGAAGGCACCTTTGCACCAGGATTGTTGGATGAGGAATCGAATCGGACGGCACACGTGTTTGAAGAGATTTTTGGTGCAATACTTGTGGAGCATTGGATGTTTGAAGGATCGAACGACTGAGATTGAAGGCCCCAAAGATGAAGGCACCTTTCGTCCTCAATCTTTGGATGCATCTCCTATCCGACGGCTTAGAGAGCTTCTAGAAAGTACATCAGCCCCAAATGCGTTGTAGCATTG
Organism: Ceratopteris richardii; assembly: GCA_020310875.1. Taxonomy (NCBI): domain Eukaryota; kingdom Viridiplantae; phylum Streptophyta; class Polypodiopsida; order Polypodiales; family Pteridaceae; genus Ceratopteris; species Ceratopteris richardii. The sequence continues at coordinate 1,416,671 of CM035418.1, read as the reverse complement.
GATGGAGGCCATATTGACGATCACGATGGCTGCCCGAAATCGGCTCAGCCCCAAATGCGTTGTAGCATTGGATTGGCTATGATCTAATGGTCCAAATGTGTGCAGAAGCATGCCAAAAGCCTGCGCGAGTAGCTCCAAAAATGCATGATTCTTCATACCCTTCTCTCTAGAGTCCAATCGAGTTAAATCTTAGCCAATGAAATCAACAATCCAAAGGCTCAAACCATTCCAATTTATTCATTCAAATAAAAAGGCTATCAAATAATATATTATTTGAGAATACCACTAGTGGTTTTATATTTCCTCTTAATCACCTTGATTAAGCATTTTAATCCCTAAAAATTAGGAATCCTTACAAGGCCCATGCAGGGCTCACTTTTTCCCCTAATGTGAAGAGCGTATGCAACTAAATGCTACTCCTGTATCAATCAATGCATCCACCAGGTGATATTCCTCAGTTCCCACCCCTAGGTTTAAGTAGGGTTGCTTGATTTGGCATCCTAGGGTTTTGATCTCTAATGCTCGATAGTTGGCCATGGGGATTGGTTCCGCTCCTTGTTGATATCTCTCCTCTCTCTCATGCATCATGTTCATTCTAGTGCTTCAAGTCTCGCTGCTTCTCTTATTCTCTCATCCTCTTCCTTTTGGTTTTTTGTTGCTAGAATTCTAGATAGCATCTCTGCATTCAAGGGTTCTTAGTATTTTTTCATGCAACATCCACTTATGTAATTGGGAAAAATCTCTCCATCCAGGGTGGCTAGCTTAACCACTCCACTAGTTGAAATGTGATTGATCACTAGCAGTCCATGTCCTCTCTTTGCAAATTTTTGCATGTTGTTTTAAGGTATACACCAAGACTAAATCACCCTCCTTGAGTCACTTTTCTTTGGTATGGGCATCATAATATGCTTCTTGTCTCCCCTTGACTGCAAAGATGCTTACGACTGCTTGCAATCTAGTCTCATGCAATTTTTCAATTTGATCCATTTGTTGAGACAATTTGTGTATAATCCACTCATACTTCTCAACTACTCGAAGAGTAGGAATCAAGAAATCAATTGCAAAATTCCATTTCGGCCATATACTAGATTGAATGGTGTGGTACCAATAGAAGTCTTGTAGGCAACTCTAAAAGCCCATAAAGCATGGTGTAATTGTTTGTCCCAATCTGATCGTCCATTATTTACAATTTTCATCAAAATTGTGCATAACACCTTATTGGAACTCTCTACTTGTCCATTGGCTTGTGGGTGATATGGGGCCGATTTCTTATGAATCACCAAGAATTCATTCATTAAAGCTTCTATAACTTCATTACTAAAATGCATGCCTCAATCACTCACAATTTCTATTCGCAATCCAAATCTTGTAAATATGTTTCAAATAGAAATTTGGCAGTGGTTCTCGCATCATTTTTTTTTGTGGCCTTTGCTTCTACCCATTTGGTCTAATAGTCAATAGCGACTATTATGTATTCAGCATGAGAGCCTTTTGCAAGTGGGCTAATTGGTTCGACAAAATCTATACCCCACTTAGTGAAAGCTCTAGCACTAACCATAGGTTGCAGTACCATCTCTCTCTTCTGACGGGATATTTTTTTTGTTGGCATACAACGCACCTCTTAACATACATTGCTGCATCTTCATGTAAGGTTGGCCACCATAATCCAGCAAAGAGGATCACTTTTGCAGTTTTTTCGATAGAAAAATGACCTCCTACAGCTCCTTTATGAGCTATCTCTAAGACAAGGATATATTCATCTTCATGTACACACAATCTTAATTGATTATCCCATCCACGTTTAAATAGTTTTCTTCCTATGAGCACATAATCTTTACTTTTATCTTCCAAAGCCCATGCTCTTGGTAAGCTTGCTCCTTCAAGATACTCATGAGTTTTCAAAAAAATAACTAACTATAAACTCCATCTAGGTGCTACCATATAATAGCATAGGATGGATTTTTCTTCAAGCAATTTCTCTTGACACATTGGAAAATTGTTACATGAGAATGCACATCGTTTTGCATATCTGACCAATACACTCCCATCCTTTTGAGCTCATATAGTGTATTACTAACACTTCTATGGTTTTTCCATTGATTTGTGTGGGCATGCTTTAACCATGTCGCTTGTTCTTCCTCTTCTTCACACCTCAAAAGAAGTCCATTGGAATCTTGATGGTATAAGCTTCCTGCCACAATGTGAAGATTCTCTATCTTCCATAATTGCTGGCTTTTCTCTAAATTGATCCTATGACTTGGTCCATGCATGAGTAGAGGAATCAATTTTTCAGCACATTGTGGATAAACTTCCAAGTTAAAAAGGTATGTGCCAGGAAGATCATCCGCAACTCCAATTGGTGGTTCTCCATCTGTCATTTGAGACACATGATCAGCTCCTACATGTGTGTTTTCTTTCTTGAATACTACTTCAAAATCAAATTCCATTAAGAGTAAAAACCATCTGACAAGCCTTCGTGTGTTATAGGGTTTATTGACCAAGTATAAAAGAGCTTGGTGATCAATAAAGAACTTGAATTTGTTTTCCAGTAAGTAGTGTTTGAATTTCTTTACGGCATAAAACATACCTAATCCTTCTCTTTTAGTGGTGATATAATTACATTTGGCTTAATTAAGTTGTCTACTTGCATAGGCTATAGGATGATCTAGCTTTCCTTCGTCCGCAAGCTATGCTAAGATGCATCCAATGGCAAATTTGGAAGCATCCACATGAGTATGGAACGGCTTGTTCCAATTCGGCACTTTTAGAATTGGAGTTTAACGCAGTCTCTTTGTTAGTTCATTAAAGGCTTTCTAGCACTCTTCAGTCCAAGTGAACTGAGTCAATAATCCATAAAGAGGTCTTGCAATTATGCCATACATGTGGATAAATTCTACGATAATATCCACAATGACCCATAAATTCTTGCACTTCTTTTGCATTCTTTGGTTTGGGTAGTTCCAAAATTACCTTAATTTTGTCTTCACCTGTGGATATCCCATTTTTTATACGATATGTCCCAAAATCTTTCATTGTCATACCATGAAGACACATTTTTCTGGATTCAAGCAGACTCTGTATTGTCTGCACTTCTCACAAATTTTCCTCAACTCAAGGATGTGATCCATTGTTTGGGAATAATAGGTGCATAAATCATCCATGTATACTTCCATACTCTTCCTAAGGAATTCCTTAAAGACATGATACATTAAACTCTAGAAGGTGGTTGTAGCATTAGTTAGGCCAAATGGCATAACCCTAAAAGCATATATACCCCATTCTGTAGCAAATGCAATTTTGTGTTGATTCTCAGGAGTGATCGCTACTTGGTTGTAACCAGAGAATCCATCAAGGAAGCTATAGACTTCCTTGCTTGCCATTCTCTCCAATAGATGATCTGTAATGGGTAATGTGTAGCTGTCATGAATAGTGGTTGTGTTAACCTTTTTGAGATTAATGCAAACTCTTAATTTACCATATTTCTTGGGTACTACTACCAAAGGTAACATCCTTTCAGTGTGTTCAATTTCATATATGAAGCCAAATGCCAACAATTTATCTATCTCTTCCTTGATTTTGGCAGAGTATACATCATTGTAGGTGTATGGTCTTTGCTTTGAAGGTTTAGCTTCCGGAGTCATGGGAATTGGATGTATAGAGGGATCCATGCCTTTTAAGTCCTTGTATGTCCAAGAAAATACATCCCTATAATCTCGAATCAAATCTATTAGTTCTTGTTCCTTGCTTTCTGATACATCCGTCCCAATGTAAGTGCATCTCTCCTCTTCCCATTCTATAGACACAGTGATTTTCTTGGTCTGTTCCTTGTTATCATATGCTATTCCTTCTTTTGCTTCTCGTTTAGGCATATAGCAATCTTTCTTTCCTCTAATTCATATTTCTTAAAATGGTTAGGGACTTCAAACTGTTCTTGTGGTGTATTCTCTTCCTTGTTAGTCTCTTCTACTTCCAAGTTCTCTTGTTTTCCATTTTGTCCGAGTGTCGAAGTGCTTTCTCTAATAATTTCTTTATCTTCTCCAGCCAGATGATATCCTTCCTCTTTGGTCTCTGTATCCATTTCTATGCTTTCATAATCTTCCTTCCATTCCTTCTCTATCCATTCTCCTTCTTCAACCTCTTGTAACATAGCCATGTATAGACTTACATCATATCCGTCTACATCTATACATTCATTCATGGTTAGGACTTCGTCATTGACACACACGTCCAATGTGGCCAATATTTCCATCCATCCATGGGGTTCAAAGTCTTCATCTAGGAATACTTGCAGCCTATAAGCTGGGTCTTCTGTTGGTCTGGAGATTCCATAGCCTGTTTTCCATTTTCATAGCCTTTCTTCTTCTCGTTTGGTTGCTTTACACATCCATAATTGAGTGTCTTTGTGCATTCATGATTGGTCTTCAGATCCCGCACTTTGGATTGATAGGTCATCCTTCTCTCTATGTATTGTGTTCCATTGTAGGGGTGGAACATCTCGATAAGCATAAGTATGGAGGTTTATCCTAGTGGTCGTACCTCTATGTTGCAGGTACACTGCATCTCTTCCCTAGTCTTGCACCACCTTTGGCTATCTCATGAAAGGTCTTCCTAATATCATCTCATAGTTACTTGCCTTCTCAAATTGGCAAATGGCTAAGTGTGCTCGAATTCTACTCCACATTTTGTAAAGACAACATTCTCTAATAGTCCCAGCGGTCTTTCTGTATGACCATCAGCTAAGTAAATCGGAGATGAAGAATTATTCTTGATGCCAATCTTTGTGAATTCTTCAATCAATTTCTAGAACACTTGCTCCATATCTAGAACACTATTGGGTGCAAGTGGTTGGAACCAAGCTAAGACAGTGTCAGTGAGTGTCAAACCAAACAACTCATGTTGAACTGGGAAATATTCCACTTGTTCAGCACAAATCACTTGCTTGAATTATGTTATGTGATTATAAGGTTCACCAGACCCATCATAGTGGCTTCTCATACACTTAGCCACTTGAATCAGTCGCAATCTTCTTCCATATTCTTGTGGTTTGGGTATAATAGGAAAACCTGGGTGCCTCATATGAATACTAGCTCCTCTGCATATGGATGGTCTCTCAGGAGTATGGTTCCTATTCATTGGCTCTCCTTTGGATGGGGGTTGATAGTCAGGATTGGTTCCTGCATTGAAAATTGAACATGGGGTCTCGCAAGAATGCTCTGTTGTTGTGTCTTTCCAAAGTTTTGATAAGCATAACTTTGATAGGTTCCTTGAGGGTTTTAGGAGGTGTTGGCATGATCTCTAGAGGGAAATACTAGTATGCCTTGATATTTCAATGTAGATCTTTCCACATCTGTCAGAGGCCAGTATTTCTCAAGTTTCCTATCAAGATAGGTGATTCGAGAGGGATCTTTGGGATCCTGTAACTCATAAATGGTGGTTGGATCTACTTTATCCCCACAAAGATGAGTGAGCTTGTAGTAGCCTCTCCATCTGACCTGCCATATATACATCAGTTAACATGTCTTCTTGAGGGATCTTTTCACCTCTCCAAACTCTAGTCAACGTTAGACTTACCTTGGGGTGTAGAAATCACATCTTCATTATTTTCCCCATTAGGATTTTTTATGTCCTTCGTTTCCCTTCATTTACTAATAGTTTTCAGGCAGTCCATCATTGCATAAATTGTTCCCCTTTTGTCCATGTAGAATCCTCGTACATATTTCACTGCTGGTCTAGGGACAATCTCTGACTTGCTCACTTTCTTCATTCTGGCCACAAATCTGTTCAAGCCATCTATATAGATTGGCAAATCATGTTAGTTTATGTTCACATACTCAAGTGAGCTCCTATATTTGCCTTCAATTATGGACATGAACCCTACCAAAGGCACAGAGCTATGCATGTCTTCAGAGGCCATCATAGCTTCCTCTTATAACTCACTACAGATGTCTAAGTAATGAGAATGGACACTTGGTAAAACTAGACTTCCCAGAGATGATATGAAACTAGGTCAGCTTCCTAGGACACGTCCTGAGCATAAGTTCATTCACTAATCACCTAGGTTGTGTTATGGGGTCTCCTTGATTTACTCTTACCCTTAGAATCAATCCTGCAAGAATTGGTATTTCTTTAATAGCCTTTTCAGTTGATCTCAAGTTCCCATGATACACGATACTGCACTAGACAACAATACACGATACTGGATTAAGCCATGATACATGATACTCCAAAGTCAATGATACATGATACTTGGGTCATAATGATACACGATCAACAATACTTCCGACTCTAATGATACACGATACACAATACCTAGGGCAATGATACACAATACTCTAGATTCTATCGATACATGATACCTTGGGCAAAACACAATACACGATACTTAAAATTCTAGTGATACACATTACAAAAGATTTTAATCATACACGATACACCAGATTTTCACGATACATGATACTGGGATCAAAATGATACATGATACTTGATTTGAATGATACACAATACATGATGGGTAATGATACATGATACTCAAGTAGTCATGATACATGATACTTAATTAGTCACGATACATAATACTTCAAGATCCATGATACTCAGATATCATGATACTCGACCCGACGATACACGATACCTAGGTATGGTGATACACGGGGAGTAAGAGGTATCGATGATATACGATACCTGCCAGGTATCACAACACACGAGAATTCAAGTATCATGATACTTGAACTGGACCGATCATGATACTTGGACTTTACACTCCTAAAAATCAATCATTTTTATCAAATACTTATGTGGATATGTTCTTTTGCACTCTTCTTCACCCCTATGTGCGTGTAGAATGATTTTTCCTCTCTCAAACCCATGATACACACTATGTGATACCAATCGTCACAGACTTCCTTTCTTGTTTGTAAGTCAATGAATGTTTAGTGTTCAAGGAGTGTGGATCTCACCTTCTTGCTTTTCTCCTCAAGTTCTTCACACCATTAACTTCCTACAACCCTAGAACCTCCATGACACATGCTCAGTGATACAGATCATCAGTGCTCTCACGATACTTTCAGGAATACAAGTGACTTATTGAAGGAAATCTTTTTGGTTTTTATACCCTTGGGATAACCCAAGGCTAAAAGGCACTGAAATGAAAATTTTTGGGGTTTTGGGAAATCTTCCTACCTACTCTACTCCTCCTCCTTCTTTTCTACTCTCTACCCCTACTCTTTCACTCTCACTTCCCTAAACCTAACAACTTACTACACACACTTTCAAAGTGTGAAGTAATAAGTGCAATGAAAAATGACTTGCCAAAGCAGAGTGGCTAACCTCTTCACAACTCGTACCTTCACCTACAAACTCTTACAATCACAGAAGTACCTCACTTGGAATCGTACTCAATGGCAACAATGCCAAAAAATGTGTGTACATAGGTAATGACCTAGGGACTTGTGATGAAAGAGACTATACCTCTATCACCAACAATTGCATATAGTGGGGATGATCACACATTTAAATTATCAATCCAAGAAGTATCAAAACCTAAACCAGTGTATGAAGACATGCACTTAAGCAATGGTCAATGAAGTGGAGCAGCTAGTGTTGCATGCAAATGAGTGCAATATATCACATACATCACCTATGCAAGTGAAAATGGTGTCGCGATACTTGAAACAGCAGCAAGCACAAAACAAACTTTTCCCTCAACTCTGAACTCAGAATATAGGCACTAGCGAGTTCATTTCAAAGCTCTTGATGAGCCACATCAAATACTGGTACCCTTGTCTGATTCTAACAAACTTCTTTGGAGTTATGGGCAAAAAAACAGAGTTGCAAACTCACCAAATCATGCCATACACATTCTCAAGCTTCGCACACACATTACACCCTTCAGAAAAGAAATGAAATGGATAGATAACACTTCCATGCACTCAATTCAAGCTACAAACACACATGCAAGCTCACAAGCAAGGAGATACAGGAGGAAGAAGAGGCAAATTCGGAATTCTTAGCTCTCTCTTCTCACAATGGCAAAAATTCTCTACAAAGAGTCATAAAATGACTTACATACATGTGCCCTAAAAATATTCCTTTCACACAAGAGACCGTCACTTTATTGAAAAGGTCTTAATTCCTACTATTTTACAAGGGTAATGTTACAAATCTCTTTGGATATGCATCTAGAGGATTCCTCTAGTGTATTTACATGAGTGGAATATATTACAAGATGGATATTTTACAAAAATATATGCCCAAATTCGAAAAAAATTTGGGGTCCCTCTTTTTCTTCTTTTTTCTCTGCTTCTCTACTCGTGGATCTCTAGAAAACCCTTATAAACACAATGATTTTGATCAATACAAACCATTGTAAATATCATTTTACATTTTTGCAACTCCATTTTGTTCAAGTTGAGGAGCCCTCAAGATTGAGGACTATTAGAAGTATCTACATGCCAATTTTTATAATCTTTAGACTCTGTTTGAGCCCTCAAATAAACCTTGGAACCGAATTTTTAACTAGGCCAGACACTAGGTCTCGACGGGGCCAAAACTAGTCAAAAAACTATAAAAATAACTAGAAAGCTCATTTTTTAGGTCAATTAGTTGAGGGAGCATTTTGAAGTTATCAAGTTAGAGAAAGAGCTTCTTGAAGAGTGTAATCGAGTTTTTGAGAATCAAAGCTTCCATTATTCCTATCTGTGTGCATGTATGTGCTTGTCACTCACATTTGCTTGCCACAATTGCTCATGATCTTCATATCCTCCTTACGTCTCCGCGGATTGACAAGTAAAGGAGGTGGTGCTCACACTTGTTCTACACCACCATGTTATGCACCAAGTGCTTCTCATGCTTGATATGATAAGCTAGATTCATCACCTTCCGACTAGATTTAAACTTAATCTATGAAAGTCTTTGCCCTACTTCAACTCTTTCTTAAGATGAAGTGCAAGGTAATGAGAAGAGCAAACCCCCATCCTCATGAGCATCATGGATCTTGAAGCCTGTCCTTCCTAAAGCATGACAAGGAAATCTCCCATTTTCTTGCTTGTCACTTCACCATCACGGATGAACCAAATTAGGTATCCTCCTCATTGATCGCATGAAGAAGCTTGAGCAATTATGGAGGGATTAGGAGGAGCGACTAAGAGGTCTATGGTTCCAAATCTATGCCTAAGCTCTAGATGAAGAGTTACACCATAATATGTTTACTAAATATTATTACTATGTATGTGTAGCTCGTGTGGTGACAACATCTTCTTATCTCTGGGAGGTTAATAGTTCAAGTTTTGATTACTCCTGGCCGTTGTTGTAACTAGAAATCCATTTTACTTCATGGCCAAGAATGTTAACTCTTCAATAATATAAGATAGAGCTATGGAGCTATCAAGTCTGTGTTGATATATTTAGGTAGTAATGTGTGTGAACACTCTAGGATTGTCAGAACACGTTTTTCCCTCTTTAGGAGTTTTTCTTCCCCCGACTTGTATATATGCCTATCGCCCTAACGGGTTACTTATCTTTGTACATTCTCTAGTAATACATTCAGTATTGTGTGTTGTGCTCCAAGCTTCTTCTTCTTCTTCCTTATGTTGTTCACGTGCTTCCACAGATGTCTAACTCCAACAATTGGTATCAGAGCACGTCACTGCTTCATCTAGGGCATCATCAACACCTTTCCATTTGCAGTCTCAGAATCACACGAATTTTGGTGAGCATACAGAGCGTGTTTCTGAGATCAAATCAGCTTCTCTTTGTGGTGCCAAAATCGTGATCTAAGCTCGTTTTGGCCTCCAAATGCACTATCATAGTGCTTGTGCAAGCTATTTTGTCTTTTTGTGCCAAAGGTATATACTAGTTTCGGTTTGCCAATATAAGCGTCTCGAAGTCTGCTACACGTTTAATGAAATTTGTCTGGGCAATTTTGTTCAACTTTTTGAGATACAGTCAATTTTTTGCATCAAGGTATTTTAGTCATCGGCCATGGTTGAAAGCAATGATGTATTTTGTATGCTGGCTATTGAGGATAAGTTAGATGGTACCAACTACCCGTTGTGGGCTTATATGATGCAACATGTATTGGTTGCAAAAGGACTGTGGAACATTGTGTAGGGTGTTGAAAAACATCCTATCACACATGCAACTGTTACAACTGCAGGTACTGAAGCTAATGCAAAATGTGTCAAAGATGATGATATTCTACATATTCTTGTTTGTGCTGCGGTTTTTGCTGCACCTATTATAGAGCAAATTCATTGGGATGGCAGAGATGCCCACGCACATGCATTGATAGATTTTTCTATCAAACGTTCCATTATTCCTCACATTCTCTCTTGTAGAATAGCGATGGATGCTTGGGATACACTTACCACATTGTACCAAGCTAGGAATGAGGCTCGTGTTGCTTACCTTCAAAAATAGTTGGAGAGTGAGCACATGAATGAAGGTGATTCTATAGACAGTTTTCTAACAAAGATCAAAGACTTGAAGGAACAATTGATTTCTGTTGATGAGGTTATACCAGATAGCTCACTTGTCGAGACCGTTCTGAATGGTCTTCCTGATTCATATAAGAGTTTTGCCTCTACTCTTCGGTTGATGATGAAAGGCAATCAAAATGCCTTGTCATTTGAGGGGTTAGTCTTTGTTCTGTTGTAGGAAGATCAGTCCAGGTAGAACAGGCCCATTATGTGTGTTGTAGATCAAGCTTTCCTGGCTAACCGAAGGGCAAAGGAAAATGGAGCTCTTCAACTTGTAAGCAGAAATCTGCTAATTCTGCACAATCAAAGAGGGAAGACAAATATGAAAAGAAATCAGAAAAGCATCAATTGTTTTGCAAGTATGGTAAAGGAAACGATCATATCATAAAGAACTGTCCAAAAGTGGCTGCTAAAGAGGTAAAGAAGAAAGAGGCTGGAATGGTTGTTGCAGAGGCATCTACACCAAAAGCAGAGTCTGCTAATCTTGTGCACGAAGAAGAATGGGTGTTTACTACTGTTTGCATTTTTGACCCATCTTCTCATGAGCAGTGCATGTATGGAGTAGATTCAGATGTTTGGTACTTTGACAATGAGGCGACCAAACATATTACCTTGCAGCACAGCTTCTTCTCTTCACTCGAGCCTGCCCCTATAGGGAATACTGTTACATGCACCAACAACCCCTCTTATCCTATTATGGGAGTTGGTAAGATCATTTTGACTACTGCTGATGGTAGTTCTTTCACTTTGTCAGATGATTTATTTGTGCCAAGGATCAAGAAAAATCTGTTATCAGTTTTTGCATTAGCCAAGATTGGCTTGGTTGTGAAATTTGTTGATGACAGATGTACAGTTCATGATCTATCAAATGGCAATGTTATTATTGCTTCTGGCATTTTATGTCATGGGTTGTATAAGCTCCTAGACTATGAAAGATCTGTGAATGATTTGGCATGTGCAGTACATATCTCAGGCTATGTGAGATGCAAAGCTTTGGCATGCACGCTTTGGTCATCTAAATTTTGCTAGTTTTCTACGCCTGCAAAAATCTGAAATGATGTCCTCTTTGCCCAAACTTGAGGCACCTAGAAAACATGTTTGTGAAGGCTGTATTCTGGGCAAAATGCAGCATTCCTCCTTTCCAAAAGATGGTTCAGTTTTGGCTACTCAGAAATTGTATCTTGTAGATAAAGATGTATGTGGTCTTGTGCAGACACCTTCTTTTGGAAATTATCTTTACTTCATGAATTTCATCGATGATTTTTCCATGCATGCATGGGTATATCCATTGAAGGCAAAGTCCGAAGTGTTCATGTGCTTCAAACAGTTTTTGGTTTTGGCTGAAAATCTGTCACCATGTAAAATGGGCACCCTCCATTCTGATCGGGGGGGGGGGGGGGGGGGGGGGATATATGTCTTCTGATTTTAATGCATTTCTGGGTGAATGTGGGATAAAACACGAGTGTACAGTGCCATATACACCTCAACAGAATGGAGTTGCTAAACAAAAAAACAGGTCACTCATGGAGATGGCGAGGTGTATGGTCAAGAGTCAGGCTTTACCACATAGTTTCTGTCATGTGTGCAACATATGTACTTAATAGGTATCCCACTAAAGCACTGCAATATATCACTCCATATGAGTCTTGGCATGATTGCAAGCCATCTGTTGCTCATCTGTGTGTTTTGGTTGTCTGGCATATGCATTAGTGCCTGAACAACATCACAAAAAATTGGATGATAAAGCAGTAAAAAGTATTTTGGTTGGCCAGAGTTCTGAAAGTAAAGGCTATCATCTGTATCATCCACAGACTAATGGCATTCTGGTTAGCTGTGATGTTGTTTTTGTGGAAGATGCTATTCAGCCATTGCTTTCATGCACTAAGGAGACATTTGTTAGCTCCAAAAACATGTATGATAGTTTGTTGCCTCTTTTTACAAGTGGATAGTCTAGTGCTGATCCTAATGAGGCAACTTCTCAGCCTTTGCAGGTTTCATGTGATGATGCAGATCATTGGATTTCTGATGCAGATTTACATGACGCACTTGTTGATGAGAGAGATGATAGTGAGCAAGAAAAAACTATGCCAAAATGGTTGGTGCAGGCTTTGTGTGATAGCAAATTAGATGCACCTCTATCATATCATACTCGGTCAGGCTCTCATAGTGCCTCTTTTGCATCAGATTTTTATGCTATGGCTGCATCTAGTCTCTGTGATGAGAATGAGCCTGTTTCATTTGATGAACCACAAAATTCAGAAATTTGGATGGCTACTATGCAATCTGAATATGATGTTATAATGAAGAATGGTACTTGGTCTTTATGTGACTTGCCTCCTGGAAAGAAGGCCATTGGCACTAAGTGGGTATACAAGCTGAACCGTAAACCTTATGATACAGTTGACAGGTATAAGGCTAGGCTTGTTGCAAAGGGTTATGCACAGGAAAGAGGCATTGATTTTGATGAAACCTTTGCTCCTGATTGCCGAATGACTACTGTTCATAGCATCTGTGCACTTGCAGCTCATCATGGTTGGAATGTACATCAGTTCGAAATTAAAGCAACATTTCTGAATGGTGACTTGCATGAAGAAGTGTATGTTTTTTAGAGTCCAATAGAAAGCACATTATATGTTAAGCGTGCTAATGATGTACTTCTAATCATTGTGGTTTATGTTGATGACATGCTGCTCACTGGTCCTCATGAGAGGCATATTGCTGATTTTAAGGCTGATTTGCATGCCTCATTTCATATCTCTGATTTGGGACATTTGCATCACTATTTGGGCATTCAGTTTATGCATGTTGATGGTGGAATGGCTTTGTGTCAAACGAAATAAATTGACACATTATTGTAGCATTTTGGCTGTGAAGACTATAAACCTATTGCCACTCCTATGGAGATAGGTTTATGACTAATTGTTGATGATGTTGGAGATGCACTTGATGTTGTTCTCTATCAGCATGCTATTGGATGCTTGATTTACTTATGCATTACTTGGCCAGATATTCAATTTGTTGTCTCACAGATGAGCAGGTTTATGCATCGCCCAGGAGTCAAGCATTGGCATGAAGTTAAGAGCATCTTTCACTACTTGAGTGGTACTCGACCACTTGGGTTGTTTTATGCCAAGGGGGGATCACTACCACCAGATTTGCATGCTTTTTTTTACTCTGATTGGGTTGGTTGCTATGACACTCATGTGTTCACCAATGGTTTTTGCTTCATGCTTGGTAGCTTATGCATATCTTGGATGAGCGAGAAGCAGCCTACTGCGGCCACTTCCAGTTGTGAGGCTGAGTATAGGGCAGCTTTCACAATGATTATTGAGTGTGTGTGGCTCAGACATCTTATGGCTGATTTGGGTATTGGTCAGTCTTCTGCCACCACCATCTTCATTGACAGTCAGAGCGCATTGGCAGTTGTGAGGAACCATGCGTTCCATGCTTGCACTAAGCACATTGAGGCGCATTATCATTATGTCAGGGAGAGGTTCTCTGCTGGGTAGATCAGCTTGGCATATGTGCCCATGGAGGACAACATTGCAGACCTTTTCACGAAGGCTCTGGCTAGGGAGAAGTTTGAAGCTTTCCGCAAAGCTTTGGGCTTACTTCCTTTTGTGGAGTGATTTCCACATAGCTTGGCACTTTGTTATACATGAGTATCAACTCCTTTTTCACCACATCACTTCCAGGGGAGATTTGTTGATATATTTAGGTAGTGATGTGTGTGAACACTCTAGGACTCTTGGGGTAATTTTTTCCCTCTTTAGGAGTTTTTTTTTTCCTCGGCTTGTATATATGCCTATAGCCCTAACTGGTTACTTATCTTTGTACATTCTCTAGTAATAAATTCAGTATTGTGTGTTGTGTTCCAAGCTTCTTCTTCTTCCTTGTGTTGTTCGCGTGCTTCCACAGATGTCTAACTCCAAAAATATGTAGCTTAGCCAATAGAGCTCAGGCCTGAGGAACACATGGTCTTGTGCCCAAATTCATAGACCTACATCTACTAGTGAACCATTTTTGCTTTTCTTCTAGAATGAGACATAAAGTTGAGAAATAAGCACAGTACGGCTACACCGTGGTGTATGAAATTTTGTTGGCAAGGATGAGAAGCCAATTTCGATGCTTGGATTGCTACAGTTTACTGATCCTTTAAATTTGCTACTCTGTTTTGGGCATGGGCTACTCACGCTATTTTCATCAATAATTACAATGTGATGGATGGCAACATGCAAAAAGGAAGGCTATCATGGGTAGCGTAGTCAGATCAATGTGCAATTTCATAGTTTGTATCCCCATTCGTACAGGTCAAGCTCATTATCCGAGAGCAAGCACCAACAATACAATAAAAGGAATGCATTATTTTGTGCAGCAGCACCATATCATAGTGGATGAAATTTGGTTTTCAAATTATAGAATTCAAGTTCGATTCTTGGATGATACAATGTACAATGCATGCAACATCATTAAAATTTGCTATGAAGAGCAATTTGACAGAGGCTAATAATTGCACTTGAAAGAGAAACGATGCGAGAAATAAATTTTCCAAGAATAATAAAACAAGATCTCCATTGAAGCTTGCAGGAGGAAGATGATGAAATCCCATCAAGGTCTCGATGGAAGCTCAACCTTGAGCTATGAGAACAATGCAAGAGAATGAAGATTACAACCACCACCACATGCTAGAGAGATGAATCTCCTTCCAACCATATGCCTCTATATATCTCTCTCTCCAAGGGACTGCCTTCTTGGGTAGGTAGATTCTAACCATCCATGTGTCGGCCATGTAACTCCATGTGCACCAAGTGTCCCAGTTAACTCGAGTTAACTCAATTGGATGCTTCTAGAAGGTTCTAGAAATCTTTGGGCAAAATACTCTCCCGATGTACCTCATGGGTTTGAACCCAAGACCTCCTCCTTCAAACCCTTGAGACTTCACCGCTAAGCTAAGTGGATCACTTGTTAAGAAGATCACATGACATGCTACATAAGTCTAGTCTCAAGATCCTTGGACATACACACAAGTGACTAAATGGTGTCCAATTTCAGATTTGTCTGAATCGGCTGGACCCTTAGATCATAAACTTACTTTATTACAAAGAGAGAGAGAGAGAGAGCAAAGAATCACGAGATTTGTGCAAAGTTGAAAAGCAAGCAAGCAACAACATACATTGCAACCAAAGTGTTTCCAAGAGCAAGAGGTAAATTCATTGCACCTTTTGCCAATAATTTCAAGGTTGAAAAGTTGAGATTGAATTGTTTTTGAACATTAACAAAAAGTTGTGACTTTCTAATTTTAATGATAACTCATGCATGAAGGTTCACATTGAATAAGTGATTAGAGAACAAGAGTGAGGGGGAGAAGGCACCTCTCTGAGGGGATTAAAGGAGTGGGAAAAAAGTTGGTATCAGAGATGCAAGAGAAAATCTCGATTATTTGAGTTGAATTTAGGGGAAAAAACACAATTGTTTTATTATATGATTTGAAATTCAAGAAAACTAATTAAAAATTAGGAAATTAAGAAAAAAGAAATAGAGAAAGAATTGCCAATTTTTGAATAGTTGCAATTGAAAAAATCATGATTTTTTTATAAAGTTTCATAAAAAGAACTTGGAAAATTTTGGCAAATTTTGCAAAAGATTATGACTTTTTGGAAGGAAATCAAGGGAAAGAATCATGACTTTTCAATAAAATTTCATAAAAGAACTTAGAAAATTCTGGTAAATTTTGCAAAAGATTGCAACTTTTTGAAAGGAAATTTGTGAAGGGAAGAAGGAAAAAATCACGACTTTTTGGGGGAAAACTTGAGAAATCAATGAATCACAATTTATTGGAGATAACAAAACTTTGAAAATTTTGTTTAGTATTTTTGAGAAAAATAAATACAAGAAAATAAAATAATTCTTTGGGGAAAATCGCAACTTTGGGATTTTCTTCTAGAGACTCTTTTTGTAAAGTTATGCTCCTGAATATAAATGACTATGTGGTACTTTGATTTTTTTAATAAAGGAAACAAAGAATTGCTATTTTTTGGAATTTAACAAAAACTTGGTCTTTGGAACCAATATAGAGTCACAATTCTTTTGGAAACTTTCTTTAACATACAGAAGGCCTAAAAATTTTTGAAACAACACTTCACGTGAAATTGAGAGGAGGAAAAGTGATACTAGAACCAGACCCTAATCACACCCAAAACCAAAACATGGAAAGTATGACCTCACAAGGAACTAGAAATATGATGCAGCGAGAACAATCCAATAAAGGTGATTTTAAGAACATTTCAAAATATGAATTTACAAACATACTCGGATTTTAGATCTACAAAGATGGAATCCAAAGATATGTGGAAAGACTAAGGTCGAATTCACCTTTCAATATGACCCCAATTACCCAATTTTTGAATGAACAATACATAGAAAGGGACAGAAGAATATACATTCTAACAAATGATCCAGAGAACGTAAATGATCAAGGATAATTAGCCAACAAAAAACAATGAGAGATGAAAATCCAAAGGAAATACTTACCCCTAGAGGTGAGTCGATTTGTACACATCAAGAATAAGTAATTAAAGTGACTTGTGATCAAGTAGACACTTTACTTTACATGAATCCTAATAAAAGAGATGTATATTGGGCAACACACCCAAAGCCATACAATGCTCCATCACATATGAACCTTAGGGTTTTGAAGAATTATCATGAACCTAGGGAATCCCCTAGTTTTTTCAATGAAGAAGGGAAAAGATTTTGGAAACTTGTGGAAGAATTGAGAAGTTCATACACATACCAAAATAAACCAATATTTCCTAGGAGAAGTATACAAACACAAGATGAAGATGAGGAACATCTCAACCCTAATGTGGAGTTTGAGAAGCAAAGAAGCAATAAGTGAAATTAAAGTAACATGCAAGCCTACCAAAACAAAGAGGGGCCAAGAGAGGAAAATAGAGAAAACATTTTTTGAAACCCACATGTACCTCCAATTAGTGTCAATAGGAATCAACACCAAGAGGCTATAAACATGGAAGACAATAGACAAAATGGAGGAGACCTCAACATTCTAGGAAGAAATAATAGGGAAAGGTTTCAAGGACAATGTGAAGACTAGGACCAACTCAAGTAGTGAAAAGCATGAGGAATTAATATGATGGATCCACTAATACATATGTTCATGTGCCAGAATTCAAAAAACTCCTAAGAGCTAAAGAAGTGGAAGATTACTTCACTCAATATGAGGCCTTTGGATTAACACTAAAAGAGTCAGCCTTATGTGGTTTCAACCACTTAAAATGGAGAATTTTGCTAACATTGAAGCACTATTAGAGGAATTTATAGGTGATTTCTCAAAGAGAGGTATTGGACATGGTAATTCTATTCTAGTTCACACATTTAAACAAAACCCTAATGAATCAGTGAGATTGGCAGTAAGGAGATTTAAGCAATACACAAATAGATGTCCTACTTAGGAGAGACCATATATGTAGAAAATAATATCATTATTCATGGAGGGTCTAGAAAATGCACAACTATAACTATGGTCTGCAGTAAGAGATGTGAAGATTTGAGTGAATGCATAAAACAAGCCATAGATACAGATGAAAATAGAGGGCAAGACTTGTTGACAAGTCATTTGTCCATAAGAAAAGAAAATAAGCTATCCCACATTGAGGAGTTAGCTAAAGCTATTGGAAAATATCGAGGATCAGGATTACAACAAACCAATCTTCAAAGACCTCAAAACAAAACATGTTTCAACTGTGGGGGAGATCATTCTACAAATTTCTATCAAAAACCTAGAAACATCTTCCATGGTGATAAGATATTTGTAAAATTCTTTTAGTAAAAAATCAAGGTGAACCATTTGAAAACTCAACAAGAAGAGAAAGAATAACTCATCAAAATACTCATCACATGAAAGAAAAACAAAATCATGATACAACTCAACCTGTTTTGGTACAACATTCTCCTTTTCCTAAAAATGTTGTGTGCATCTATTGCACACCATAATGTGAGCTTCTCAATCTCTTCTTTTGTAGGTCCTCCTTTGAATCTTGGTATAGGCATGACTTTATCACCCTTCACTACTCCAAACAAGTTTCTTCCTTGAAAATAAGCTTCCATCCTGATTTGCCAAGAAACATTGTTTCTATCAAGCTTCTTAATTATGGAAGGAAATCCATCACCCATCTTGAAGAACATATCCGTGATACCACTAAAAGTGCTTGAGAGGAGAAGGATGTAGCCAAAGTGTAGCTTAGAGTGATGGAGTTTGATTCAACTTTCAATACATAATCAGTCTTTTATCACTTGGAGACTTTAACTCACCTTATAGGCTTGTACATATTGGAATAAAACATATGTAATTTGGATCATCATAAAGAAATTTTTGATGCAAAACAAACTATCAACTTGAGGTATGACTATGAACTACCTTCTATTTTTTGGAAGAGAAGGCCAGTTTAAAATGCTTAGTGCTCTCAGCTTGATTAAAATTTATCTAATTCCTCTTATACGAAGTTATCTAATAATGTGATAAATTTATTATGCACAAGAGTTGGAATTATAAACAAACTATGCACTCATTAGAATCTTAGCATCATCAAGGGGTCATCTCGATATTTCAGGGAGTAGCAAACATAGACCCAGAGGCAGAAAAATTGCTCTAGCACACAACAAGAAGATCCAAATGCTAAGAAACTTTGGGAAAATCAAGTAGACTCTAATATATTTCTAATTAGTTGTTACTACTGAAGAGCAAACCTTGAGCTATAAGAACCAACCTCTACAATCCTACTGATTTGAGGAAGATAGTACATGAAAATGAGCAACAAGCAAGAATATAATGAATAATGGTTGTATATTCATCTCAATCTATTGTACAAGTTCCTTAGAGTCTTTATATAGAATTATTGGAGTCTCTACATGGATTTCCATGACTCCTTACATCCATTTGAATTCAAACAACTTTGTGGGATGAGTTTTTGTGACTAATATTCCTTTTCCTATAAGCTAGGAAATAGAGAATCAAGTTCAAAATTAATTTTGGTGGTTGATTGAATAGCAACCTCATAACTCGTGGTCTTTTAGGACTTCTAGGTTCATTCTTTGATGAGAATAGAATCCATATATATTTATGGATTTTACAAGGATAGAAAAAATAAATGACTCATCGTGAAGATCCAAGGTTCTCTTCATGAACATGCTTGAATCATGATAAATCCTTCTCTCAAGCATGGTAAAATCTTGATCCCAACAAAGTCTGAATCAAGTGCACCTCATGAAGTTGGCTTGGGCAATGGCTCACTAAACTATTCTGCTAATCCAGCTCACTGTTAAATGTCTTGTAGCTCTAATGTGTTCTTGAGCTCCTCAAATTCCCTAGAGAAGTACTAGAACTTGCCCCATATGTTGTTGAAACCACACTTGGACTCCCAGATATGTGCAGCATCATCAAGTGGTCCATCTAACTCATTGAGCTAGTGTAACTGTGTATTCACCTGTTCTGTTTGACTTGAGGGGGAATCTTTAACTGGTAGTAGCCTCAAGTGTCTAAACCGGGTTGGCCTCTCAGTGGGATGGTCCTCAATGGGTAAGCTATTGATGTTTGTGGGTTGGGAAATTATTCGTGTTTTAGTCATTGAGTACTATTACGTGGGGTGCTCTTTGTGGATTCGTTATAATAAGAAAAACACATTAATATTGTGGAAGAAACCTAGAGAGACCTTGTTCTTATTACAATACCAACATTTCTCCCTGTATCCCTATGTGTTTGTATAAGTGAACAGTGTGTGGTGAAGTGAGGATGTGGGTGAGTGAAAAATGTACATGCATACTCAAGAAATGCAATTTCTCTGCATGCTCCTAGTAGCGTATATGTATTCTACAAGGTTGGTTCATGTGGTAGTTTATAAGGTTCAACCTTCCAAATTTCCCTTATGGGATGAAAAAATTATCTTTTGGCTTTGTACATAGTGTTTGATGATGACTTAACTTGCTTATGGGATTCTTTAGGTACCCATTTCCAAGTTGTTCTAGGAAGAAAATTACATGATGACTTAATTATAACACTTTTCTGTATATGTTTAGGAGGTTGGGATAGATTATAAAATATTGGAACCTAAGAGCTTATGTGAAGATATTTGGGCTCTCAAGAAAGTCTTAGGCACCTAAATTTGTGGATTATTGTGGTCAACCTTCATTGAGCACTTTGGTACCCAAATTTGGAGTACTCTTTGAAATGGATTTCCTCATTCTTGTGTTGCTCATTTCCTTGGCTTTCTCATTTGTTTCTCAGCCGATGACTTTGATAGTGAGGCAACAATTGGTTGCTCACCTTTTTGTACCCAAATCTGCTTCATGTCAAGAATTTCTTTTCTCTAGGTTGGGTTGGTCTTTTTGATGCACTAGTTGCTTTGGTTGTCTTGCACACCTCTTTGTTTGAGCTAATGCTACCATGCTTGGCTTTAGAATAGAAGGGAGTTCCACCTGATCTCAAGCCTATTCTTCATAGGTCAAATTCTTTTGCACCACAAAGCTTGGGACACAAGCAACATCTTTTTCTTCAAGATTAGTCTTAGAAGAACTAAGAGCTTTTGTGGAATCTAGATCATTATCCATGCAATTTTCTAATTCTACTATGAGATGTTGTTCGTGTCCCCAAACCTAAAGAAGATGACTTCTTAGGTTTGAGTTGCATGCATGATCACAGATCTAGTCTTGGTCCAAGATGAGAGACTCAGTGAGATCCTCGTTATGGCATACTAGCACTTTGATCGTCATAGGGACATCTTGAATTGAGATGGGAAGTTCCACCTTGCCCATGCAAGGGTTTTCCACACCTCTCAATCCTACAAGGTAAGCCTTGATAGGATTCATTTGTAAGTTCATTTCTTGGCAACTAGAATATCGTATTGTGCTAGTAGCTTCTCTTGAATCAATCAATACTTCGATTGTCTTGAATATTGTGTCTTGTCCTATCTCAACTAAAATAAATGGTCTTCTATCAATGATACTAGGAGAGGTATACATGTTAGTCTAACACATTGCCATGTGATGGTTTGGGGATGATCACTATTGATCCTTGGTAGGTCTAAACCTTTTCTTCTTAATTTGATTCTTCTAATGTGTTCTAAGGCTTTTGCATGTTCTTCTTCTCATATTCTTTTCTCTTCTTCTTTATGTTTCTTAGCCATGTTGAGTCATCTAAGCATCTCTTCAATCAAAGGCTCTAGATAGAGCTTGACTCGACATCCACTTATGTAGTTTCTCAACACACCCCCTTCTAAAGTGGATAATTGGATGGCATCGCTAATCAATATCCTATTGATAATCATGGGTCCATATCCATGTTTCTCTAATTTTTGTGCATGTCACTTCAATGTCTATACCCAAACTAAATCGCCAGCTTTTAGGCCTTTATCCTTTATGTGTGAATTGAAATAGGATTTTTGTTGTTTACTTATTGCATATATCCTTGTTGCTGCTCTCAATCAAGTTTCTCCTAAGCATTCTAAATTCATGATCTTGGAGGATAGCTCGTGGCATGTACATTGATGCTCTTCTGTAACCTTGAGTATGGGTATCAGAAAATTTAAAGGAAGCACGCCATTTTGGCCAAATACCGTTTGAAAGGGCATTGCATAGGAAAACACAATATGCCCAAACAATGTGATGAAGCTATTTGTCCCAATCAGAATGTTTATTATTAACCAGCTTGGTCAATACATTACATAGGATCTTATTGGTGCTCTTGACCTGTCCATTCGCCTGTGGGTGATATGGAGCTAACTTCTTTTGAATGACCATGAAATCTTGTAGAAGATATTCAATGACTACATTCAAGAAGTGGGTTCCACGATTGCTAACCACTTCTATAGGCAACCCATATCTAGTGAATACGTTGTCAAACAAAAATATAACTATAATTTGTGTATCATTCTTTCTAGTAGCTTTCACTTCTACTCATTTGGTGAGAAAATCCATTGCAACTATGATGTATTCAGCATGGGAATTCTTGGCTTGGGTATTAATAAGGCCAACCAATTCTATTCCCCACTTTGAGAATGCACGCTCTCCCATCATGGGTCTTAATGGCATCTCAACTTTATGAATTGAATATTGAGTCCTCTGGCATGTGTCACACCTCTTCACATAGTTATGTGCACCCATGTGAAGGGTAGGCCACCAAAGACCTAAAAACAAAATTTCATTGATCACTCGATCATGTCCAAAGTGTCCTCCTACAACACCTTGGTGTGTAGTTTCTAATATTGTCAAGTACTCACTTTCATGTATGCATAGTCTCATATATCAATCTTTTCCATGCCTATATAGATTATCACCAATGAGTGTATAGTCCTGAGCCTCCTGATCTAGAATCCTTTGTGCTTAGTTCATCTCTTGTGGGAACGTTTTCATCCTCAGAAAGTTAATCAAAGGGCTACTCCAGTGAGGTATTAAGGATACTTGATATAAAGTGGCATGTTCAATAGGTGGTTTGCTAATAAAATTTGGACAATCCTTGAACAACCTATACATGTCTGCTTCCATTGCCAATACATGCTTAATCATTTTCATAGTGTGTAGGGTTCTGTGTTTAGAATGGTGTTGGCCTAATGCACATATGTTTGTTAATTGCAACCACTTATTGTGATCTTCCTTTTCCACACAAGATAAGATTCCTTGATCATTTTTCTTGTATATACTTCATCCAAGTATATTGTATCTTTGTGATTTGACAATTTCTTTGTCCTTTGATCTAGTCACTAGATTCTTAGGTCCAAATATAAGAACAAGCACAAGTGTTTTAGTCCAGTTTGGGACTACTTCCAAGTTGAACATGTAAGCATCAGGAAGTTTGTCTAATGCACCTTGTGGTGAATCCCTTGAAGTGAGTCTAGAAAGGTGATCTTCCTTAAGGTGAGTCTTACCCTTCTTAACAACTACTTTAAAATCGTGTTGCATTAGTAAGAGAAACCATCTTATTAATCTATTGGTATTGCAAGGTTTGTTCTCTAAGCAGAGTAGTGTCTGATGATCTGTAAAGAATTAAAACTCATTTGCAAGAAAATAGTGTCTAAATTTCTTAACCGCAACCATGCCTAATCTTTCTCTCTTTGTGGTCATGCAATTTCTTTCGACTATATTTATTTGCCTAGTTGCATATGCAATGAGAAGGTCAATTTTTCCTTCACCTCTTGGTTGTGCTAGCACACATCCAATATCTAAATTAGAAGCATCCACCTCAACATAGAAGGACTTTTTCCAATCTAGCAGTGTCAAGATTTGTGATGAGGACAATCGTCATTCTAAATCCAAGAAAGATTTTTCACATTTATCATTCCATTAAAATTAGTCAAAAAGTTGTGCAAAGGCTTTGCGATAATAGCATACATGTGGATAAAATGTCAAAAATGAAATCTTGAAATTCCATGAATATTTTAGGTCTTCTTCTGGTATAGCTCTTAACTTATTCACGTGTGTTGATATCCCATTGTTTAAGACAATACCGCCAAAGATCTTGCCTTGCTTGACCATGAAAAACCATTTCTCTGGTTCAATCAAACTTGATATTCTCTACATTTGTCAAAGATTTTTCTAAACTCTATGATGTGTGTCTATCTGATATGGGAATGAGCGCATAGATCATCCAGAGACTTCTAAGTTCTTCCTTAGGAAGTCCTTAAACACACGAAACATCAGCATCTAGAACATAGCAGGTGCCTTGGTGAGTCCAAATGGCATCACATGAAAGACAAAGATAGGTCCCATTTAGTGGCAAAAGTCATCTTATGTTGATCCTCTAGGGTGATGGATACTTGATTGTAACCCCAAAATCTATCAAGGAATTTGCAAACTTCCTCCCACTACTAGTTCTAATAGGTGTTTAGTGATTGGAAGCATATAACTATCTTGTATGGTGGTGGCATTAACTTTCTTCATGTTAATGCACACATGAAATTGGCCATTCTTTTTGGGCACTACAACAATTGCAGATACCCATTTTGTATGCTCAATCTCATAGATGAATCCTACTTCTATCAACCGATCTATTTCCTCTTTGATCTTGGCTCCATAATTATCATTATAGGTATAAGGATTTTGCTTTGTTGGATTGACCTCTAAGGTCATAGGGATCCTATGAGAACAAATAATTGGATCCACTCCTTTCACATCTTTGTAGTTCCAAAAAAACACATCTCTATATTCCCTTAACAACTCAATCAACTCTCGTTCCTCTTCTTCACTCAAATCATGTCCTATGTAGGTGCATCTTTCCTCTCTGTCTTTGAGCATTACTACAATCTTCTTAGTTTTTTCTTTATTATCATATGCTTCTCCTAGGAGAGCTTCTTGTTTAGGGATTCTAACCAAAATTCTTGTCTTCTACAAAGAGCTCCAAGAGCGAAATTAAACACAATACCTCTTCCTTGATCCATAGATTTAAGCAAGCACCACAGGAAAATGTTAGGCTAGCATGATGTAGGTTCAGACAATACATTGAAAGATGCCCGGTTCTAGAACTACCTAGTAAAGCTAAGCAAGTTTCCTTGTTCTTAGATGGCTTATTGAGTGCTAAGCTATGGTCATATGTGTATCTTAAGGAATCTGGAACCATAGAGCAATGCATAAGGATGTGCATTGATATTGAGGATAATTATGATGATGATTTAGAACTTTCTAAACTCTACAAGGATTCAGATTGTTCTATTAGCTTCACTTGAGAAAATTAGGTTTTCTTGAACTTAGTTAATTCCTATCCCAATCCTAATTAATCAATACAAGTATATGCACTTAGCCTATGCTAGAAATTGGCTAAGGGGTTGAGAGATCTTCCAACCTTGAGCCACACATGCTTGAAATGTTTGTCCAAAGCTTGCGATGCATTGGTAGCTTGATTTACCACACAAATAGCTCCAAAATCTTATAAAATTTCCAAAATTTAGGTTCAATTTTACCGAAATTTGCAAAAAGTAAAAAGTGCCAAAATTTTGGTCTATTGCAATCGAGGGATGTGTGGTGGATGGTTCTTTGTCACAATATATGGTCTATCACAATAGAGAGTCTATCACGATAGATATTATCCATCATCGATCATCTCTCATGATCCTTATCTATCGCGATAGATGGCCTCTATCATGGGGTCCAATTTGTCATGATAGATGGCATCCATGATCTATCTTCTATTGTGGATTGCGGTCTATCGTGATAGGCATGTCTATTGTGATAGATGGTCTCTCTCACAAGGGTTTGTCTCTCGAAATGCATGAGGTCTATCATGGTTTTTTGTCTGTCGTAATAGACCAAAAAAGGGAATTTTTGGATTGTGAGTAGTGATTTGGAATGCTCATGATGTGTGGTCTATCATGCCTATGATTAAAACACAAAATATTGACTTTTTTGTCTATTTCAATAGACAAAGATCATCATCTCAGGCCATGCATAAGGTTTTTTCATACTTGATGATGATGTTGGAGCTAATGATGGAGTAATTCTCTGCGGAAAATTCTTAGAAATATGCAAAAACAACAACCACAATACCGCTCTCTCACTCTCAAGTGAAATGAGGGAAATGAAGTGGGAAATGGGGATATGACCAAAAAGTTGAAATTTTAGTAATCAAGGAGATGGAAGTAGGAGGTGAATCGAGATAGTAAAGATGGTGATGGAGATTAAAAAAGTAAGCAAAATAGAAAATTTACCTACTTACTTGCAATTTCTAATGTCAAAACTCTATGTTTTATCATCACATGCTTGTCCTTGAATTGCATTCCCTAATAACGGCACCAAATTTGATGTCACTCTAACACAATGGAAGTGCCAAGGAGGAGGAAATCGACCTTATAAGTGTCAATCTATGGAGGCATGAGGATGGTATGACGATCGTGAGCAAGATGAATGCACAAGTTCGTGAGTGAGAAGCACACTAACATGCACACACATACACACACATGCAACCAAGGTAGAATAAAGAGTAGAACAATGGAATCTTTCATTTAAGAATTCTTCATACAAACTTTCAAAAAAAAAAACCACCCACAAAAGTGAGCCCTCTATCTCTTTTTATAGTTTTTCATTAGCTATGGCATAGTTCAAACCTAGTGTTTCACCTAGTTAAAAATTAGGTTCCTAGGCTAATTTAGAGGCTCAAATGAGCTCCAAAAATTATGAAAATTGAAACATAGACTCTTCTAACATTCCTCAAGCTAAAGGACTCCTCAACTTCACAAAATGGCATTTGATCTACCAAACACATGTATTTACATTGAAATGTAGTGATCAAAATCACTACTTGTTGGAAATTAGTTTTGAAAAATTGATTAGGCCTATTTGTTGCGAGACCTGCATTGATTGCCCTACCTACTCAGTCTTGTGTGTCAGCCTTGTCTCTCTTGCTAACCTTCTTGTCTGAGGCTCCCTTGTTTGCTAAGTCATCCTTGGCTGCTAATAAAGGATCTCTCTAGTTTTTGCTCGTAGTCAACGATTTATAGAAAGATGTGAGTGTATTTTATTTGGGAGAAGGTTGATGCATTTGAAAAAAAATTAATATGGCACAAGACTTTTGAAAATGAACTAGGTGGAAAATGAAAGAAGTTTCGTATTGATCAAGGAGGAGAATTCTTATCAACAGAATTTAACAATTACTAAAATGCTTATGGAATCAAGGGGCAAGTTACCACAACCCACACACCTCAAAAAAATGGTGATGTTGAGAGATGAAATAGGACAACTATTGAAATGTCCCACTACATGTTGAAAGCTCAAGATACTCATGATTGATTTTGGGCAGAAGGAGTTAATAGGATTATATACAATTTTAAATACATGCTACAAGAAGGCATTCCACATCATTACTCCTCAAGAGGCATACTCTGTCAAAAATACTTTGGTTATGAATATCAAAATTTTCTAGTATTTCTATTAAGAACTGTTGGCAGTAGTCAAGGAACCGAAGGAGTCACAAGACAAGGAAGCCTACGAAGGGAGTCGGAGCTAAGAGACAGCACAAGCAGACACAGTAGTCAAAGAAGATCTGGCAAGTAGGCCATTTAAATTTTTCAGGCATCAAAGAGTTGGGCACACAAGAAGAAGGAGCAAGTAGGGAGCTCCAAGAAATGTATGTCAAAATGTTAGAAGAAATCCCTACAAAAATAGTGATTTTCATCACTAAAAACCATTGTAAATACCATTTCATATTTTTGTATCTCCATTCTGTGCAAGCCAAGGAGTCCTTGAGCTTGAGGAGCTTTAGAAGTACCTACCTATCAGTTTTCACATTTTTTAGACTCCGTTTAAACCTCCAAATAGGGTAGAGAACCTAATTTTTAACTAGGCCGGACACTAGGTCTGGACAAGGCCAAAACCTAGTCAAAAACTATAAATAGAGCTAGAGAGCTCATTTTTGAGGTTAGCTTGTAATTGAATTGAACTTGTATGAGCTTTCTGAAAGTAATATAAGAACTCCATTGCTTCTCACTCTTTGTCTTGCCGTATGTGCGCGTGTGTGTGTATGTGTGTGCATGTCAGTGTGCTTCTCACTCACGCACTTGTGCCATCACTTGCTTGAGGTCATCATACCATCCTCACATCTTCCCGGATTGACATTAAAGGAGGTGCTACTCATCACTGAGCTACACCAAATTTTGGCGCCGTTGCCGGGGAACGAGCTTTGAGGACGAGCGTGTGATGGTAAGACGTAGAGTTGATGCGTTGGAGTTATAGGTATTTTCTTCACCTTTTTCCTATTTTTTTGTTGTTTTTCTCATCACCATCATCATCCTCACCATCTCCCGCATCCATCTCCATCATCGCGAAAAATTTCAGTTTTTGGTCATATCACCCCACCCATACCATTCCCCTCATTTCACTTGTGAGAGAGAGCGAGAGAGCATTTGTGTGCTTGTGATTTTCTATGTTTTTTGAGATTTTCTGCAGGAATCAGCATCCCCAGCAGCTGCACCAGCTCCAGCAGGTAAAAAATCTGACTGTGCAGGTCCCGAGGCGTTGACCTCTGTCAATCGCGACCAACACGTCAATCGCGATTGACCTATCAATCGCGACTGACAGAGCTTGCGAACGCGATAGAAGGGCAAATTTGGCCATTTTTTTAGGGCAAAAAATAGTGGTCTAATTTTTGGCAAATTGTGGGGAACTTTTAAGGGTTCATCATTGCATTGTGAGGCCATTCCACCAAGTATTTCGAGAAGTCCTGTTTGCCTGCTAACCTATTTAATATCCTGATTTGGCCCCAAAACCCTGAGTGGACATAACTTCCTCATACAAAATCCGATTGCGGTGATTTTTGTTTTGTTGGAAAGCTCGTGGGGAATACAACCAAAACTTCGACTGGTTACGGTAGAATTAATGTCAGGATTATTAGATAGGATAAATTGAAGTTGACCATATCCCGGGGTAGGAAAAAATTGAGGGTCCCTTGGGATTGATTTCCATAAAGGCAAAAGGTAATTGGGTCTGTGAATTACATGCATGAAAGTGATCTGTCTGCCAACTGAATTCAATTCTTGAGCTAATTGTGGATTTTTTCAGGTTCTTTGAGAGCATCGAAGGGTACCCGAAGCAAGAGTAAGTGTGAGCTTGGGAACACGCATCCTGGGCATACAAGGGCAACCAAGGGAAGAAACTTAAGGTTGGAAATTCTCAACACCCTCTGTCAATCCCTAGCATAGGCTAAGTACGGATAGAGGTTTTGGTTAATTAGGAACACGTTAAGAACAACCAAGTCCAAGAACTCTAATCACTCAAGTGCAAGTGCTAGGAGATTACAATTACGAAACAACATAAGGGAAAAGAAATTAAATTGAGTGACCGCACTCAAGTACAATAAAAACTTAAGTGTTCCTTGCGACAAAGATTAATTGGACAAGAAGTGACACCCTAAGAGCAATTAAAAAGGAACAAGTGACTGATACAAAAGAACTCGGCAACGCAAAGTGTACTTGGGAAAAATTGGGAATATTCAATTGGTCTTATGAACCTTAGATCAGGACGACACCTAGGGAGAGATAAACAAAGTCTTAGATCTTCAGAGGCTAGTGTCAATCATACTGCTAGGTCTTGGGCCCAGCAGTTGAGACATCATTTGTACTATCCTAGCTCTGAGACTAGTGAGTCCGAGATGTCCCACGGTATGGAGAGACCTACAGGAAGCTCCGGAGTGCCATATTTATATAGGGTGGAAGGCCCTTACAAGATGCAACTCGAATACCTTAGGACCAACCGATTAGGTGCTAGCATCTATGAGGACGGCCTAGGAAGATCTGTGGTACAGATTAAAAACCCTGACCAATCCATTGGACTAGAGCGCCCAGCTGTCAAGTTTGAAAATGGAGCATACTTGGATAAAGAAGGAACCGTATACGTAGTCACCAGTCATCCAGATAGGACAGATGAATTTGGGAATGTGATCCCTGAAACGGACTTAGATGACCTAGAGCAAGGAAACATGGGTGAAGAACCTAGAACCCCCCGAGGCAAATCTGTTCTCACTAGGATTATCACACCAGAGTGGATTCCCCAAGATAATAAGAGCATAGATCTACTCCTGAACCGGGAGACGGATGAAGCCTTTTGGAGATATAGACCTAATCAGCCGAGTGAGGTAGGAACAATCATGATATATGAGTTCAAAGATCCTGATACTCCAGGTAGAGTGACCTACTTAGATCACTCTTCAGAAAGGGTCTTTGTGGTTACAGAAAATGATAGGCATGCTTACACTTGGAAAGGTGAATTCATTTTCCCCCAACCAAGATCGAATGTGTCATTTGGTCACCCAGGAGCTGGAACCTCCCACACTCATGGAACTCAAAGAGACAGACATAGAGATAGACCGGAGGTAAGCTTTGCCAACTCAGTGGGAAGAGACAGAACAAGAACGGAAACAAATAGAGTGGAACCTGAAGGATTTAGAGCCCCAAGGAATCATAGGAATGCTGATGATTTCCCTCTGCCAAGGCCTAGGGAACACGCCAGGATTTTGAGACCGACTCAGTTAGTTAAGTCCATGAAGAATCACTTCGATGGCACAGGAGACCCATATGATCATGTGGCCAAGTTTAGGCAAGTCTTGAGAGCTGAACAAGTTGAGAACCTATTCACGCAATATAATGCCTTTGGTCTAACACTTAAGAACACAACCCTTACGTGGTTTCAACCATTGAATGAGAGACAGTTCAGGAGCATAGACCAACTCTTAGAGGCTTTCATCACCGAATTCTCTAAAAGTGGCATAAGGCATAATACTTCCTCATTGATATACAACTTCAAGCAGACCCCTCAAGAGACTGTGAGACTTGCAAGAAGAAGATTTAGGCAGTATCTTGAGAGATGCCCTGTTCCTGAGTTACCCACACCTTCCAAACAAGTGGCTTTATTCTTGGATGGACTGCTAAGTACAAAGTTGCGATCATATGTGTACTTGAAGGACCCTAGGACCATAGAAGAGTGTGTACGCATGTGCATCGTCATTGAGGATAACCTAGGGGAGGAGTTAGAGCTTTGCAAAATCTACAAAGATTCAGATAGTGCTTCTAGCCTCTCTTCCTCACAATCCACATCAATTGAGGAACTTGCGGAGAAAGTAGCTCAAAAACTAGGTGTCTCTAGTAAACAAATTCCTAGATTTGCCCCAGTAAAAAGGTGCTATACTTGCGGTGGTGACCATATGGCGAACGCATGCCCCATCATGGCTCAACCCCAAGTGCATCCTAGCAGCCAATATTGCACCATAGAATGGAGATACACAAATCACACAGCACAAGATTGCCCGTACAATAAGCAAACAGTTAGAAAAACCTACCCTCAACCCTATCCACAATAGGGAAGATACCAGAACCAGTACCCCCCACAACAATATGGTAGACCGCAGCAACCCTATCAACAAACCTACCAGAACCAACAAAGGCCACAGCCTGTGTTAGCTCAACAACCTCCAACCCCAGCTAATGTGATTCCTGTAAAGTATGCAGCAGCTGAGGAAAATTTGAATAGAGCTATAGTGGTAGTAACACCACTGCTTTCAGAAAGTGACCCGAGCGATCATAGTTTTAATTCTACGCATGTTGATAGTCCCCAGGCTTACTACATGCAATCTCCTGAACATGGTGAGTCCTACTACAGTGAAGAACCAGGTGAACCTAGTTGGGAGCCAGAGTACACAAATGTAATGTACACAAACCCTAACTCTAGACCCCAACCTAGGCAGGTAAGACCCCCATTCCCTAGAGGACCATGCTACAGATGTCAAGGAGATCACCTCATCCGTGATTGCCCCTTACCTCCACCTACACAACCCCAGTCAGTGACGATTCAAGGCTTTTGCCAAGATTGTGGGAAGGAGCATCTCTTACGAGATTGCCCTAAGAATCCTAATAATATGCCAAAAATAACTCCAATTAGTGTTATTGGGTTAGTAGTAGACTCTACAGGAAGTGTGACGTCCACTGCACCAGTACAGGTAGTCACTAGAGCCCAGGCTTTGCAACAGAACCCAGGAATAGGTCAAGAGAAGAGTGCAGAGGTTACTGAAACTGAGAGCATAGCCAAGAAACGGTCGAGAGCCTGGAGGGATAGTCGAGAAAGAATGAAAAGACAATGGTCTAAAAAGATGAGCGAGTTAGAAGAAAGCATAAGAGAAAAAAAAGCCAAAATTGTTGAACTCACCTCTCCGACAAACTCTCACATACCACCACCACCCTCACTTCCGTCACCATCTAACCCACCATCTGTCCACCTACCTCAGACCATACCACCACCCCCTAGAGTAGGATCAATGTTAGCTGACCCCACTCCTGAAGACATAGACATGATGCTTAAGGCATATCAGGCCAGAATCCAAGAAGGGCCAAATGTGACGGATCATGACAAGTGCTACCCTAGAGCTGACCTAGAGATAGAGAGAACCAAGCTATGTGCGAAAATGGTCGCATTGGCTCCGACCATGTTTGAAGCCAGTCGCCTCTTCAACTACTCAGGCTCAGCTAAGACACAATTGCACTTGGATGGACTCCTAGAGAAGTTAGAGTATAATTGCAAGATCTGCCAAGGAAGAAAAAAATCAAGAAAGAGATGAGGCAAGCAAAAACATAAGCCATCCCCCACAGGAAGCTTATGTGCCCAATTCCACTGAACCAGACACCTCCTCTTCTATGAATAGGTTCACTCTAGAATTCCTACGAGAGATTCAAGAAGACAAATGGGCTAAAGAAAGTGAAGTCGCTCCTCCCATTGAACTTGTGGATGACACGCAGGATCAATTCCCACAAGATATCCCATCCATTTATGGAGAGCAGGAGAGCACCCAGTCTCAAGAGAGATTAGACTTTGAGTCTAATTCTTTACAGGAATTACCCCATTTCACAGGCCCATGGGAAGCCAAGTCGACCTGTATGAGAGCACCCACCGTCATGGTAAGAAACGAAGACTCAGTTATACCTAGGAATACGGAAGTAGTGAAAAACACTAAAGTGCAGTGCAACCTCACTTTAGAAGAGCTACTCAAATTTAGGCCAGAGTTATGGAAACATGTAGCCAAACAAGTACCTGAGATAGCAAAACCTCGTTCCCAGGTAGGTTCTCAAAGGACAGTGCCAGAAATTCCTCTAGACAAGATAGGAGATATGAGTGAAGGTGAAGAAGGAAACACCTATCTTCCCATTACCCATCAGGGGTACACAACCAAGGCAATTCTGGACTCAGGTGAAGGAGTTGCTATTGCTACCACTTCCCTATGGAAGCCGTGGGGCAAGCCAACACTCAGGCCCACGAGGATGAAATTGCAAATGGCTGATGGTCACATAGAAAGACCTTTAGGACTACTTGAAGGAATAACTCTCACTACATGTGGTGTAGAATTTGAGCACACATTTTCTATATGTGATTTTAGCAAAAATCATGCCTATGAAATGATCTTGGGAAGACCCTTTATGCGACAGTTGCAAGTGGTACAGGACTGGGGAACCAACTCCTTGTACCTGCAACACTTAGGTGTTACGACCAAGGTGAATCTCAAAGATTACTCTCATAGAGATGTCCCTCCTATCCAATGGAATCCTATCCATAGAGCCAAGGATGACACGGAGTCTGTGCACTCCATAGGATCAGGATCCTCATGGATGCATGAAGACACTCACTTATGGATGTGTAAAGTGGCAGTAGAAGAGGAGAAGAGAGAAAAAGCCAGAGAGATAGGTGCAAAAGAAACACATAGATCCATGCAAGACCCAGCCTATGCACTTGTAGTGTTCCTGACGAAGAATTTGAACCTCACGGCTGGGCAGAAATTTTAGCAACCATGGATGTAGCCATTAATGAAGAACAATGGACACCCCACTGTGATGAGGATGGCTATGACATTTCAGTCTTCTCCATAGAGCCAATCATGGGAGATGCAGTGTTGGAAGAGTGTGAACCTAGCCCTGATGCATTTGAGGATGCAAGTGACTCTGATCTAGAGTCAATCATTATGGACCCACCCTTTGCATCAGATAAAGAATACTTCTATGAAGTAGAATTTCAACCCCAGAGATATGGAGAGCTTACAAATGATGTAAGGCTAGCCACACATGTGACCCTGAAGGAGGAAGGAAAGAAAAGAAAGAAGAGAGAAGTCACACTAGAAGAGGAAGAATCTTTGTTTGAGGTCCCAGAAAATTTTTGGAAGTATGAGATAGATGACAGGAGACTCATGATCAGAATGCCTAAATGAGAGGCGCAATCAGGGGAGGCCTATGATAACAAAGAAACCACCAAGAAAATAGTAGTGGCCCTAGAAGAACGAGAGGAGAGATGCACGTACATAGGCCATGACCTAACAGAGGAAGAAGAGCATGCGTTAATAGCCTTGCTAAGAGAATACAGCGATGTATTCGCTTGGAGCTACAAGGATTTGAAGGGTGTCGACCCAGACATATGCTCACACACAATTCCCATGACCTCAGACGCAAAACCCTCTAAGCAAAAGCCATACACATATAATGATAACTATGCTGCTAAGATCAAAGAGGAGATAGATAGACTGGTAGAAGCTGGATTCATCTATGAAATTGAACACACTGAATGGGTATCCCCCATTGTTGTGGTGCCCAAGAAGAATGGCAAGCTGCGTGTATGCATTAACTTGAAGAAGGTTAATGTAGCCACTATTAGAGATAACTATCCGCTTCGACTTTGTAGGTCCTATTAATCCCCTAGCCAAGGGCTCACATGCTGAATACATCATTGTTGCCACAGACTATCTAACAAAATGGGTAGAGGTAAAAGCTACGACAAAGAACGATGCCCAAACAACTGCTAAGTTCCTATTTGAGAATGTGTTCACTAGATACGGGCTACCTATAGAGCTGGTAAGTGATAGAGGCACTCACTTCTTAAATGAAGTTATTGAAAATCTGCTCCAAGAGTTCTTGGTAGTACATAAGAAGTCTGCCCCCTATCACCCACAAGCTAATGGCCAGGCTGAAAGCACAAACAAGATTTTATGCAATGTGCTTACCAAATTGGTAAATAATAAACACTCTGATTGGGACAAACAGCTACACCATGCTGTTTGGGCATACCGAGTCGCCTACAAAACGGTACTCCAAGCCACACCCTTTCAGATGGTATTTGGCCAAAATGCAGTCCTACCGTTGGACTTCTTAATACCCACATTGAAAGTAGCACAGGAGCATGAGTGGACGGGTCATGAACTCTCTTCGAGAATTTTTGACCTTGAACGATTAGGTGAGACCAGACTAAGAGCTGCAGCAGGAATATATACAGCCAAGAAACGACAAAAGGCGTACTTTGATGCCCATGTTAAAGATAAAGGATTAAAGGCCGGAGACTTAGTGTTGGTATATACTCTGAAACAACATGCGAGGAAGCTAGAAAAACGTGGTTACAGACCCATGATCATAAACAGAATTTCGACTAGTGGAGCAGTACAACTAGCCACTTTAGAAGGCGATATTCTCCCTAGCTACATCAGTGGGTGCAGAGTCAAGCTGTATCAGGAACCTCTCACAGTAGAAATGCTCAGTCGACTCAACACTGCTAAGAAACGCAAAGAAGAAGAAAAACGAGTTCGAGAAGAAGCTCAAGCAGAAGCTTTAGAACGCATCAGAAAGATGAAGTTGAGACGGCAGGGTAGGGATCAACCTAGGACAGGTGCCTATGAGGATCCAGGATATCATGTGGCAATGTGTGTAGTCTCAGGAATAAGTCCCCACAGAATAATAGATCGACGTTCTTTTGTGACTTTAGAGGTAGGACAAGGAGTTAGTGCAAAAACTGTGCGAGCATTGATTGACTCAGGTACAGCCACTAGTGCGGTGAGACTTTCTTACTGTCGAGAATTGAAATTAACAGTCAATCCTATAGAAGCATATCTCATAGGATTGGGAGGTGTGGAAACCCCTTGCACGGGCGAGGTGGAACTTCCCCTCTCCATTCAGGATGTTCCAATGATAGTTAAGGTACTAGTGTGTCAAGATGAGGATCTCACTGAGCCTCTGGTCTTGGGTCAAGACTAGATCTATGACCATGCAGTCAACTTAAACCTAAGAAGTGGACTTCTTCAGGTATGGGTGAATCAGAGTCGAATTACAGTTGAGTTAGATAATGGAGCACTCAAGGAACTAGAAAAGGCATAGACTCCTGGTCCTTCCAGGGGTACACATGAAGTTGACCATGTTGTTCTTGTCCAAAGCTATGTGATGCAGAGGAATGGAGATCTCAATAAAGAAGTCAAGGCCTTGACGGAACTCTCTTCTTTTCCAAAGGCTAGAGGGAGGCAGCAACCAAAGGCAGATCAATTACTGAAGACTACCTATGCAGGAGGCCAAAAGAACGTGCGAAGCAGAATGACTCATCCATTGAAACAACTGTGGGTGCGAAAAGGAGAGCGGCCTATGACCGTCAAGCGACAACAATCATCTCAACTTCCTATTAGTAATCAGCGGCATGATACTAATAAGAAGACTTCCAAAACTTCTTTTGAGAAAGTGAAAACTATCTGGGTACCCAAGAAGTCGATGAAGGCTGGCCCACAATCAAGACAAATTTGGGTGCCTAAGGCTTGCTTGCGGGCTCAACTAGTCCCGCACGAATCACATCATACACGACAGGGCTCACTCACTCAAGGATCCGATACCCACTCTTGTTTAATACACATGAACACACAGTCGCCCAGAAGCACGCACAGACTCACTTGTAAATGGGTCCCAAAAACGCATCATCCCCAAGCAGAATTACTCATAAAACCCTCCAGAGTCCCCACAAAACCAAAACCGAAAGCCATCCATTGTGTTTGGCAACCTAAGACTTGTAATAAACCCCCCGAACCCCATTTGTAAATTCATCTCCACTGGCTGACTACATCACTCATACACTGCATCCTTCCATCTAGCTCCTAGGACTATCCATTCATTAACTACACACACAGTCATCGAGCACTCACTAACCCACTCACCCATTACTCACCTCATGATAATGTTGTAACAGGGACAAAAAGTGTTCTATCTTGTCCATTACAATATTAACGCATGATCTATATTCTCACAGAACAGCAAGCAAGCAATAACAATGGCAGAAGCAAGAGGCACCAGTTCCCAGGCAGGGTCTAGCGCATAGAAACCTTCCTCCTGGAACCACCACTCACTGAAAGGCCTCAAGAACTTCAGGCGGTGCATGTTCTCTCGATTCAGGACCCTCCTCAGGGACACACTTCTCAAGTGGGGAAACATGCTCATTGGTTTAGTGATGTCGCAGGGCCATTGGGTGATGGCACCTATTTCTGGGAGGCAGAAATTGAGTTCAATGGCAAATGGGGACGTTATCATTTTTTCACTCGTGAATTTGAAAACTATCAGAATGCAGAAGTAATGCGATCGGTTTGGACCAAAGTGGGATTGGATAGCTACTTCAGAGCACATTTGCCTAAGCCAGATTTTCTTCGCTGCTCCTACTTTATCAGTACCATCACTCCTAGCAGGGCCAAGGGAGGCGATAGTACTTTTGTGCTACCCTCACTATTGCAAGGCCACGAACTCAAGAGATTCAAACTGACCCTCAATTTGGTACGAGCAGCATTGAACATGCAAGGAATGCATATTCCCGCTGAGAAAGAACTAATGATTCCAGGCAGGATGAAGCATAAAGACCTCAACAAATTGAAGGACATGGTCGCAATGACACCTACCATTGCTCTACACCTACGAACTATCATGCAACATTTTGCTTTTCCTGCCCAAGAACGGTTCACTATGCCACCAAAAAAAATATGGTTCAGCTTGTACTTGGCGGAGACAGAGAACCTCACCATCAACATACCTCACCATCAACAGAAAAATGTACTTCAGGGATGTTGTGCTCTCACAAGAATAATTTACAGGTGCTTAGCGTATGACGTGCCCATTCAAAGAGCACTACTATGGTCCAGGGCCCAAGAGTTCCAAAGACGACTATCAACGATGGGCCCTCCATCGAAGAAGATGAGAGGGGGAGTTCAATTACCATGCGCTCAACCAAGGGGAGCCACTACCACACCCGAGGTGACTCCTCCACAAACGAGGCGTGTCCGACTATTCACCATTCGCCTACCCAGACCAAGTGCAGAAGGACCCAACCTGGTGTTCCCTCCCATTCCTTCAGACTTGGAGTTCCCTCAAGGTTACACCCTTGCTGATCTAACAGATGAAGAAATCGCCCGATTGATCAATGAATCTAACCTGGAGACAGAAGCAGAGCAGACCCAAGGACAACAACCCACGACTACCACTTCAGCCCGACCCAACCGGGAGTAGTAGAAGTAGAAGACGATGAAGAAGAGATAGAAGAACAAGAGGCACACGAAGATTATGATCAAGAATATGAAGAAATTTCAGAACTAGCAAGTGCCCCGGCATACTCGGCACAAATGAAAAGATTATATGAAACCATGAAGCGAGTCCAGGAGCAACACAAGCTGTCGCTCGAAACAGGAAAGATGATCATGAGCCAAATGTTAGCCGAGGAAGGAGTGGATGACATGTTCATCGAATCAATGAACCTGCACGCTGACGCAGTGGGCTTAGATGAGGCTGTTCATGCAGCCATGACTTATATTAATCGATTTGAGAAACGTGTGCCTACCCGTCCCATGCGATCTGGCAAACAAATACACATCAATGTATCAGAACCAGGAGGCAACACACAAACAGAAGAACATCAGTGTTGCGGATGTGTGGTATCCTTCTTCTATTCTGATACCACTTGTTGGCGATTATCTTTCGCTCAGATATCGCTGATGATGGACGTCACGGCAAGGCTTGAACCTTGTCAGGCCTGCGGAAATTGCCGCGCCGCCAAATAGAGAGCTAAGCTAGAGTGATATAGAACACCTCTGTAATCAACAGTAGCTTAGCAGGATTACTATCACTTAACTGTGTTAAACTGCGACTTAAAATCCACCGGAACTTCACCGGACTGTCACTGGGACGTCATCGAAGTTTTACCGGAATATCACCAGAATGAACTTCGATTCTGCTCGTGATTACTTCAAATGAACTTATGTGAAGTAAGGAAGTGATACGTGAGTTTCCTTCAATGAATGAAGTTCTTCTTGAAGTTTAAAGAAAACTTCACAGTTCTGAAATGCCACTTTCCGATTAGACTTTGTACTGTGTGTACATATCCATTCCACCGAAAACTGAGATCAGCTTAAAGTAGAGACGTCTAGCTACAAGATGAGCTATCTCTCATACAAAGCTTCAAATTCTACTGCGAGATATACTTCGTTGTTCTACCGAAAAATTCACTTTGTGAGAAAACTATAACTGTCTGAAAATGCGTTTACTGAGATATCTTTGACTGAAACATTCGTTTACTTAGAGAGTATCAAGAGACACGTTTAGTAACGAACTGTAACTGTTAATGGTTAACAAACTCTCTACTCTAACACGAAAAACTCAGATTCTTCACATGCGAACAGAACGCACAAACTTCCACATAAACATGTGTTTTCTAATAGAGAAGATGTGTACAAATCAGCTTGGCCTCTTCTTGCTCAAGCTGTAGAGACTCTCCTACACTGAGTAGTTTCTTATTACCATCTCTCTCAGATGAATACCTGATATTCCAGGTTTCTATTATTCATCTGTACATACGCGATCTATGGCGTCTTCTGAGAACTTCTCACTCTCTCTTCACTCATACACAATCTCTCGTAATCCTCTCCTCTTCTCAGCAGTATCCCTCATCATCTGAGTCCTTCAATCCTTGGTGTATATATATACACTTTTTCTGAGCTCTTCCGCGCTCTCACTCTTTAATTCACGTTATGTGAGCATAATGTGCACACCGCGGTTTATTGCTCTGTTACTCGTACAGATCTTGATTCTGATTTAACGGACTGATTCCGCACGCTGTACAATACTGAGGCTTTAGATTTTCTGAAGATTCCGCTTCTTTTTCTTTTCTTTTCTTTTATGTTCGTCTGTCAAATTCGTGAGTGATTCCTAAACAATCAGGAGGAACCACTCTCACTGCCCACCTCACCTCTCACTACACATGTCACCTCACCACTTAGCACTACCACACCTATTTCCACCATTACCACAGTCGTCATGGGAATTCCTCTCTCGCCCGGCATCCAATTCGGAGGAGCTACCATGCCCACCTACACAACACTCTTCACAAATATCACATCCACCCCACCCACTGTTCCCATCTTTACAGTCATACGAACATTCGACACAATGGAGACATCACCAGCCACAACACCACTCCCACCCCCCACACAACCTCAATCTCCCATACCCCCTCCACCTACCTCACCACTTGATTCCACAACATTCACAACTCCCTTCCCCTTCCCCATTCCCCATGCATCTTCATCTTTCCCTCCATCGTTTAATGTAAATAGTATATTCATAGCATTACATCAATGCGTGTATCAACTTCAGAGTGAGTACCAGGCTCTAGAAGACCGTCATCATCAGCTGACGACGAATCATCAACAACTACAAAGAAGGCTTACAATTATAGAAGAAGAAAATGCAGACCTCAACCAACGCTACACCACTCTTGAGCAAGCTCATCAAACCCTCCTGGAGACACCCCAACCATCACAAGAGTCAGGCGTCAAACAACTCGAAGCCTTACTGGAGGTTTACCAAACAGATAATCTGAGAGTCCGGCGACACTTAACTCTACTCCGAAAACACATGGCTACAGCCCTTGAAGAAAACAAACGTCTGCAGAAACAAAACGAAGAAAACCTAGAAGCTGCCATGGAAGGCTCTCCCCATGAAATCGACCCAGAACAATTCAAAGCAGTTCCCTCAGAAACAATGAAAACAATCTTGGAAAGCTATGCGGATTTATTAGAAGCACATGATGATTTGGAAAGGGAACGGGATGAACTACGTAACCAGCTCAGGGAACAGGAGGCACAACCCAAAGTCATAGAAACGACCTCGACTTCAGAGGAAGTAAAGGCATTGACAGAGCAGGTGGCGGAGCTGTAGAGAAAGTTACTGGAATATGAAAGGTAGCCCTCTCCAGTTGTAGAACTAGAGCCTGAGGAATTAGTACCCATTGAGGTAGACGAAACGTATGAGGAACCATATGTTCCTATGCCGATGCCAGGTGGTGCACAGACCTCAGAAGGAGTGGACACCTTAGAAGTTGAAGTACCTGAATGGCTCCAGACACTAGAGAAGACAGCAACAACCCATGAAGATCGAGTGGCAATTAAAATCCAATCAATGGCAAAGTTAGAAGACACCATCATAAAGTCAGAATATTTCCGCAGCATGTCTCATCATAGATGGATCAGCACCAACGACGATCAATATGTGCCATATTGTGTACTGAACTTGTATGAGCTTTTTGAAAGTAATCTAAGAACTCCATTGCTTCTCACTCTTTGTCTTGTCGTATGTGCGCGTGTGTGTGTGTATGTGTGTGCATGTCAGTGTGCTTCTCACTCAGGCACTTGTGCCATCACTTGCTTGAGGTCATCATACCATCCTCACGTCTTCCCAGATTGACATTAAAGGAGGTGCTACTCATCACTGAGCTACAAGAACATATACCTAAATCAACAAGAACTAAATTAGGATAAAAAGAAAAAAATGTATCTTCTTATGATATAATGAAGAGTTTAAAGCTTTTAAACTTTGGGACCCAAAACAAAGAAGATCATTTTTAACCGTGATGTGACATTTGACCACACCTAGTGGATAACAAAAGTAAAACAATTATCTCATCAGCTGAAGAAATAACTCACCATGTACCTTCCCATAGATACGTCAAGATCGATCTGGAGGAGACATCAAAATGTAACATTCCTCCACAAAAAAGACAACCGGTTATTTCCACAATGCATAAGCCAATACAAAGTGGGTTGTTAGGAGGAATTAGGCCTCCTCTTGGACTAAGTCGCATGTTGGATAAACTAGGAGAGATGAAGAAGGGAATAGATGTGTGTTGCATGTATGCACGAGAAAAAAACAAGAAACAAGAAATGATGACATGAATT
This sequence comes from Ceratopteris richardii, assembly GCA_020310875.1. Taxonomy (NCBI): domain Eukaryota; kingdom Viridiplantae; phylum Streptophyta; class Polypodiopsida; order Polypodiales; family Pteridaceae; genus Ceratopteris; species Ceratopteris richardii. The sequence goes on along the minus strand of CM035418.1, from coordinate 1,374,668 downwards.
CCAAGAAACTTAAGAAAAAAAACTAAAGAGCTACTTCACCACATATCATAGGTCATGAGTTTGATGACACAAAATGAAGAGGATTCGCACTATGGTGAAGTACAATATTTATATAGTTTGAATGGCCTTTTAAGGCTCTTTCCACTCAACTTTCTAGCTCAACCCCCATAATAAGACCTTACTACAAGCCTTCACTATTACAAAATATGTTCCCATGTTGCCCTAACACTAGCATGCATGGTGAATATGAAGTACCATTATCCCTTGATTGGTACTACCCCCTCAACAACTGAAAATTACATGGACACCATTTATAGGTTGGACACCTTTATACAACATGTCATACAACCATGATTGGCACAGCTAATCTCTAACGGTGCTTCAATCCATGAGCCTCCACATCTCTCATGCTCGAGGACAACGGTTCCATCACACTCATCAAAACAAAATGCATCAAGGCCCTCACATCAAGGCAAGCACATCTCCAAACCAAAGTCTTCAAAAGATAAGAGCTCAATCCATGGAAAAATTCCATGTGAATCTCCATAAGGGTGAAGAAATAGCACCTCCCTTAACATAGAGTGGTCCAACTCCATTCATCCATAGCTCAATCCCAACAATTCTTCTTTTGATGGTGGTTTTCTTTAACACTAGTGTTGTACCAAAACAGGATGCTATAGTGTCCTTTTTTCTAATAAATAAAAAAAATCACACATAAATCAAATAAAATTTTGAAAAAACCTTAAAGCCCCATAAAGATCTATACCTAGATGCTCTATAAAAAATATATTTTTTAAAAAATAACCTTTTTTTATAACTCAAAATATGGAAATGATTGAACATGGTTGAGAAAAACTATTTTTCTGTAAACTTATATATGAGAAGAAAGAAATATCTCCATAAAATAAATTTTCCTCCTATTGGAACCATTTTTCTAATGTTAATTTATTGTCATATAATCATTTAAGACAAGTCTTGGAAACTAGAAAAATCATTTTTATAATAAAAAAATTAGTACAATATAGGGTGCTCATTATATACTTATACACTTTAGCAGCCTTCTATATGATATTGATTCATAAAAACACTAAAATGGTTTTGTGTTTTATTTCAAAAACCATCATATAGTAGCATAAAGATATGCTACATGTCTTTGAACCAATAATTTTGTATGTATCTCACATACCGCTACAAATCTCAATATTTCATTGAATGGCCATACTCCTCTCTACCGAGAATAAAAATTCATCCTAAAAAATTAGGCTTTCTTAATGATATAAGGTATATATTATGAATCAAAATATTTATATAAACATTATGAACTACTTTATATACAAAAACCTAGTAGGTTAACTTTAATCATGTAGCATATGCAATATTTCCTCATAAAATGACCTTTTGTTAGCGTAGAAAAACAACGGTATTGTTTAACTTGAAGAAACGACATAGAAATTCGACTCCTAAGGTTGTCAAAAAAATATCTCTAGCTTTAATAATATCAAATAGTATTTTGATAATAAAAAATGATGCATGTTCATACCATCACTTTGCAAGATAATTCATAGATGATAAGACTGTCATATCATAAATGAGATTCATTTTATGCCATAAACCTAGTAAAATTCATTACAAATCTCTAATTATGGATAGAAACATGTTGAAATATATGAAATAAAAGATTTTATTGCATTTAGACCAATGAAAATTATGAGATCATGATTTTAATAGAAAATAACCACTAACTTAAATCACTGTAATTTCTGCGCGAGTATTGAAATTACCATCATAAAATTAATGAATAAATATTAATTTCTATATCCTTTAATAAAAAATATATTTTTCTAAAACTTTTCAACCCTTATGCCAACATGTTGCATAGTTACATCTATAAATGGTTCCTTCTAGTAATCTAAAAAGTTCATCAAACATTGTCTCTTTTTCAAGACATTAAAGTGTCCAAGGACACTAAAGTGTCCAAGTACAACACTAGTGTTAAGCCTCAAACGTTTTCAATATAGCTTGCAAAATCCAAGGCACAATATAAACAAAGATGAGAGTAAGTTGTTAAGTAAAGCATTAATAAATACCCACCAAAGGCATATCTGAAGCCATATTTAAAGTAAAATACAACAACTCATCAACATCATGCACCATCACCCACTCGTAGACATTCCAAAATGCCATGAGATAGTGAAACAAAATAGCGCTATAGCAGAACTATGGCATCAAAAGTAAGCATGTGCAATACATATAAAGGAGGATGGAGGCTCGCATTGATGCATGCCACAGATGATATTTCAGTGAACTGTATTACACACATATTGAAATGAAAATATCCATGAACATAGCATAACAAATTAGGATTATAACCTAACCCAAGCAGGAGTCCAAAAAAAGATGATCACTTTAGCAGACACACTCTCCAACAAGAAACTATATTTCCATAGAAAAGACCAAAAGACCTAAGTTCAGATAGTCTAAAGAAAACCATAACAGCTAGATTGGTCGCTACCAAAACCCAAGGATGAATGAAAATAGTGAAGAGCTTCCATGACTCATGAAACCATGAGATATGACGAAGAAAACATTGTAGCACTTGAACAAAGGCCATCAATCATAAATAGCCAAGAGACATGTGAGTAGTAGTAGTGTTGCAAATGCATGAGAGGATGCAGATCACCACATGCTTGGAGAGTTGAAAAAGGGTTTCATTTGTTGTGGTCACCAATTTTAGGAGGCATTAGGCCTCCCCTTGACTAATCGACACATTGGATAAACTCGGAGTGATGAAGAAGGGAAAAGACATGTCGCATGTATGCACAAGGAAAAAAGGGAGAAAAAGAAACAAGAAATGATGGCATGAATTCCAAGAAACTAAAGAAAACAAACTAAAGAACTACTTAACCACATATCATAGACTATGATTTTGATGACACAAAATGAAGAGGATTTGCATTATGGTGAACTACAATATTTATACAGTTTGAATGGCCTTTTAAAGTTCTTTTGACTCAACTCTCTAGCTCAATCCTTCCAATTAGACCTTAGTACAACCCTTCGCTATTACAAAATATGTCCACATGTGCCCCTAATAGGGCACAATAGCTCTTGATGATCATAACCTTCAAGTTGATGTTCTAAAGTCAACTTTAGATAGGCTGCATAGGAGGATTGAGGAGCAACAAAGAGCCTGACATCATATTGTAAATATGGCTCTTATGGTTGAAATTATGGGATCGGTAAAAGAAGCCACAATTGTAGATGAAGAACTCAAAGAACCCAAGTGGAGAGCTACAATGAAGGTTTAGTATAATAGCATATTTAACAGTGATACTTGGGAATCGGTTGATTTCCCACCAAAGAAAAAGGTAATTGAAACCATGGGGATTTGGAAAGAAAAATATAAAGGAAACGATACTTTAGAGAAGTACAAATCTCGGCATGATACAAAAGTATTTTCACAAGCGAAAGAATTTGATGTCCAAGAGACATTTGCACCAACAACTCAAATGACTACAATTCACACAGTACTTATAGTTGCTACACATAAAAGGTGGCTATATTCTAGATGGATGTAAAATCAACATTACTAAATAGATACCTCAAGGAGGAGGTATGTGTATCTCAATCACCAGATTTAAGGTACCCCATTGAAAAAACAAGTTTTGTAGGCTTAATGCCAAGGGAGCACTAGTTGTGTGCTTTGAGTAGACTACATAAGATTTCATAATTATACTTTTGATTGCAATATTACCCATGTAGGAAAAATAATACTAGAATATGTAATTGATACAAGAAGTCTCAAAACCTAGGACTGATCTGTGTGGACAACTAGACTAAACAGAATACAAGAGATTCCACAAATTGGGACCATAGGTATGAAACATGATATCTAAATTACAAGAACTCCCTTGAGGGAGATGGACTAGATACAAAAGATAACTTGACAACATCTCATACTATGAGATTACAAGAGGACAAGACTAAATGTCCAAGATCTAGACTAATCATGACTAGAACAAGGAACAGAACAAGAATTGGGACTAGATCTAGCTCTCGAGTCCAGCATTGGTAAGACTCAGGATTTATGTGGCAAAACCCTCCTTATATAGGTGTACAAGGGAGGTTATCAAAAGCCGTTATCAAGGGTGGTTACGAATTGATGATATCATCAATGATGTCAGTAATCCAAAACAAGACCTCCATATGTCATAATCTAGCAAAGAGATAGTCTATCTTAGGGATTTGGCACGTTCCAGATGCAATGGAACCATTAGTTTTTCAAAATTTTGAACCAATGATGAGATATAGAAAGTCACATGGAATCTTAACTTTAGGATGGGTTCCTTTGTGTCCATGACATCAGCTCCCCCTCAAGAGATGAATTCCACGAGGAGTTGTTATGCAACTTTGAGATCTTCTAAGACTTAAATCTTCATAGCTCTTTGTCTTTGTAGAGTTCTTGATATGTGATACTTGAACATGACAATGATGGATATCCATGAGCAAAACTAGAAAGTATATCTAGGTATAGAATCAAGGTTATGATTCTCGTGATTGAATGTATCCCTCTTTTGACTCTAATGATAATCATTTTGATGACGGATGGTGATTTCAGAATTCTTGAATCTAACTTGTTTCTTCTTCCAGAATACCATGTGTCCATTGAAAGAACTTGGAGAAGCTTGTAGGAGGTAGAAAAGTGGTTTTTGAAGCAACGAAGTTCGGTCCAGCCAACTAGAGCACGACCAGCCCTTGAGCTTATGGACACTCAAATAGACCTTATAAGCATGTGATAAGTGCAATAAACTGCACTATGTACTTTGTTGCATCAAGGAGGAAGAGTCGATACAAAATAGACAGGTTTGTACATTGACTAGCTCAAAAAACTTATTATCTTTGGCTGAGACAATCAACTTCAAATGCTCATAGCAGCCAACATGATTACAATTGGAAAAATAAATTTTGGAGGAGTGCTAAATGTAGCGTTGAGTGAATAGAATGCACAAGAGTATAGGAAATAATCAAAATATGCTTTTGGAATGATCCTGACATTCAACAGTGGTACCTCTTATTTTTTAGGAATGCGTAGAGATAGACCTTGGGATAGAAAAACTCAGATTTCTCCCAATCTATTGAACCAAATTCTTTCAAAACCTTTTCAATGAGTGCTAATTCATCCAATTTGGAGCTTCTGTAGAGAGAGTAGCAACCTCTACAAGCTTATTGTTGTTGAACAAGATGATGCAAAAAAATGAAGGACCAAGACAATGATGGACACACGTTTATGTATATTGCTTCCATGTAATGTAAAAGTGATTTGAAGTCTTTATATAGACTCTTGAAGTGTTTGATGACTTCTACAAGTGGATTTTGAATTCAAATGAAGGCGAGATTAGTTGTTGGAGGGAATCAATTCACTTTCCTACAATCTAGGAAAAATGAAGATCTAGTTTGATCTACTTTTAGGTGATTGATTGATTCATTGATTGCAACTCAACCACATCAAATTCGTGGAACTTTAGCTCTCTTTTTCTATTTTTACATGTGTAAAGCTCTAGACTTTTACAATGGTAACTGATCCATAAAAAACTTTTCCAAAATTACAATAAATGAGCATAAGTAAAAGAACTCTCCAACAGATATTTTTGACGCAATCCAAACGATAGCTTTTTAATATAGATCAAATCCACCTCAAGCATAGTGTAAGCTTAATGTTCCAACAGCTCCCCCTCAAGCCAAAGTATGCTTGAGTCTTCATTCTCTAATAGGTTGAATACCTACCATTGATTTAAATCTGCAAAGCTTTATTCCATCAAGTACCTTCTTCATCATATCTGCTACTTGCTTTTCAGTTGGAACAAAAGAAATGTCAATCTTCTTTTCCATGAGCTTCTCCTTGATGAAGTCGTAATGAACCTCTATGTGTTTGGTTCTTGCATGGAAAATAGGGTTTTTTGCTAGATGCATGGAACTTAGATTATCTCCAAATATGTGAGGTTTGGAACTCACAAGTCCCAAATCTATATACAATACTTTTAACCATATTGCCTCTTGAGTTGCTATGATAAAACCTACGTACTCTGCTTCAGTTGAGGATAAAGCAATTGTTTGTTGCTTCTTGGAACTCCATGACACTAGCTTTGAACGTGCAAATGCTAAGTAATGAGAGGTACTTCTTTAATCATCCTTAGCTCCTGCCTAATCTACATCTTAAGAGATTTTGATATCCAAATCTAAAGAGTACGGATAGAATATACCTTCATTGATTGTACGTATACCTCTTCACTTATCCAACCATTGAGAAATGCATTTTTTACATCAAGTTGGAGGATTCTCCAATTTCTTGCAGCAGCTACACTTATCAATGTTCTGATTGTAGTCATCTTTGTAGCTGATGAGAATGTTTCCTCATAGTCTATACCATGTGTTTGTGAGCATCCTTTGGCAACTAATCTTGCCTTGTACCTACAAACTGATCCATCTGAGTTTCTTTTAACTTCATATACCCATCTGCAACCAATTACCTTTTGATTGGATGACATTGGAACCAAATCCAAGTGTCCATCTCCTTCAATGCATCTATTTCCTCTTTCATGGCCTAATTAGGGTTTCCCTTTGCCCTCTCATGGGTTGAGGGTTCTTCTGAAACTAAGTCTTTTTCCAAGTAGATTGAATGGTTTGTAAAAAATGTGCAATCATATCCATACCTTTCTGGTTGTTTCTTCTCTCTCGTTGATCTTCTAGGAGATTGCTTAAAGCATTCTCCACACTCCTAAATCTTTGCTTTGCCTCTTGACTTCCAAAGTTAGTAATCCTTTTCCCTTTCATCTTGTTCATCATCTATATCACCCTTGGATCCTGGACATGTGTATCATGCTTGCTTCCTAATTGATTAGAATCAGAATCAAGATCATATGGTAGAGTTACCTTTTGTTTGTCCACATCATACCAAGACATGTGTTCTTCAAACACAACATCTCTACTTATAGTTAATGGCTTGTTTGAAGGATTATAGAACCTGTAACCCATATGAGTTGAGTCATACCCAATAAACACTACCTTTGTTGCCCTTTCATCTAGCTTACCTCTTATTTGTGATGGTACATGAGCATACGCTAAACAACCAAACACTTTGCAATGTCCAATACTAGGTTTTCTTCCATGTCATGCTTCATAAGGAGTCATACCTTGAAGTGATTTGGATGGTAGTTTATTGATAAGGTACACAGCAATTGAAATAGACTCTACCCATAGATAATGTGGCAACCCCTTCTCTTCAAGCATTGTTCTGGCTTATCCAACCAATGTCTTGTTTCTTCTCTCTGCAATTCCGTTTAGTTGAGGAGAGTACCTTGTAGTCACTTCCCTTTTGATACCTTTATCCTACAAGAACTCATCAAACACTTTGGAGAAATATTCTCCCCCTCCATCAAATCTGAGCTTCTTGAGTGATCTACATGTATGATTCTCCACATGTGCTAGATACCTTTTGAAGCAATCAAACACTCCATTCTTACTCTTGATAAAGTAAAGAATAGTCCCTCTAGTATGTTCATCAATAAATGAGACATAATACCTTGATCCTACCAATGAAGGTTCTTGACTTGGTCCCCATACATCTGAATATACTAAGTCCAATGGGAAGAGCCAAAAAGGAAGTGGAAGAGGTGGATATGGCAGCTATAGAGGCAGAGGTGGACACAACTTCAGCAATAACAATAGAGGCTATAATAGAAGGGACTTCAAGATTTATTCAGAAGATCAACCACATGAAGACGCAATGCTTCTTATGAATCTAAGCCACAAAGAAGGTAAAGAATGTGATCATTTGTTCTACATAGATTCCGGATGCTCAAATCATGTTGTAGGCAACATTGCTCTTCTATCTGACTTGGCAAGTCTAAAGCATAGACATGAAGTTCAAACAGGGGATGACACAAAGCACAATGAGGAGAAGATTGGTAATGTCAAAGCTTCCAATGGCAGGACAAACATTCTGAGTAAGATTCTCTATGTACCCACTATCACTAAAAGCCTAATAAGTGCAGGCCAAATAGTTGAAAAAGGCTTGCAAGTTAGGTTAACCCAACATGGAGCTTTTGTGGAAGATCCATGTCAAGGCTTCAAGAAGATAGCCAGAGGTGAGAAGCATGGTAGGCTCTTTACTTTTAAAATAGGAGAAACTAGGAACATAGCTCTATTTACTTTTGGGTCTCAAACCCTAAGTGAGCTTGAAGTGTGGCATAAGGGACTTGCTCATGTGAATGAAAGAACCTTGAAGGATATATGCAAGGATCAAAGTATTCTAGGATTTCCAAACATATCAAAGCAACACATGATCAATAGATGTGATGCATGTCAGATTGGAAGGCACAAAAGACAACCATTCAACCACAAAGGCTACATCCACAACAAGTGGGGTGGTTGGTCTTATCGCAGATGGCACCAGGTTGAAAATTTTGACCTCTGACTTTGTCATCCTTTGGTCCTTTCTTCCTCCCTTTCCACTTGCTCTTGCTGGAAAAATTGGCTTGGGAAGTATCTTCTTCATCTTCTTCCTTCTTCTTGCCTTTCAACTTCTTGTCCTGCTTATCTGCATATAGAGCATTCCTTGAATTACCATGATAGGAGCTACCTTCCTTTATGCTATTGTTGGCCTCTTGGTTGAAGAGTTGTCTAAGAAAGATGTTGAAGTCTCGACTTTGCATATCCATGATGAGATCATAAGCCATGGTGAAGGATTGCCATTGCTTATCATTCTTGAAGTCTCGAGTTTCCTCATGATAGCCTCTTCTTCAAGTAGCTCTTCGATGGATGCTAGCTAATGTGCAACCTCCTTGAACTTGGTAAAAAACTATGTGATGGTTTGTTTAGGTGTCTTCTTCATTTGGTTGAACTCATTCCAAAGATGATTCTTTCTTGCTTTGGCACTAGCAGAAAAGAAAGTCTATAGGGCATCCCAAGTCTCTTGAGATGTCTTGCATCCTCCAATATGTGGTAATACAAAGTCAAAGATAGAGGATGTACGACCTTTCTTGAGCATCCCTTGCACACCAAAGTGTGAGCTTATTTGTCTCCTCTTGTGTAGGTCCTCCTTTGGATCTTTGAATAGGCATAGCTTCATCACCTGCTATAATTCCATAAAGATTTCTACCTTGCAAATAGGCCTCCATTTTGATTTGCCAAACTGCATAGTTGTGTCGATCAAGCTTCTCAATCATTGAGGGAAATACATCACCCTTCTTGATCTAGCTTTGATACCATTGAAAGAACTTGAAGAAGCTTGTAGGATGTAGAAAAGTGAGTTTTCAAGCGACGAAGTTGGGTCTAGCCAATCGGCACAAGACCAGCCCTTGAGCTTATTGTTGGAACTCAAGGACAAGCTGAAAGCATGGAAGCGCACCAAAGAAGTCGACACACAAGAAGATGGATCGTGTAGGGAGCTCCAAGAAGCATATGTCAAATTTTTAGATGAAATCCCTATTAAAATAGTGATTTTGACCACTAAAAACCATTGTAAATATCATTTCACCTTTTTGTAGCTCCATTTTGTGTAAGCCAAGGAGTCCTCAAGCTTGAGGATATTAGAAGTATCATCCTACCACTTTCATAATTTTTAGACTTCGTTTGAGCCCTCAAATAAGCCCTGGAATCTAATTTTTAGCTACGCCAGACAATAGGTCTCTCGATAAGGCCAAAACTAGTCCAAAACTATAAAAAGAGCTAGAGAGCTCATTCTTGGTGTTAGCTTGTTAGAGATTGGAGCTCTTGTATTAGATTTCTTTTGTAATCGAAGTCCTTCCATTGTTCCACTCTTTGCTCTTACCGTGTGCAGGTGTGTGTGTTTATGTGTGTGCATGCTTGTGTGCTTTCACTCACGCACTTGTGCCTTTACTCGCTAGTGGTCTTCATACCAGTCCTCACGTCTCCACGGATTGACAAATAAAGAAGGTGGTACTTACCCTCGAGCTACACTTATGGAGACTCAAATAGACCTTATTGGCATGTGATAAGTGCAATAAAATGCACTATGTACTTTGGAGCATCAAGGAGAAAGGGTCGATAAAAAAAAGATAGGTTTGCACGTTGACTAGCTCAAAAAACTTACTATCTTTGGATGAGACAATCAACTTCAAATGCTCATAGCATCCAACATGATTACAATTGAAAAAAATCATTTTGGAAAAGTGATACACATAGGGTTGAGTGTATAGAATGCACAAGAGTACAAGAAATAAGCAAAATATGCTTTTGGAAGGATCTTGACACTCAACACTAGTACCTCCTATTTTTAAAGAATGTGCAAAGATAGATCCCGAGACATAAAAACTCATATTTCTCCCAATCTACTGATTCAAATTCTTTAAAATTTTGTACACATAAATTAGACACTAATACCTTTCTAATAAGTGCTCATTTTCATCCAATTTGGAGCTTTGTAGAGAGAGCAATATCCTCTGCAAGCTTACTACTCTTGAAGAAGATGATGCAAAAAAATGAATGAGCAAGACAATTCCATGACTTCTAGAAGTGGATTTTAAATTCAAATAAAGGCAAGATTAGTTGTTGGAGGGAATCAATTCACTTTTCTACAATCTAGGAAAAGTGAAGATCTAGTTTGATCTACTTTTAGGTGATTGATTGATTCATTGATTGCAACTCAACCACCTCAAATTTGTGGAAGTTTAGCTCTCTTTTTCTACTTTTACATGTGTAAAGCTCTAGGCTTTTACAATGGTAAATGATCCATAAAAAAAATTTTCAAAAAATACAATAAATGAGCATAAGTAAAAGAACTCTCCAACGGATATTCTTTCAACGTAATCCAAACGCTAGCTTTTTTATGTAGATCAAATCCACCTCAAGCATAGTGTAAGCTTGATGTTCCAACAGCCATAGTCACCACAATAAAAGCATAATCCATTATCCTTCCAATATTTTCTTTACGTTGGTGTAAGTCAGTTGCCCTTGATGTTATCCAATTGCATGGGTTCTCGTTGAGTTTCTTCCAGCATATGTTTTTGTGGAACATAGATAAACTTGCATTCTAAATCTCTAACAGAATGCAAGTTGAGTGTGATAATAGGTTGCTTTCTCTCAAGCAGCCTATTACCACACTCAATTGCTAGATTCATGAATTCATTCAAAGTGTTTACCTTGGGCATGATTAGCATGAGGTCATTGACATCATCACGTAAGCCCCATTGAAATTGGTTGATAAAATAATCCTCATCCCATATGAGATCACAAATGATTTGTTTGAATTCTAATGCATAGGTAGGCATAGGCCTATTTCCTTGATGTACCATCCTTAGCTTTGTTTCGGAAACACATGAATAATTGGTATCTTGAAAAGAAGATGTGAAGTCTCAAACAAAGACCTTGAAATCATACAAAATATCCATATCCTTCTCAAGGATATTTTCAAACCATGGAAGAGCAGGGCCACATAATAGAGTTCTTATGAATCATATTTGAGAAGCATCATTTGGGTACTTGTGTGGTTGCATTCTTATGAATAATTTTGCTTGTTGCAAAAATCATCGAAACTTTAATCTTATCCAATCAAAATTCTAAGGCATGCTTATTTTTGGAGTTTTGTTCATATTGGTTACCATGGAGCTACTTGAAGAACATTGATTTACAATGATCTCGAGCTCTTGAGTTGCCTTTGAAGTTATGTGATTACATTTTGAATATTGTGTTGTTGAATCCTTTCTTGGTTTTCTCGTATCTCCTAGACTTGTTGTTGAATAACCTTTAGAGCATAAAAGAGTTCTTCATGAATAATCTTCATGGTGCCTGATCTTGTTGAAGGTAGTCTTGCTAAAATGTCAGGGGAGAATTAGTTGTGCCCTTTGACTAGACTAGACAAGATTTCATAATTATACTTTTGATTATAAGATCACCCACATAGGCAAAATAATACAAGAATATGTAATTTATACAAGAAGTCCTAGAACTCAAGACTGATAGGTGTGGACAACTTGACTAGATAGAATACAAGAGATCCCACAACTCGGGAGTGTAGGTATGAAGCATGATAACTGAATTACAAGAACTCCCTTGAGGGAGATGGACTTGATACAAGAAATAACTTGACAAGATCTCATACGATGAGATTACAAGAGGACAAGACTAAATGTCCAAGAACTAGACTAATCATGACTAGAACAAGGAACAAGACAAGCAATGGAACTAGAACTTCAAAAGTACTTACTTGATGATCACGACTCCTTGAGCTCCCAGGCAAGATTGAGGATGTATGTGGCCAAGCCCTCCTTATATAGGTGTTCAAGGGAGGCTATCAAAGGCGGTTATCAAGGGTGCTTATGAATTGATGATGTCATTGATAATATCAACAATCTGAAACAGGACCTTCGGATGTCAGAATCTAGCAACCAAATAGTCAATCTTATGGTTTTGGCATGTTGTAGATAGAATGGAACCATTAGTTTCTGTAAATTCTTAACCCATAATGATATATAGAACTTCACATGAAATCTCAGGTTTAGGATAGTTTTCTTTGTGTCCATGGCACTTAAGAAGGCATTATATGGCCTTAAACACGCTCCAAGAGCTTGGTAGCAATGAATTGATAGTTCTTTTTTTAAATCTAGGCTTTCAAAGAATTACTTATGATGCAAATCTGTATGTCATGAGAAAAGATAACTAGCTAGTGATTGGCATCTTGTATTAGATGGTTTGATATTGCAAAGATCCTCGTATTTCATGCTCACACCAAGCATATAGAAGTACAATACCATTATGTTCATGAGCTAATAGAATATTGTCCAATAGAGGCAAACTGCATTGACATATTCACCAAAGCACTTGAAAAAGAGCAACTCAATAGGCATCTTCAAAGATGGGCATAGGACCCAATCCTACTTGATTTATCATTTGGTAAATATTGAGGGGGTGTGTTAGTATATGGCCAATGTCTACCCTTCATAATTATATGTTGTATTTCATATTTTTTAAGGGCCCCATATGAGGAGAAGCCAATCGCACATTAGCCAATAGATGTGAATCAATGTGCTAGTAAACTTTCTGTATATTCTATACATAGTAGTAAATTGTGTGGAGTTCTCCTAAGTTCATATTCTACCTTGTATTGTTTGTATATATTTACACTACCAAAACACAAAAAAGTTATATCAAAGCAATTTTTTGTTTCCTAAGCTGCATTATTGACACAACCCCTCTTACAGTCCCGAAACACCAATAATTTGTATCAAAGCAGTTTTTTGTTTCCTAAGTTGCATCATCAGCACACACCCCCTCAGACACTCCCCAAACACCTATAATTTGTATAAACACAAGCTGTTGTTTTGGAAGGGCATGGTCAGCACACCTACAATCAATTTCTCATAATTCTACAAAACTTGGTGAGCATTCTTAGGGTCCATATATTGCAAAACCCTCAAATAGTTCTTTCAGCACAAAATTCCATTTGAGCTCCTTTCAGCCTTTGAATGCACTATTACAAAGATTATGAATGAAATTTTGTCTTTTCATGCCAAGTTTTGTTTGGGTTTTTGTTTGCTAGTATAAGTGTTTGAGGTCTTGTATAGTGTAGCAAAGCTCCATAGGATAGTAGTCATCTATTTTGAGAGACACTCAATTATTTTCATCATAGTACATTTATCAACCATGTCCAAAAAGAATGATGTACTGTTGAGGATGAATTGGATGGTTCCATCTACCCATTGTGGGCATAGATGATGTGTCATGTATTGGTTCCAATGGAATTATGGAATATTCTATAAGATCTTGAAATACATCCTATTAATACTAAAATTATGCATCTTCTATTTTGATTCCACAACACCCCCAACCACTACAAAGTGACATCCATGGGATTGCAAAAATGCACATGCATATGCCTTGAATTCTTTATCTATCAAGCATGATGTTACCCTCATATTCACTCATGCAAGACATATAAGGATGCTTAAGATACCCTTGCCACATTGTATCAAGCAAGAGATGAATCTCGTGTTGCCTACCTAAAAAAATAGTTGGAGAGTGAGCAAATGAATGAAGATGGCTCTATGAGCAATTTTCTTGTAAACATCGGAAATCTAATGGAGCAATTAATTATTGCAAATGAAAATTTTTTGTATACTTTGATTGTACAAGCTATTCTCTATTGTCAATAGGATTCCTAATTCTTATCAGAGTCTTATTTCTACTCATTCATTGATGATGAAAAGGAATCCAAATGCCCCAACATTTGAAGAGCTACTTTTTATTTTATGTTGAGGATCAATCTAGAAAAAACACGCCCATTATGCCTCTTCCATATCAAGCATTTGTTGCTAACAAAAAGGGCAGATGGTAAAGTTGGATCTTCCTTCAATAAGTAGTAATATGTAAATGTTGCACAATCAAAGAAAGAAGACGAAGATGAAAAGAAAGCATATAAGGAAAAAAAGGTATTGTAAGGTAAATGCTCATGTTATAAAGAGCTATCCCAAACTTGACGCTAAAGAGGTAAAGAAAAAAGAGGCAAGAATAGTTTTATAGACATTTTTTCTTCAAAAATTGAGTCTGCTAACCTAGTGCAAAATGAAGAATGAGTTTCTACTACACAATATGATCCATCATCTCATGATCATTGTATATCTATTCTCGAGTCCAATTTTTGCTACTTTAAGAGTGGTGCAACCAAACACATTACCTCTCAATGAAATTTCTTCAACTCACTTAGCCTATGTCTAATGGAAATACTATCACATGCATAGATAAATCCTCCTATCCTATCATGCAAGATTTAAAAATATATCATTACTACACTAATGGTAGTACATTCACATTATTAGATGCTTTACATGTGCTAGAGAACAAGAAGAATCTATTATCAATGTTAGTAACTAGCCAAAAGTGGCTTGGTTAGAAAGTTTGTTGATGATAAGTGCACTATTCATAATATTTCTTATGATGATTTAATCATTTCATCTTGTATGGTATGTTGTGGCCTATATAAACTCATAGGCTATGAAAAAATTGTGGCTGATTATGCATGTGCATTTCAAGATATATAGCTCATCTCATATTCAAACCTTTTGTGTGCATGCTTTGGCAATCAAAATTGGTGGCATTTGATAAGATGCAACTTTCCTTTTTTTTATTCTTATGATACATTTGTGTCAATAAGTGATTTTTGCTTCACGATTGGTAGCTTATGCATATCTTGGTTGAGCTAGAAGTGGCCCACTATGGCTGCTTCTCATTGTGAAGCTCAATGTAGCATAACTTTTAGCACTATTGTTGAGTGTATGTGGCCCAAATTCCTTTTGGATGATTTGGGTGCTAGTCAAACTTTTGTCACCACCATATTTAGTGACAATCAAGGTGCAATGTGAGTTGCATGGTATCCAATGTTCCATGCTTGCACTTAGCACATTGAAATGCACTATCATTATGTCAAAGAGAGACCCTCTATAAGAGATATCAATTTGGTTAATATGCCCATATGAAATAATGTCGCAAACCTTTTCATAAAGGCTTTGCTTCGTAGATGTTCAAAGTTTTGTGCTCAATCCCTTTTGTGGATTAATAATGGTCCTTATCGATTGGCACTTATACATGAGTATCAACTTCTTGCTAATTGCATCACAAGGCCGGATTTGTTAATATATTTTGGTAGTGATGTGCATCAACACAACTTGAACAATCTATGTATAGTTTTTACAAATTGAAACAGATGGTCGTCTACATGTACAAATGAAGAAATTCGTGTTTCAAACATAGTTAAGTGACTCTTCCTTTAATTTACATACCTAGTTAGACAGCGTGAAAGTATTTCAATATTTTTAATTCAATCCATAAGTATTTTGTGTTGCTACGTGTTATAAACTTATCAATGTTCTTTCTCTAATTTCCCCATATCTTGATTAATCACCCCAATCCTATTCTCATTCAAATGTGCAAGCGTTGAATGCTTTTTCCCTCCTTCAAGAGTGACAATCTATTAAATTACTACTCAAACTTGAGAAAATAAAGTTTTTGTAACGTAAAAAAGAAGTGAAAAGGTACATAAGCTTCTTTGATGTCTCCAAATTGTCCAAATTATTACAAAGTATGGAGAAATCAATAGAGCCTTCAATCCAATGGAAAGTCGAAATATCCAATTGGTATAGGCATCCTCTTGAAAAAAAAAAAAGAACTCCCCAATACATACTATGAATTTGCTCGAACAAGCTGTAGAGGCTATATCCAGATAATTACTTCCAATCAAACACAGATTCTCGAATCCCTCGGATCTATACATTGTTATGGGACGTGTTAATTCATGATCTCAACCCCATTTGAAGAACAAATTACTAAGCTAGATGCACACTTTCCAAGATATAGCCTTCCCAAAAAGCTACACTAAGTAGATTTTAGTGTTTGAAGACTTGGAAGCTTCTCATTTTCCTACATAGTCTAATAGTATGCTTTCATATCTTCATTACAAGTCCTCATTTGTTTAAAATCAATACCAAATGAAGAAGATAAGGTTTCCAAGATAGACACGGATGTAAGGAGTATTTTGAGAAGGATAGATTTGAGAGCCAAAAGAGAAGTTGAGATTAAAACCTAGCTGAGGACTGACTGCTTCATACACCATGCTAGAGATTCTGATGGGCTTTCTAATAAGCCATAGCTTGCACATACAAGACTTTTATCCTCCCTTTATTTCCTCGAAGAAACGCTAATAATCATGGAAAATAAGTTTGACATGTAGTGACAAAGGGATACAAGCCACCCTTTGAAGCCTTCTAGACATTTTTGAAGTGGCAGGGGAAAGAAAGAGAGCCTTGTGCTCTCACATGTCGTGGCGGCCCTTGTGTCTCCCTCACACGTTGGTGCTACTATTTGTGTGTACGTTGCTGGATATTTGCAATATTGACGAATCTTCATTATGTTAAATGACTCAAATACCATTGTTCTATCTAAACTCCTGTAAACTTCGATCGAGCCCTCTATTTTGCAGAGCACATTTTTTTCCTAGCGCACCGAAAGGATGATACTCGTTCAATACTCCCTGTCAGCTAATATCCCTTTCTCCTCAAAAATCCATTTGGCATTCATGTTAATGTTCACCTCATGAGGGGACTAGAGGAGGTTCACATTTCTTTTGTACGCAACCCAATCCAAACAAAATGGCATCCATGAAAGATGCATCCTACATGTGTAATTTCATTCAATTTATGATCTCTAACATCTATAAGTTCTTGAAGAGCCTCTTCTAAAAAGCTTATCAGCCTTCTTTTGAAAGTCTACGAGGAAAAATGTCTTCATTTCAACTGTATAATTGAGGACTTTGATGTGCGACTTCTACATAAACATATCCATATACAAAGGCCCAAGTCCTATCATCTGAGATCTCTGAACTTTTAAAGCCTATTGAAGAGCTCCTCTAATTATGTGATATGCTTCACAGCCACACGATAAACCTAATTTCTCCCAATTATGATTGCAAAGCTGCTTCACTTCAACATTAACACTTCCTTATATAATGCATTATGCATACTCGTCCCAGTTATATCCTTTGGGATCTCAAAACCTTGTAATCTAATAGTGAGACCCCCCAAAAAAAACGAATTGCCCTGTAATCTGAAGAAAAAAATCTCACCATTTGCAGGAACACACTAAAAATATTCCTGGTCACAAGAAGATCATGATTAAACATTAACCCATTGCATATAAAGACTTGTCAAGTGCATTTGTCAATGGCCCAAATTTTTCTGTTACAGCAGAAACTTAAGAATCTTAATCCCAGCTGCAGATTGAATTCCAATTTTAAGCAAAATAATAGACTGTCAAATCGTGTTACATATTTGAAGTAGACGATTATTCTACAAAATAATAAAACATTGCAGGCAATTATAGATTCCAAAAGAATTCTAAACTTCGGCTTCACAAAAGACAAAATCAATTAACAGCACAAAACTATTCCACAACCAGCAGGTTATTTACAGTGAGGCCTTCTCCAACTAAAGGCAAGGCAGGGGATACCTGCCACTCACCATCAACCAAAAACTTTATTTGATAACTGCATTTAAACAAGTCACAGCTGTATTAAAAGAGAGAAGATGGTTCAAGGTCTGGTATAGCAAAGAACTGAATTTGCAATCAAGCTCACCGTCCAGGCCGTAACGTCATTGTGGCTGAAAATTGGTTCTGAGATCCATCAAATTCAGGGGACAACTGGAAACCTTGGCTCCAACCATCAAATGAGCCCATCACTTTCACATCCTGTGAAGGAATCTCAGTCAGATATTCCCTCCAAATGATAAATAATAAAATAAACAATGCCACAGACAGAACTTGGGAACCCACGACATAAAGAATCATTCCAGTATATGAAAAATAAAATGAGATTAATGATGATATAATAACATCTCTGGAAGGTCAAAATGACCCATGCGACCCAAAAGTTACATAAAGGTGGGTTGCATACAATGTGTAGGTGCAACAAAATAAAGAGAGAAAGAAGAGGATAAAGGATAACACCGTCGAGCTAGAATGTGGCAGTGACCCAGAAGTATGGGAGAGTCACTAGTCCCCTGATAAAGACTTGTATAGTGCTTCAGGTTACAGA
The DNA here is from genome assembly GCA_020310875.1 of Ceratopteris richardii. NCBI lineage: Eukaryota > Viridiplantae > Streptophyta > Polypodiopsida > Polypodiales > Pteridaceae > Ceratopteris > Ceratopteris richardii. Next base: position 1,356,070 of record CM035418.1, on the reverse strand, counting down.
TGATTTTTTTTGGGGGGGGGGGGATGAAGTACATGCAATTATTCAAAGAGCGGTACAACAGGTTTTTTTTTATTAATTTATTTTCTTTCCCATATATGTAGAAAGTTTATCTCACAAAAGTCCCTGCATTAATTTCTCCCAGATGGAAATACTCTCCATGATAGATATATTACTACAGGGTGTTGGCCCTCTGTAGCCATGGACATCAGGATGATTGCAGCTAAGTCTCACAATCAAGCAATTTGCCTTTGGCACAATGTTGCAGCAAAATGCAGAGTGGACATTTCACGACATATACAATACAATCTTGCATCGCATGTTCACAGCATGTTGCATCGCGGGCCAATCATTTTCCCCAATTGGCAAAAAGAAAAGCTTATTCAAAAGGTCTTCCAAGTGACCCACGCATTGAAAATGGTGACCCTAGCATGCAAACGAGAGAGAAAGAAAGAAAGAAAGAAAGAAAGAAAGAAAGAAAGAAAGAAAGAAAGAAAGAAAGAGAGAGAGAGAGAGAGAGAGAGAGAGAGAGAGAGAGAGAAATGAAATGATATATTTACGTCTTCAGAAGGCCAAAATGACCTATGAGACCAAAAGTTACAAAACTGGTGAATCTGATACAAAATCTGAGTATCAAAGGAAGTGGTATTGAAAATGAAAGATGTAAAATAGCTGGGAAAAGGCTAACACCAAGACTAATATAACAAAGGGCTGATACATAGGAGGGATGTGCTGATATACAAGGCTGGAGATCTATCCTCATCTGCACTATGGGCGTCTGAAAAGTACAGCTCGAATCCTCCGCTGTAGTCTCCGTCGATACTGTGTAGCACCTCTCACTCTCGGTCGTCTAGATCTCCCTAGCTCCACTGCTCGGTCTATGAGAGTGCCAATAGTGGTTGTATGAGTGTGGACAGAGCTCTCTACTAGATGCTCTACTGACTGCTCCTCTAGCTGCACAGTGTCTGGTGTAAAGAAATCCGTAATCTGTCTCTGGGACTGTCTCCCTCCAGCTCTCCTCAGTAGAGTGTCTCTATGTCTGTGTACCTCTAGTAGATATAGTCCAAGACATCTCTGATCCTCAAAACTCATGACTCTAGATAGAGGCCCAAAACCCTCTCTGAATAGACAATGAAAACGGCCCCGTATCTCATAGTATACCGTGCAATGACATATGTAATGTAGCTCTGTCTCTGGCTCTAGGTGACATAGACGGCATATCCTGCTATCTGCTGGTACCCCTCTGAATCTGCCAGTCTCAATCTCAAGCTGATGTGAGGATGTGCGCAACTGGCCAATGGCACAACGCAAGGCATGGGAAAGGTGTGTATCCATATAGCTAGGTCGAGTCACAAACCCATCCGTTGTGAGGTGTAGAAGATGCTCTCTATAGAAAGCCATCTTCGTACCCAACTCCTGTGTAGGCTCAATCCATGTCCTCCTGGTGTCCAGCTGGATCAGATCGTGACGAATGAGTCTAGTAATCTCCACCCGGATCAGATCGTGACGAATGAGTCTAGTAATCTCCACCCGTGTCAGGTACATCAGGGGTGTCTCTCCACAACCTCTTGCCCATATGTGAAAATAGGTGTTGATCTCCTGATCCACTCCGGTGTGGTGTTAAACACCATAACCTTAGTTTTATCAAGGTTTACAGACAGACCACTATCCTCTGCAAAGCTGTGTAGAGCATCCAAGTGTCGTTGCATACCCTCCGGTGAGTCAGATATCAAAACAATATCATCAGCATATAACAACCATGGGATCCACGTCCCTGCCAACTCGGCCCCTCTATGACCCTCTCTATCAATGTAATCAGACACCTCATCAACATACATACCAAATAGAGTAGGAGACAGTGGGCAGCCCTGTTTCACTCCAATAGTAGAGTGAACTAAATCAGATACCCCTTCTGGGGTGCAAACTCGTCCCACCACTGATCTGTACAAAGCCATAATCCCCCACATCAACTCTATGGGTACCCCCATCTCCTGTAGTCTGCGCATCAATCCAGCTCTCGGCACCATGTCAAATGCTTTGCGGAAGTCCACAAAGCTACAATGAATCCGTTTTCCATGTGACCTTCCCTCTTCAATGATGGCTCTAAGTGTCAGAATATGATCAAGAGTGGAGAAACCCCTCCTGAAACCTGCCTGACCCTTTGCCCGCATACCCTCACCCTCTTCCCAATCACTCAAGTGCTGCTCAAGAATGGATGCATACAACCGTGCCAATGTGTGTCCAACCATAATAGTGCGGTAGTTTCCCGGCTCCATAGGATCCCCTGCCTTGAAGATAGGCACAATAGTAGACAATCTCCAAGTCTCAGGTAACCCTTCACACATGGCACGATTGAACAACACTGCAAGAACCTCCATCAACATATCCCTAGCATGAATAAAATGCTCCGCCACTAGACCGTCATGGTCATATGCCCTCCCGGTCCTCATCCTATCAATGGCCCTCTGTACCATTCGAGCGGTAAAGAAAGTGCTCGTGGCTGGGCACGGCTCTGCAGAGCCCGGAAGGGGTTCCTGTCCACGAACCATATATAGTGATGTCGCATACTGACCCCATACATCATGTGAAGTAATCGTTGGGGGAGTGGAGTGCTCATGAAAAAGTCGCCATGCCTCTCTTGAGTCCCTGCTCAAGAACATCTCATATAAGTCTCGGTCCAACTGTGCTAGGTAAGCCCGCTTCTTCCGTCTCACAAGGCGACCGAAAGCAATCTGAGACTGTCTGTAAGTGATCACTCCTAGCAGAAGATCCCTCTGAAGCTGGGCTCTCATCTCCCTACATTCCTCGTCATACCAACTATTCTAGGGCATGCTCCCAGACTGTCGCCTCCGAACGGGCCGGGTGTGTGGATATGCCACTGATGCGGCACTATGCAATGTCTTCGTCAGTAGAGTGGTGCACTCCTCCAGCGAGAGACCTGGACCAACTGTGCATAGACGGTCCCAGATCTCCTTTGTATAAACGGAATCGGTCTCTGGTGTAAATGTGTAACGGGTATGTGATCTGCCTAATGATGTATGGGCTGTACTGTACTGAAAAGAGACTGATAGTGTCAAAAGAGCATGATCCACCGCTACACCCACTGGTCTAGCTCCCACTGTGAAATCCTGAATGGAGAGGATGAAGCTCGGCTGTGTCATGATATAGTCCACTGTACTGGCTCCATGTCTATGTGGAAAGCTCGGCTGCCCCAGGAAATCGGTGTAGGCCATTAAGTATGGCTAACCCAAGTGTAGTCGTCATCTCAATGAGATATCTCCCATACTCTGTCTGCTCTCTATCATGCGAGCATCTGTCGAGCCCCAACTCACCCACATCCATCTCTCTAAGCATCTAATCTAAAGTGTCGTAGAAGACTGTTTGTGAGTTGCCCGTTCGAGCATTGAAGTCCCCTAGGAGAATGATATCACCATCCCTAGAGAACTCCCAAATATCATCATCTAGAAGAGAGAAAGGTGATTGCCCCCTGGGTGCAGCATATATAGACGTACTGGGAGGGAAGTAACATATGGCAATGTATAAAAATCGACCTGTGTCAGCTCTCAGCCTCACCCACATATATCGAGCATCCTCATCTCTCCGTACGATATGTAGTAATGGCTGCAACTCCTCTCTGAATAGCACTGCTACTCCTCCTGACCCTCTAGTCCCATGTCTCGATCTCGCGTTTAGCCTGTGGGCTGTCTCCCATCTATATCCCACCACATGCGGCATCAACTGTCCAGGGGCCTTGTGGGTCTCTGAGAAGAAAACAATGTCTCTATCTCTAAAACTGTCCTCAAATGCACCAATGTCCAACCTCATAGATCCATTACAGTTCCAAGTAGCCATCTTCAATGTGGTCCCATAGGTCTCGCACCATCATGTAGTGCGTCGCTCCAGAATCACCACCCGACCATCTCTATAGAAGGCTAGCTTTCCCTTCTCTCGTGCAGCTCTAATCTCCGAAGGCCAAACTTGGCCTATGAGACAAAACCATGTACCACTGTAGTAACCCCCGTGTAGAAATTTAAAGAAAAAAATACTCGCTACACAAAACTGTGTAGGCTGAAAAAGGCTGAAAACAACCACCAAATAATGGCCACCTAATATAGGGAGGACCCATGGGGCGAGTGAATATGTATATCCTAACTACTGATGATGGATGGAGGTGGGTGGAGTATGTGGTACATCGGTGGTGGTCTGAGTGCCTCCTAAAGGATGCCCAAGTGGTGGTGGTGTGCCTATGCTCCATCATGTGGTCATGGGTTACCCTGATGTGTGAGATGTCCTCCTATTGCTGTCGTGGTCGTTGGTATCCAACCATATGTGGTCGGCATCGCACTCTTTGTACCGCTGCCTGCTGGAGCGTGAGCACTATGCCTTCGGGAGGTGGGCCCATCTGAAGTGGCCCACCTTGCTTAAAGAACTAAGTAATGGTCTGCTCTGTGCTCATCTATGTCTGATGTGTGGGCTATATCGTCTGCTCTCGTCTCTCATATGCCGTCGTGAGGAAGCATCCAAACCTCTGTTCGTCTCCACTGGTCATGCACAGCTGTAGTGTCTCCTCTATCTGGAACTGTGCTTGTAGGTCTGAGTATGCAAGGCATATGGTAACAAAGTGCTCCTCACTCTCTACCTTTGTATGGCATACTGGGCACCACCTCTCCTCTCCAAGGACTCCCTTGGTCAAACCCCTCTGGATCTCAAAGCCGATGTGATGAAACTCGAAGCATCCCAATGACGACTCAAAGCGAAGAAGCCGAAGATGCCTCTAAATCAATGCAAGATCAATCTTTAAATCTCGTTATACTGTCTCATCTTGAGTCAATGCCCCTTCCGTTACCGACTTAAGTCTACTCATACCCATTTGATCCTCTACACAAGCAAACACACACACACACGTATGTATGTATGTGTGTGTGTGTGTCTCTCTCTCTCTCTCTCTCTCTCTCTCTCTCTCTCTCTCTCTCTCTCTCTCTCTCTCTCTCTCTCTCTCTCTCTCTCTCTCTCTCTCTCTCTCTCTCTCTCTCTCTCTCTCTCTCTCTCTCTCTCTCTCTCTCTCTCTCTCTCTCTCTCTCTCTCTCTCTCTCTCTCTCTCTCTCTCTCTCTCTCTCTCTCTCTCTCTCTCTCTCTCTCTCTCTCTCTCATTACCCTCTCTTCCCCCCACATTACCCTCTCTCGTTCGGAGAGGAATAGGATCATCCGTCAAGACCTACTACAGATACACGTCAGGGAGACATGGATAGCACCACGGGAGCCTCTTCCCACAAAGAGGCAACACTACAGAGAGCACTTCCTGACTGTGACAGCGGATGGTTTCATTCAGAGACCACGATACATGGATACATATATGGCACCAGCTGAGAGAGTGGCCATTGGGCAGCTCAGAGTATCATCACACCAGCTCGAGATTGAGATTGGGCGAGCCACACATACCCCCATGGATGAGCGATTATGCAAGATATGTAGAGAGGAGGTGGAGGACGAGGAGCACTACACATGTAGATGCCAGGCATATGAGGACATCAGAGACCGCTACCCACAGCTCTTCAGGGGGCCTAGAGAGATCAGGTCTTTATTGGGGACAGAGGACCAGCGCCCTCTAGGTCGTTTCCTAGTAGAGCTCCAGCACCGCCGCGCATCACTCCTCCAGCAGCAGATGGAGATACACCTGGCCCCCCCCCCCTCAGACTTGTATTACAGATTTTTTCAGACCCACATACACTCGAGGGCCCAGCTCGATTCGGGGTGTCACATTACACAGAGCAGAGGAGCTTAGACGACAGCGTCGACGACCGAGACCCCTTGTCCGGAGAGCTCGTCCACATCAGAGAGAGATTCAGGCGATTCACGCACGCCATGACATGGAGATACAGAGACGTCAGCAGCGCACCCCTATCGATTTGGACGCCCAGAGCATTTTTAGGATCGCCATGATGCCTTACCCACCGATGCATTATATCCTACACCCACTCCAGGCATTTAGGGGGTTGTGATACCATCGAGCCTCCCCTCCCTATGCATATCATATTTGTATCTCACCCATTGAGCATATAGAGTGCATACCCATAGCACCCCACACCCTTGATGCCAGCTACTATCCCTCCTTTTATACCCGTTTGCAGTACTCACACTTTATTTTCGTTTTGGATCACAGTGGATTGGATCATACCGATGTATATGTTTTGTCTCATAGGCCGATTTTGGCCTCTAATAGACGTTAAAAAGTCTTTCTTTCTTTCTCTCTCTCTCTCTCTCCCCCCCTCTCTCTCTCTCTCTTCCCCACCTCTCCCACCCCCCTCTCTCACCCCCCCTCTCCCCCCCCCCCTCTCTCACCCCCCCTCCCCCCCCCTCTCTCTCTCTCTCTCTCTCTCTCTCTCTCTCTCTCTCTCTCTCTCTCTCTCTCTCTCTCTCTCTCTCTCTCTCTCTCTCTCATCTCTCTCTCTCTCTCTCTCTCTCTCTCTCTCTCTCTCTCTCTCTCTCTCTCTCTCTCTCTCTCTCTCTCTCTCTCTCTCTCTCTCTCTCTCTCTCTCTCTCTCTCTCTCTCTCTCTCTCTCTCTCTCTCTCTCTCTCTCTCTCTCTCTCTCTCTCTCTCTCTCTCTCTCTCTCTCACGACGACAAATGCGAGCCTTCACACGCCGGAAGCGGCGAGCTTTCGAGGAGCGACAGGAGGCACAGTTTATCGACCTTCTCATGAGTAGGGATTGTGCCCCTGCGTGGAGGGCACTACGTGAGCCACACCCACCTACACCCATAGCAGATCCTCAGACTTGGCACACCTACGCCCAGAGGTTATATGACGTCCCAGGACAGCCACCATTGCCGATCCCTCCCACACCGCGTCCTGTGATATCCACCCTCTTCACGGCAGGCATGGTACGACAGGCCATCCATAGGCTATAGCATGGCCGATGAGCAGACCACATGGGGCTACAGGGACAGCACTTTATATACGCAGCAGATGTAGTTTCCCACTTGATCGCCCATCTCTTCAACTATGCTTTGGTTGAGGGATTACCTGACTCATGGACTATGCATAACACCTATTCATAAGTCCGGCTATATGATGGACCCAGGGAACTACAGGTCTATTATGATAGGCCATATCCTGGCCAAGATCTATGGAGCAGTACTAGAGGCAGAGCTCAGTACACACGCTGAGGCAGCTCGGATCAGAGCACCCGGCCAGGCAAGCTTCCGCCGCACTTTCTCCACCATGGACCACATCTTCCTGCTTCGTTGCTTGATTGAGAGCGCGAAGGCGAGGAAGCAGAGACTATATTGTTGCTTTGTGGATTTCCCCAAAGCCTTCGACATGGTCTCGAGAGAGAGACTACTTCGGAGGCTCCACGAGTTACAGCTACCGTCGGACATGCTATGGACCATCCATGCTTTGTATGCACGAGTCGCAGGCAGGGTACGTTGCCCCGATGGCCTATCAGACAGCCTTGTTAGCACCATTGGTGTGACACAAGGTTTCCCTCTCTCACCCACTCTCTTCGGTCTCTACATCGACGAGATCACGGAGTATATACAGCGAGCAGGAGGGCGAGGAGGAGACCTTGGAGGTACGCCAATACACATCCTATTATATGCTGATGACATTGTCTTGCTTTCAGAGTCACAAGAGGGGTTGCAGTCACATTTATAGGCGCTCGACACCTTTTGCATGGAGAGAGGAATCACAGTGAACCTTCGCAAGACCAAGGTCATGATCTTCCATACCTCCAGGACAGTATGCCATCGTGCCTCTTTCACTGCAGCTGGAGGATAGATAGAGGTAGTGGACTCCTACGTCTACCTAGGTGTCACCTTCTCAGGCAGCACAGGGGTATTCTCCATGGCACAGGCAGGCTGGCAGCGAGAGATAGATTGACGCGAGGCTATGCGGCACTTGCAAGATTGGAGAGACGTTGCTTTCAGACACATTTTCAAGAGCCCCGGACGAAGGGGTGGCTCTTTGACACTCTAGTGACACCCGCATTGATGTACGCAGCAGCAGTATGGGCACCAGGGATCACGGAGGCGATGTGGACGCGGATTGAGAGGCCCCAGGTCACCATGATCTCACGCTTGCTGCGCAGCAAGCCCTCCGTTCCACATGACATTATACGAGCTGAGCTTGGCACACCACCGATGCTAGTGGAGGCCCTCTTCCAGTTGGTGACCTTTATTCTGAGAGTCAGAGAGCTCCCCACCAGCCGACTCACCAGGCTTGCATTTGAGAGCTCTACACATTTGGCAGAGACAGGGCATGAGAGAGTATGGTATGCACGACTTACCGATGGTTAGCAGACCATGGCATGAGCATTACGGATCTCCCCCCTTTTCAGTATGACCTCTCTTCCCCCCGCATTACCCTCTCTCGTTCGGAGAGGAATAGGATCATCCGTCAGCACCTACTACAAATACACGTCAGGGAGACATGGATAGCACCACGGGAGCCTCTTCCCACAAAGAGGCAACACTACAGAGAGCACTTCCTGACAGTGATAGTGGATGGTTTCATTCAGAGACCACGATACATGGATACATACATGGCACCAGCTGAGAGAGTGGCCATTGGGCAG
>CM035418.1:1330000-1332500 GCA_020310875.1 Ceratopteris richardii | reverse complement strand
TCCATATTATGGATACAAAGACTACTACATCACAGTGCCCCATTGACTTGAATAACAGCATGAACCATCATATACACGATGTCATTCGTGACCAAAGGAATAACGAAGTATAAAGGACAAACATGCCACAAGACATCAAATAAATTAGATTAGATTTCGCATTGCTATATTTTTCTTGAAACCATACTATCCATTCTGCTTTGTAATAGTGTTTGATTCACTACAACCAACCCTTGATCTCTCCTTGACATCTTAAATATCAAAAAACATTTTACATCATTCATGGTTATACTTCATGGACACATTTGTTGTCTCATGTGGACAAAGAATTTTCCCCTTCCTATTTATTTTACCACCTAAAAGTGCATTTCTGCAGGTTAGTATGTAACTAACGAGGCACGCGAATAAATCGTATCTATTACGAACTATTGCCATAAGCCATGATGGTCAATATTAGACAGCATAGTGGGTGTGCACATAAATTAGCGAAACACACAAAGTGCAAAATGTTTATCACAACCAATTGCCTTACGTGGTGATGAGTGGTAATCAACAAAGGAAACTGCAACTTTCAACCTGAACCTTCAGCCAGGATCATTCAGTCACTTCAATATTTGAAATCTTCACAAACCAAATGATACTTAAATTTATCATTTAATATCATGCAGAATACAATGAATAACTTTAGTCTACGTACATTGTTGATTATTCAGTTGTATTTACAAACCTCTGCTAGTCCATACCAAACAAGAGATACATCTCGATAACATGCCCCTTCAATGTTGTTAACTTGTTCAAGCAAGCGCCCATGTATATCTGGAAAATTCACCACAAAGACCTGGGTACCAAACTGAATAATGATCCCTATCCCTGTCATATACAGTTCTGGAATGAACAGGAAACTTTTATGTCACTTACCTTTGAGGGTTAAGGCAAGATGAGAATGAATATATTTTCCATTTATTTTCCTTGTGCCTGGCTGTACTCCGCCCTTCACAATTTCTTGAGCCAACCCCACAAGTAACTAAACAAAGATAAATTTGAGGATCTTAATAATTTTTTTAGTCTCAATGTCATTAAAAGTTCAATAAAGTAGTGAATCACCAAATATGCTGAAAAGGGGAAAAAAATTGTGCACAACATTGGTCCTATAGTTCGTTGCCGTTACAATAATGGAGACCTACAGCAATACATTTAAGTGCTAAGAATACTTCAAATCCAAGCTTATTAGTATCAATTATGTCCATCGTCCTTAAGATAACTCAAACAGAAAGCTTATAATCTAGAATTGGTATGATATGTCACCTAAGATACAAAGATCGTATGGAGCCCCAAACTTAAGGTATGTTATATTATACTCAATCATATTATCAAAATATCAGATATATTCGATTTTGTATACCTAATACGAAACACAAAAATATCTTACAATAATAAATACAGAATAAAGCAATATACTGCACATTAGAGCTTAAATATGGAAATTTTGGTCATGTATTCACGTGTTCTGCATTGTGTACATCCTAATGGCACATTCTATGTGTACATTTATGCAAATGTGTGTGTATGTGTATGTATCATATGGAATGTGTAAGAATCTGTACGCAACATATGCAAAGTGCATGTTTGTACTTATGCAAAGTGCATGTTTGTACTTATGCAAAGTGCATGTTTGTATGTATGCAATGTGAATGTTTTATACAATATGTACATTCAATGTATGCAATGTGCAGAAGGCACATTGTCTATGTGTACACAATGAGTATGTGCAGATGTGTGCATTGTATTCAATGTCTTTGTGTAGGCATTGTGTATGAAGTGTGTACATATATTGTGCATTTTAATATATTTTGGTACTGATGTGTGTGAACAAACTTCAAACTTAGGTATGTCATGACACTTTTTCCTTTCTTTAATAGGCTTTTTCCCTTGACTTGTATATAAATGCCAATGCTTCTAAGAAGCTACTTATCTTTGTACATTATATTATTGTTTGGGCCTACCACACTTCCAACATTTGGTATCAGAGCATAGTTAGAAATTCCATCAAGCTTGAAGCTTGTCTTCTTCTTTCAATCCAAGGTGGAACGGTAAGTTAGGTTCGGTACGTACGGTTCGCATACGGTTCGAGATCGGAACCGAATCTTGAGGTTCGGTACATTCGATACGTTGTTCCACAATTTTACAATTCATAGAAGACAAAAATATAGAGATATTATATTATGTTGCATATTCAAGAATCAAGTTATCTAAACACTAATATCAACATTAAACAATGAATTATGACAAAAAAGAGTTGGGCCATGCTCAAATTGAGGGAAAAAATATGAAAATGTTTCATAAATTTGAAAATACATTGAACACGTACGATGCGGTTCGGTATGTTCCATACATACTGGACGTACAATACATACGGCAAAGTGTACAGTTCCAGTTTTGATCCTACCTTGTTTCAATCTATCTCTATAGTCACTCATCTTGAGTACAAGGTGCATGTCAA